>JASPKZ010007614.1:800000-1292320 GCA_030220185.1 Diploptera punctata
TTCGAGTGTTTGCCAGATGTGATTGTTGTGACTTTGATTTGGGGGATCGGATAGGGACATGTCACCATTTGATTGATGACTTAAGCTTGCGTGTGAAATCGTGTGTCGGGGAATAAATATCCTATTGCAACCTTTCCCTTTGTTCCAGTTCCTTATCTTCGACTAAACATTCACATCTCATTTGAAATGGAACCAGTTTGTTGGATTAGTCTTTCTGCATCCCAGACAGCGAAAAGTAATAAATTGTGTTTTGTAAATGGATGTTGATGAACACAGTTATACATAGAGAGTGAAAGAGGAAGAGAAGAAAATAGAGAGAAGTTCAAACAAAAGTTTATTTTGATCTATCGTTTCTGTCTAATCACGGATAATGTACCTAATCTCACAGATAGCCTATTAGAGTTATGCATATGTTAATGTTGTGTATGTGGCCACCTAGGAAAGGAATAAGAGGGTTTTATTTTTCTTCACTTTCTTCAATAATAATAATAATAATAATAATAATAATAATAATAATAATAATAATAATAATAATAATAATAATAATAATAATAATAATAATAATAATAAGTTAATCTAATATATAAAAATGAATGTTTGTTTGTTTCTTTGTTTGTACCTTATGCGCGGCCATACCGTTGATCCGATTGTGATGGAGTTTTTTTGCAAAAAGTTTAGGGGATTCCCGGGATGAATTTAGGCTATAAGAGAGTTGTGATACCCAACTCCTACCCCATTCAAAATCGCCCTTTGTAGTGGAAAACGTGAAAAAAAGTAGATATTTGGACGTTTAAATGGCTTACGACAGCATATGTTTAGGCCTATCTCTTACGGATAACTCACAATAACCATTTTTGTTTCATTGATGCAAAGAAGATCGAGACAAGTACGTAGATTCCTGTGCAAGCATAGCAGCACATGGCGGGTATTCTTTTACGGATAACTCACAATGGCGAATTCTGTCTTCTAGCTCATTTATGCCAAGAAGGTCGAGATACGTAGATTCCCGGGCAACACCGTGTAATCAGCCGGGGAATCTTGAAATAATTACGATATACAAATAGCCTATAATTATTTTTTATTTTACTTATTCAACTAATCGTAAGAAGTAGCTTACATTAATTTTTGTCTTTCAACTCATTTATGCCAAGAAGATCGGGGTGGGTAGATTCCCGGACAACGCCGGGTAAACAGCTGGGGTATCAAAAAATATTTACGATATGAATTTTTCCTTTCAGTTATTTAACTAGACATAAAACACATTAATTTTCGTATTTCAGCTCATTTATGTCAAGAAGACCGGGATAAGTAGATTCCCGGGCAACGCCGGGTAATCAGCACGGGTAGGCCTATCTAAAAATAATGTATTATTATTTTTCCTCTAACTTATTCAACTAAACATAAATGTACATTAATTTTCAATTATTTTGGCGTAGCGGCGCACACCGGGTATTAGCTCGTACATAATTATATATATATATATATATATATATATATATATATATATATATAGGCTATTTATATAACGATATACCACTTAGTATTCAATGCAGTTACAAAAAACCTAACATAAATAATGTACCAGAATATTAATTATCTTGTAAATTATTGGCACATTGTATAACGATGTGTAAAATTGACAGCCTTACAAACAAAGGCACATATTCCAGCTCCGAACGGCTAAAAGCGATTGGAAATGCGTTTAAAATATAATGTTGTACAGGTGCCGCCGTAGATCTGAAAGCATGGTGATGTTAGAGCCGAGTAGGCGTGCTCTCTGTCTTTCTCAGCCTCTCCCACTCTTCCACGTGCGTGCTAATAACCGAACTAAAAGAATCTGTCGTTTACCTACACTACTTCACTACGAAAAGCTTGTCACAAAATACAATTCTTGTGAGATATAGGCCTAATAGTACAGCGAGTAACGCGGAAGGTCCGCGAATGCATGTGAAATAATCTGTAGGTTGGCAGATTATTTCAGATATCTGGCAGTAGGCCTATATGTACCATTTAGAATAGCTATCAACGCCATTAATGTGTATGATGGCGTGTGCTGTCCCTAAACGTCATCCGAAGATCACTGTGCTAACTTCGATTCGTTGTAGCATACAGACGATTATACACAACTATGGATTTTTATACATATGCCTATATGACCTTGGTGGATGATGGAACAGACACACGATTCAAGGATAATAATTCTAAAGACCTGGGAAACACAAAGTAGCTGTAGAAACAATAACGTATAACGGAGAGTTATGACAAGCAAATCCACAAAATACATAAACGAAATATTAGGCCTACATTTGACAAGAAAACTACTTGAAATAGGGCCTATTAGGCCTATATATGTACAGGTCCATACATACTTGTCCATATTTCCCGAACATCAAGATGGTGTGTTGTGGTACGTCTTATCCGTCATCAAGGAGCAAATGTGGCGTTTCAATTAGGGCCTATGTGATTAAAACACAGCGAAATGGAACAGTAGAGCCTATGGCATACTTTACAAGGGCAATATGTGGACATGCTACTTCGTCTTCGGTGTATCTGCATTGCTATAGTACAAAATCAAAAGCCACGGTGATCACCAGAGAGCGAAATCAGTTCCATAATGTCGAAGGCTTACTTGTACTGGTATAGGCCTAGACTATACGAGAACGCGTACGAGGGGGTGGGATGGGATGTATCACATGGCTGCACACCTACATGGCTATGAAGAGAGCTCTATCATGTAGGAAGATAGACACAGTAAACAACATTTAATTTAGTAAAGAAGTGGAGTTTTTGTAAATTACGTCGGTAATAGATACTATGCGTACCTGATCTTACGTTTAATGAAATGCCACCCAAAAGGAAAACAAATGTTCGTATGATGGGACAATTTTTGTCTTAAAACGTTTCATTACCTTGTAAGTAATGCATAACTTCAGTATATTTTATTGAATTATGCAACTTTTATTGCTTCCTAATGTTTATATTACAGTTTGTTTTGTAGCATTTTTTTAAATTATTAATATGCAGAATGAGACTATTTTTTATGTCTAAACATATGGACTTTTCATGGATGAGTGTACAGCAGATGTGTATATTGTGAAGACATAGATTTTATTTATATATATTCTTTGTTTTGATATAGGTGTGTAGCTATGTAGGTATTTGTTTATATTATGATTATTTTTGTTTCTTATAATTTATGGAAAAATAATGCACGTTCGGCCAAGCAGGCCCGTGCGCAATGTAAATGCATATGTATTTCCTTTCTTTTGAAAAGGCAATACATTCTGTTCATTCATACGTATATTACAGAAGAATCGCCCGATAGTTATGCAGATATGTGACACATTCCATCCTACCCCATCCCGATCGCTCCAGTACAGTCAATACCAGTACAAGTAAGTCATCGGCACCGTGGAACAAATTCCGCTCTCTAGTGATCACATTATTAACTGATACAACAGGAATATCAAATTCGTACCCAGACCTTCTCCATGCATACGTTAACATAGGTATGAACCTCTGTTGTGAAAGAAAATCGACAATAGATAAGAGTGAAAGCGGATGATAAAATAACGATCATGTAACGTGACCTGCGGTTTACCAATTTCCAAGCGCTCAAAAATCAACAAGGCGTCTGGGTTAGAGTGTGTAAAGTCTAAAAGAATATAGGCCCTACATCGAAACTGCCCATCACAGTCTACAAGACATAACTATATTTATTATATCTGGTCCTCCATAAAGATCATGTAGCTCATTGTTTTGTAATCTTCTCCATTCGCCTGTCTGTTCACCTCTCTTTGATCTAAAAGTTTTCCTATTAATTTTATTCTCAAATACTCGTAATCTTTCTTCCTTCCTTAAAGTAAGAGCCGATATTTCGCATCCATATAAGTTATTATAACTGGGTGAATAGCAGTTTCACATATTTTCAGTGTCCACTGCTGTGGTCTCGAGGTAGCGTGCTGCCTTGTCACGCAGCGGGCACGGGTTCGATAACAGGTCGGGACAAGCTTTCTGAGTGAGGTTTTTTCGGGGTTTTTCCTCACCTGAAAGACAAATGCCAGGAAGCTTAGGGCCCAATGGTCCCCGAAAATCATCCGGCCATGATCATTATCATTATCATTACCATCCTTCAACGGCGTGGAAAGCAACGGGAAGCTACCACACCTATAATTCCCTAGTGAAGCTGCAAAGCATAGCATGAAAATGCTATGATTGCAGTGAAATACCTGCCCTCGGGCAGAATTACTATGGATGGATGGATATTTTCAGTCTAACATTCTTTGAGCATTCCTTGAGAGAAGTTGGGACGACAAAAGCCCCTGTAATATACAATAACATGCATTTCCTGATTTGAGCCTACGTTTAATTTCTCTCTGCGTCTCATTCTTGTTTGTAATTATCCTTCCTAGTTAGGCCTGTTTTAATTCAGCCACTTCCTCAAAATTTCCCTCATATAGGCCTATAATGAACTGTCCATTTCCACTAGGCCTATATGATGAATTTGTGTGTGTGACATTTATTTAGTTTTATTGATGATTTCTTCCAGTCCCAATTTCTTAGTGACATGTTAGCCCTTAGTAGCTCCTCGTTATCGCCTAACAATACCACTTTTTCAGTATAAACTAACAACTTATTAACTCCATTGAGTCTTGTAGGCTTTCTTCAGGCTCTAAAGATTTGATGGTATGTTCTAGTGCAAAATTGAATACTAGAGGAGATAGTGCATTTCCTTGCTTTAACTCATTGTAAATTTCAAAAGTATCTGAAAACTGTTTGCCTATAAGCATCACACTCTTTGTGCCATTTAGATATATTCGAATAAGTCTAACTAGCTATTTAAGAATTCCGAATTCCAGGTGGACACAATATAACTTCTCCCTCTTAATTGAGTCTATGTCTTTTTGAAGAGTACATGTAGTTGATCCACAGTGCCATTACTGTTTATTCCCATTTTATTTTCTAAAATATGTCTTACACTGAAACTCTTATCTATTGTAGACCTATTTCATCTAAATCCACATTCATCATCACCTATTACGTCGTTCAATATAGAGAGTATGTCTGGATACAAATATATTTGTATCATAAAATACAAGAAACATATCAAAAGCCTAGGCTGCCTGTCTGTAACGGTAGCTTCTAGTTACATTGCATAACTCTCAACTGAGATAGCGATACAGCAGCAACACAGATTACACAAAAAGGTCATCAGAGTATGCTAGTTGTTAACACGCACATTGTTATCAAAATAGCTAATCGGAGGGGACGGCCCAACGGTAGAAATGTTGTCATATTATACCATTCTCACCAACATATTCACGGAATGTAAAAGCTTATCTAGCGTTCATTGGTCGTTTTTTCACTATAAGTCGTTTCAACGTGGATGTTCATGGATTTTTTGGTGCTAGTTTCTTTGAAATCTGCGGACCAAATATCCACTGTGTTTCCTGCAAACAAATGTAAAGCTTGTTCGCTACACACAGCCACATAGCCTATATTGTGTAGCCTAATTGTGTTAATGAGCTATGAACACATTGTACCACACTAGTTATTTATTTTTCAGCACTATCACACTAGTTTTGAACAGAATGATGGTTAATTAAATAATTGGCTCTGGTCACTATTCCACACGCGTTCCTTAAATACGTTATTGTCTTTAATGATCATATTCACATCTGCCACAAACGTTTCTGCTCTCTGTCAAATAATACGATATTATTCACTTTCTTTGCGAGCCTGGACATAATGTTACATTCTTCTTTGAAACAACTGACCAAATGCATAATAGCTTAAAATTGTCCAGAGCAACTAGTCCAGGTCACCTAGTACCCAAGCTTGAATATACCAGTATACTGATCCATGGTCTCTGGCTCTGTCAAACTGTACCCTTACAGATTATTATTTACAGCCCTCGATTTTGGCGTTTTGTTTCCCTTGAAATGGCCTGGATCTTTCCATCTGTATGTCACGATCTAACATTAACTTGCAGTTGGATCTCGACCGAATGCAGCTATAACGGTTCATTAGTTTGAATTGTAATATCGATAGGATTTATATATTGTCCAATAGGCCCTATTAGGTCATTGAATACACTTTAGCACACAGGATCATGATAACTTTGTGGGTGAAGGTGCGTATTCACTTTGACTTGAAGTTCTTTCATTTGTTGGAGCTAACGTTTCAAAACTCTTTGAACCCTCACACTCATGTAGTATTTCTTCTCCGGCGTTATAATCACAATCACTTTTGTATTCAATATGTCGGTATGTATTTCTGTTAAGTCGCCATAGTATTTTTACAGTAGGCTATGATGTCACGTAACATCCTTCACTCCAATTACATCCTCTTTTTCCGGTGTGTAAAATCGACGTATCTTGCCGCGCAGCAGGTTGACATCGTTCACAGGATTAATTGGCCTCGGCATATTAATATCTCTCGTCATTACGTGCATTTCACTTCCGAACACCCCAATGTTTTCACTTCTACTCTCTGTTCAGCTACGACGGAGCGAGGCTAGTACGCTGAACTTGGGATGGAGCTAGCGATCGCACACGTAGTTTTACACACAAATAGCGTTGATCATCATCATGATCATTGGCATTACGGACCTTTAAGTCCAACCTTAGCCTCCCCCTTTCAAAGGATAAAATTGAAAATAGAAAAAAACGTTGAAACCGTAATTAGTTGAAATAATAAAGGGCCTAGGCGTATGTCCTATTTAGCCTTTCTAAAAGTCAATTTTAGGTTTCATGGAACAGAATTCTGCTAGGCCTATCTTAGAAACATTCTTAAAAGTTATTTATTTACGTGACTGCCTCTAAGGTGTAACGGATATTAGGGATATGTCTGGCTACGACATCGGGGGTCCTGGGTTCGTTTCGCATCTACATTAGTTCATAGATTTAGACGGGTCCTGTCGGCTTAGTGAAGAAAATTAAGTTCCTACTTTAATCGAGAATCAAGCAAAAATCTGAGTTCAAACCGAATTAACTTTGTGACTCCCTATACATACAACTGCTAACCAGTGACTGCAACAACTTCTGTAGACCTTGGCTCTTCACAGCATTTCTGTCACGAATATTTATATAAAACTGTGTAGTTTTAAGGATACTTACAGGATTTTCATTTTAGTCTGATCTCTTCGTTTTTTTTTAAATTGACTAGTAAATGTGGATTTTTTAACAGGGCTAATATTCTCATTTGGGAAGACTGCACACTCTTAGAATGCTGATGTATTATTTTCATCCTTAGACCAGACCTAAGCTTAAAGCTACCACAGGTTTATATAGGCCTACAGTATTTTCGAAACATTTTTCAGCTTAAATCGACAAATCAACTGTATTAGGCTTAGAGAGCCTACTCGTTTTCCCCTTTGGGACAGAAGTCCTGGATAGCAGGTCGTTTTGAACCTCCAGGCAGTTTAGCAAATTGTACCATTTGCCCCTATATATATGTTTAAAGTCAGTGAACTTTAAATTGCTTTTGAGGGCCATTTAGAGTTGATTAGATTCTTAAATGAGGTGGGGTGGGGAATTCTTGCATCAATAGGCCGGTAAGTTACCCTCGTCATACAATAAAATTGTTATGAGAAGCACATAAGCTAACTCTATAGAGTCGTGAGCACTGCACAGTTGTATCAGCACACAATACCATCAATTTACA
This sequence comes from Diploptera punctata, assembly GCA_030220185.1. Taxonomy (NCBI): domain Eukaryota; kingdom Metazoa; phylum Arthropoda; class Insecta; order Blattodea; family Blaberidae; genus Diploptera; species Diploptera punctata. Next base: position 807,666 of record JASPKZ010007614.1, read on the forward strand.
AGATTTTTTAAAATCAACTTCGATTACCTAAAATAGGTCTAGTCGACAGAAATATAGTCCAATGAACAGTTCGATTTTTTGAAAGGAGGTAAGTCTATATTATTCAATTTTAGAGAAAATAAAAAAATCAAATTTAAACTAACTAGAGAACTGAGAACCATTGTACGCCGAACGTCGAAATCTACCTAGAAATTTCTTGTGTTGTGACGTACGAAGACCGTGTCCAAAAGATTATCTGCCGTTTTTAATTGCGAAGCACTAAAATCCAGTGCCAAATAGCCTATCTCATTTGAACTAGGCCCTATAGGGAAGTAATACAACTCCCTTATTTGTAGACTGGATAACCCTCACTACCCGCCATCCGCGCCGCGTCCCGTCTCTCTTCACTCCGCTCTTAACTCATGCAGGGATGTAGGCCTACACCTGCTCCGTACAGTGGATTGCCACTGCTGGATTCTGGCTTTGATTTCCGTACCTTGTATTTAAAAAGGCAGATATTTTTTTTTGGACACAGCTTTGGTATGACACGTCACAACGCTTCTCTAGGAGAAATTTCAAGGTAGGTTTCGGCACGCAAAGGTTGACAGTTCCCTGGTAAGTGGGTTATGCCTGTACATAACCTATGTGTTTAGGAGCTAGCATCTTATGATAGGTCCTATAAACTCCAAGACACATGTAGGGCCTACTGTAGCTATCTCATTTGTTAAAAGTTAATTCTATACACGTGTCCGACGTAATGTTAGATTAAGGGATGAGATGTGATGAACCCCCTATTGTTAAAAGTCTGTGATATACAAGGATGCCAGCTAACAAGGTCGCACATCAGAGGAGCGATTGAATGAAATGAGAGAAAACGGACGACATAAGTAGACCTATAGAGATGGTGGAATTATTTTTTTTGGCAGGGAAAAACGGAGGAAGCCCCAAGGAAAAAACTGACCTGGCTCTGTTCTTTCACCAGGAACCCCACATGGAGTGACCGAGACACGAACTCGGTACTCGAAAGTGGAGAGAGAGTATCTAGACCCTAACTCTTTGCGGTGAGTCGACTTTCTCTTTCAATATGACTCTAAAATTGAGTCTGTAGTGCCGATATTTGCGCCCATTTAAAAATATAGATTCAAATATAATTTTAGTCTCCAAAAATATTAGTCTGTTTGATGTGACTAAAACGTGTTCTATTTGTTAAAATCAGAATAATTAAGTTTAGGTTTATAGGCCCTAATATAGGACCTATATTAGGGCCTATTAGTACAACTGTTGATATTAAGTATTCGGATGTAATAGCCTATGTCTATAGGGGAATGAATCGTAAAAAGAATCACGGATGGCAGGAAGTAGGTTTTATTAAATCTTGAACTAGATATTTAATAGCTAATAAATTATCATACAGGCCCTACCTAGAGTCAATGAAATTACAGACTTAAGCTTTAATCCATGCCATTTTCACCTCATCTATTTGAATATGGAGAGCTTGATTTTATTCAATTATAGCCTATGCTTTTAACAAGTTGAAGATTTCTTAGGACTCTTAAAGTTTGTACCTTAATTGGTAGTAATTATAGAAAATTTTCTCTCAAAAATAGAAAATGACCTCTAAGGCAGATATGATACATTGGCAGTAATACGGTACCATACAGTGGAAACTCTGGTTCGTCTCTAATAATAACAAATTCCTATTGTTACTCTTCTATATAGACCTACAGATCATTTTTTATTCACCCATGTTATTCGTTACACTCAAGAAGCACTCTAACTCGAGTTTTAGAGAGAGTGAAATTATTTTAACGTCATGTCGGTTATTTGTAAGAAAATTATTGTTTCGTTACATAATCTTGTAGGCCTAGGCCTATATCAATTCATATATTAGGTCTATATAGGCACTATGGGTCTATATTTTTTTCTGATATAGCCTACAATTGTCATTCTACCTTTAGGTCCTAAGAGTTTTTTTAGTTATTAATAATAGGATAGGCCTTTCTCGCATTTTAAAAGCCTTCGTTCCATCTCTAAGGACGAAAAAATAGTATTGTTAACTCTTATAGGCCTATACACTATAACCATCTATAGTAATTCTGCCCGAGGGCAGGTCTTTCACTGCAATCATAGCATTTTCATTCTAGTCCCAATGGTTTGCGGCTTTACTAGGGAATTATAGGTGTGGTAGCTTCCCGTTGCTTTCCACACCAGTGAAGGATGATGATAATGATAATGATAAGGATGATGTTGATGGCCGGATGATTTTCGTGGACCGTTTGGGCCCTAAGCTTCCTGACATTTGTCTTACAGGTGAGGAAAAACCCCGAAAAAACCTCACCCAGGAGTTATAGGCTGCATTATATAAATCAGCGTTTTAAGCTCTATCATTACCACTAAATTCATGAAAGAATGTCCGTATGTAGAAGTTTCAAAAAAATTGACGGAAATATTACGAACATGTAGGCTATTTTATTCTATAGGCCTAGCCTATCTTATAACACTGTAGCCTACTAAGTTATTGGACGTAGATAAAATATCTGAAACACAGTGATAGCCTGAGTATACTCAATTAGGCTTAGAAGGTCCTAAGTTTCTAGGAAATGCGGTCACAAAAATAAACGTAGAACTATTAATTAACAGCGCCACGAAAAAGAAAGTAAAGTTGGTTGGTCGAGGAGGCAAATTAAGTTTCCTCAGCAGATTTCCACGTATTAATTTGTATGGAGGCTGAGTTTGAGATCTATTGCTGAAATCCCATCTCACATGATTTTGTGACCAACTAAAGACTGGCCTGTAATCTGTAAGCCTAATTACTTTATCACAATAGAACTTCCAGTTAGGCCTGTGTAAGAAGTTTTAGTTAGGTAACAATAAAACCCCATTACAGTAGCTTCTTACTGTAAATGCTATCGGTTTAAAATACTGTGAATGCAGTTTTACTATTAATGGATACTCGAAATTAAGGAGAGAAGTCAAGTTCAAATGCCTTTCAAAGACAATAGTTGGCCTATAATGCAAAATCTACTTTAATCCTTCAATTCCTGGTTTTGTACACTGTCTCCCATAAACATCATTCAACTACATTGATAATAATACGTTAACAATATTACTCTGTTAATAATAGCATTAATAAAAAGTAATAGGCCAAATGGGTCTATTAGTAATAATAATAATAATAATAATAATAATAATAATAATAATAATAATAATAATAATAATAATAATAATAACAATAAGGTGGCATTAAATATAACAAAATAATGAAGCAATAACATTAATAATAGCATAATAACAATAATATGTTGATGTTGTAGGTCTAACTGATATCAAAATAAGAATGGAATGGCTTGGACGTGTTGTCAGGATGGATCATGATGATGATACAGTGCTCAAGATTTCTGTAGAAGCTAAAGTAGTTGGAAAAAGAAGAGATAGAAGACCAATAGGCCTACTACAATGGATGAATGATGTAGTCTCTACATTGACATCAGACAACTTGGTATTAAAGTATAATAATAATAATAATAATAATAATAATAATAATAATATAATAATAATAATAATAATAATAATAATAATAATAATAATAATAATAATAATAATAATAATAATAATAATAATAATAATAATAATAATAATAATAATAATAGTAATAATAGTAATAATAGTATTTAATAATAGTAATAATAATAATAATAATATTAATACAATAATAATAGTATTAATATTGTTGTTATTATTAATAGTAGTAATAGTAATAATACTAATAATAATAATAATAATATATTATATTAATAATAATAATAATAATTTTATTAATAATAATAATAATAATTTATTAATAATAATAATGTTATTATTGTTAATAATAATAATAATGTTATTAATAATAATAATATTATTAATAATAATAATACTAATAGCAGTAATAGTAATAATAATAACAATAATTAATAATATGAATAATAATCATAATATAATAATACAGAGAAAACGAAGCTTCAAAACAGGAAGAATGAATGGAGGTGATTATAGGGACGCCAAGGTTATGCTCGAATGACAATAACGCCAAAGAAAATTAAGAAAAAGAAGAAAATACTAACAACATAATAATAATAATAATAATAATAATGATAATAATATAATAATGTTAAAAATACGCAATAAGTAGCCTTACACTGCGCTACAAGCCGGAAGGTCGAGGGTTCAAGTCCCGGTGGGGTCAGGTTTTTTAAACTGACCCAAACCTTCTGGCGGCACTATGGCCCTGGGGCCGACTCAGCCTCTAATTGAAATGAGCATCAGACGCTTGTTCTGAGAGTAAAGGCGGCCATCACGCAGAGCTGACATCCCGGTTGACATCAAGTGCCGATTGTCCAGAAAAAGTGGGAGCCTTAACCCCATACTACCCCAAGGGCCTGCGGAGGCCTGTAGTGGGATCACTTTACTTTAAGTAGCTTATAATAATGATGATAATGATAATTTATTTTACCTGATGAATTTAAAACCGTGAGATAATCTCTTCAATTTCTCCAGGGCTAAATTACATAGATAAGTTTATTCTATTAAAAATTATGAATTAACTGTAGCCTATGCCTAATTGAATTAATAACTCGTAATTACACTAGGCTAAGTAGCGGCCTTATACTGATAATGAAAGTAAAAAACAAGTATAAAAATGCCAATAACTTGATAATACGAGACATTGCATTTTTTAAATAAGCTTATTAATGTAAGTAGGCCCTACCTGATTTACCAGTCTTCCTAAATTAAAAACGGGTTTTTAAAAAAATTGTCAATTAGTTAAAATCATGTAGACCTTTGAGAACACGTTCCATCTTCGGCATGTCATTGGTTCTGATAGGCCTATTGGCGTAGGCTGTACTGTGTAGGTTATTGAACCCGTCGGGTTCGAACCTAACAATTTATACACCAATATCTGTACCGAATATGGTAAATGTTTTGAAAAGCCTACATGGTTTTTACTAATTGACGAAGTTTTTAAACAAAAATCCTTTTTAATTAAGGAAGACTGATAGGCCTACATCAGGTAGGCCTATTTATATTAATATTAAAAAAAAATGCTACATAACTTCAATTGTGATTACAATAAATTTTAAAAGTATTGACAAGATATTGACTTGAAAATAATAAAAATAAGCACAGAATTTTATTCCTATGTGTTATATTATTAGGCCTATTGTATAGGTTAATTGTTTTATGTTCGAGCACCAGCGTATGAAACTGGAGACATGTAGGCCAAATCCAGATAAAGAGCAACATTATTCTCTCTAGACTAAGCTCTACAGCCCTAAATTAATTCTAGCCAACACACAGCTTGTCTCAAGGTAATATCGAAGTGTCCGTGATAAGGTACGACTAATCTTTTCAGGAATATTATTGCAATGAATGTTTAGGTTACAAAATACAAGTTAAAAAATCGCAGAGGTAATCTTTCTTAGGAGCTTTTTAAGTTAAAGTTCTAGAAGACATAAATAAGTAGGCCTACCTTAACTCGGAAATTAGGCTAGATTGAATGTGAGTATAGAACTATTAGGAGAGACCTTCTAGGTAAGCTGTATTTTCCATTCTATGGACGCACAAGTTGTCAGTTCTGCCTGATGCTGGCCGTCACTCTCACTTCATTACTATGTTAAGTTCTTTTTCTTGGGATTTCCTCCCCCGAGTGTCGTTATGCTCCTCCCGACTCCACAATTATTAAAGGGTAAGGCCGTACGAAGCTCTTCTTGCTGCGTTGAGGGCGTAAAGTAGGAGAAGAATATTTCTCTGTGTGTAGATTACTAAAATGCTAACATTTCAGCATTATCCTTGTATCTCATATTCAAATGGATTTAGGTGTAGGAACAATTAATAATTAGGCCTTAAGTTATATAATTTTGTTTTTATTTGGCAACAATTTTTTCCTCAAATTTTAGTCATTCACAGTCTGCATGAATGAAAATGTATCCATCAGTTGCTCAGAAGCTCATTTTGAATTGGCTTTCAAATAAACATGCAATAAATCTTGTAATTCATTTAGGCCTATGCTAAGCATACCTCTGAGTTCAGTACTGAATTCAATATGTTCACATTTCTTCAGTTTAATGAGCAGCAATTTCACAATAATATTCCACAATGTCCTTAAAAAAAGTAAACTACACCCATAGGCCTACTAAGAATTTGGAGAAAATTTCTGTTGGACTTCAAATGTTTTGGACATTCTTACTTTGGATAATGTAGGCCTTAGTTAAGCACGGATTTTTCATAAATACTGGAACAAATAACAGCCTAATTTGACGCTACAAGCAATTAAAAAATGTCGAAGAAATATACACCTCGAACTAAAATTTTAATTAGCATGTACGATTTTGAAAAACAGTCGCAAACGTAGAAGAGAAAATGTAGTTCGCTATACGTGCTTATAGGCCTACTGTAAGCTATCCAGGCCTAATCAGTTATAAACTTGTCTCATCCACAGAATCTTGCGTTTTTATGAAATATGAGGACATAGGCTATAATGATTAGCCTATACTTAATGTTCAATTATTTAAGAGCAGCTTATTTCATGATTCTATAACGCTAAATTTGAGTTCCTTATGTAGGCCTATATATATATATATAAGTTATATATATAGGCCTATATAGGCCTATGAACTGCAAATAAGTTATCATAGCTTACATAGCGATCAGATGATCTTAGAAATATCTAGATGATATTTTATTTTGTGCTCTGTGAGAGCAGCGTGTCGTGACACTAGCAATAGGTTTAGATTAGAAAATTTTATTTTAAAGATTGAGGTTATTTTCTTAGTTCATTTAAGAGAAGTCCATTTGTGAATGTCTAATATCATTTAGACGTTAGTACATTGTGAGAATTGAGAATAAATATGACTATGTGATTAGTAGGCCTATCAGTTTCAGGCCTATTTCTTATATAAAAATGGCTATTATGAATGGAATAAATTCTGCAAGAAATGGATTAAATGAAACTGTAAAATCAAATAGGCCTAAGTTCACCAAATTGATTTTGTTAAAGAACTGAAAAAAAAAATCCAGTTATGAATAAACGTAGGGCTTGTAGACTTGAAAGTAGATTGTTACAGAGTTAATGGAAGAATATCTTTGCTATGTTTTGTTCATTATCTTATTAATATTCTGGGTAGGGTATCTACCGTAGTATTTTTCTTTTTTTGTCTGAATATATTGCCTACTTTTTTTACCTAATTGTATGATCATTATTTTTTATTTTAAACTTATGTTATACGATAAACCTAAATGTTACAGTTGTACGAAAAATAGGCCTATTTATTTCTTTTTTAGTAGCCAGATGTTAGGCAAGTAAAATGTAGGTCAAAGAGATTACATGAAGATTACGCACTACGGCCTACTCAAATATGGTCTCATATTACTTTAAGATATTCTCCAAAAATCCTAAGCCTAATTGAATGTTTTGCCTAATTTTATTTTTCCCCACAAATAATAGGCCTATTTGTTGGAAACTCTAGCTAGTCTGGAGATAGCGTGCTGCCTTGCCGCAGCGGACACGGTTTCGATCTCCGGTCGGGACAAGTTTCCTGGGTGAGTTCTTTATCGGAGTTTTTCCTCACCTGTAAGTCAAATGTCAGGAAACTTTAAGACCCAAACGGTCCCTAACATCATATGGCCATTATAATCATTATTCATATTCACCTCTCATTAAGTTTAAGAATAAGGACTCCCGTGGCACTACCATAATCATCACCCATCATATCATCGGGGCAGCTTAGCCGCGCCTTTCAGACGCCCCAACCTCAGAAGTAGGTTACAATTATGCCAATGCCAGGAGAGAACACCAGAAACTGTAGAACAATGAATAAAAATGATGGATACACTAAACGTTTCACTAATTCTGTAAACATTTTGTTCAAGGTATAGTTCAAATAGTTTTTTTTTTTTTTTTTTGGACTGAATGAGATATTTTAAAATATTTGATGTTGAGAAGAAATAGTAGAGGAAGTGCAGAAAATCGGGGCGTGTTGAAGTTGTAAGACGCTTATTATGCAGTGCTTGAATTACGGTTATTGGCAGGCATCGGGTTAAATAGTGGGGAGTAGTGGAGATAACTTGTGGGCGGCTACAGATGCTGGAGCAGGTGGGAGAGGGGCGTGGTGCCACTGAGGTGCGGGGGGCGCCAGGGGTCCAACCAGGTATCGGATGCGCACCCTGCGACACGCCCACTCGCCAGTTCCACCTCCCCATACCAACCAACCCCCAAAACTGACCAGCAAATCTTCTCCCGCCCCCTTTCTCTAAGACACTGTCAGAAGATATCTTAACAATTCACATCTCTCCTCTTCTGTGGTCACCCCCCACAAGAATAGTTCTTTGCTGTAATTAATAAGGAAATGTTCCTATTTTCAGTCAGACCTAATAGTTATACTGATTCACATGTTTTGTAGGATACAAGTAGACTACTACTCTCTCAATGTGAGTTTACATAATGATAAGCACAAATCCAATATACATAGGCCTACACCATTCTACATTACATTAACCTGCATTTTAAAATTCAGTTTGATCCAGAAACATTTAAAATAAGTTCATCAGTTTGAAACCAAACTATTTAAATTAACAAATCCTGGTCTTCATGTTAATATTGAAATAGTTTAATTACATTAAATCCTAATTTTTTATATTTTTTTTTACGTTTTCTGTAGGAAGTTATTAAAACATATAAACTAACAAGCTCTCTCATTCAAATAATCTGTTCTTTTAGTTAAAAGGTAGGTACGCCCTACGCCTTAAATTGATAGTAGGCCTATAGGCTTGGGAGATTTTAGATAGGCCTATATTTCGAGAAGACATTTCCTGATTTTTTAAATTTTAACAATCCATTTAATAGTCATGTCATTCAAGTATTTTGTGATTTCAGAAACCAGGAACAGTCCAGTTTTTTGTACAAAATCTGAAACTTCAGAAATAATAGGCTACTTATTGAGGAGACTAAAAAAAGTCTTATAATACCGAAATGGGTTTATAGCCTACATAAAAACTGCAAATGTCACTTAACTTGCCTAACTTCACCCTACCCTCATAATATTTTAATGTCTTGCTTTTGTTTTATTGGAATTTCTACTATGCCTCAAGATTATAAATTGAACTAGTTAATGTAGGCCTATAGGCTATTCTAATGTTCTTATGAATATGCCTTAATGAACATTTTTTAAATTGTAACTGACAAAATATATTACGACACGATTCATCTCTGAAGATCTTAAAGCTCCCTTTGTTAAAAAAAAGGCCCATGTGTTACATAAAGTAATTATTACTTAGGCCTATCTATAAAGAGCAGTAGGGAGTCTTACCATTTTCGTGATCTGTAGACACCAATACGCCACCAATTTTGATTCAGCCAGTAGAATCTTGATTCTTCACTTACATTTCTCCCTCAACTGAAAAAGTGCAGGTAACTTTCCAATATGGAATGCTAGCAACGTACTCTTAAGTACTTTATTCCCCCCCTCATGTTGCACTACATAGACCTATGTTAAAATTTCGCTTCTTTCGTTGCGGCAACTGTTGTTAAAACGATTAGAACTATTCCTCTTAATGTTGTTTCAGGAATGTTTATGATACTCACAAGGATGTTGCAGTACTAGGTGTATGTAAAATTGCTGCCTCTTTTTTATTTTCTTTGTGTGTTATGATAGTTATGTTACGTTGAACATTAGATTCTGGTATTAATTTGCATTGTTTAATTAGGATTTTTGGATTGTAATTAATAGCAACTGTGCTTTATTTCTAGTTCTAGAAACAACCCCTTATCACAGGGCTTGAGGATACTGGAGTTGAAAAAAACTTGAAAACAGGGAAGAGCTCATTTTATAGAATCTACATTCATCTGTAAAATTTCAATTTGTTTCGATCAAATGTGCTGAAGTCTTGTAAATTAGGGATTTGTTGAAACTCAACTGTACAAAACTGCTAGGTCTAAGAGTTTAACATTAGCAAACGCTTATGAAGCAGCTCCGCCTATGTGGTAACAAACTGTTCCTGTTTGACTTCTCTTTAAGACTAATAACAAAATCTGATATAATTGTTTGAACACCGTTCGTCCCGCTGTAAGACATGGATGATATCCTAGTAGGAAGTAGGCCCTATCGTAAGTTAACCAGACTAATTTAGTTTCGCTTAGCCTATTCCCCTGTAGGCCTAGATGTCAGCGAGAGACATATGATTAGTAGATCGCCTCGAGGCTACATCTAGTAGGAAACAAAGCTATTACTCGGCTTGATGAAGGTCGGAGAAATTTTGTTCAGATGTAGGCTATGTTTTTATTAAGACTTGAGGTTTTCTGTGAGCCAGAATTTTTTCAGAATCGGGACCCACGGCTTATTTCACACGGAGGACTTGTCCCTTGTTTTTTCCCATCTTAAAAATCCATGGACCCTGGTCGGATTTATACCTGGACGCCTCAGGACTAGAGGAAAGGAACATAGGCTAACCACTAGACCAATACTGCGGCCGACAAAACATTTGATACAATATAAATAAAAAACAATTAATTACATTAAATCATAGGCAATTTTATGAGACATGAAGTTCATAACGTGTCATAAAGCATTTGGTATAGTTCCTGTATTCATATGAGATATTGCCAAACTACTTCGAGTAGAACTATCTCATTGATATTAATGACACTTTAAGGTTTACATTTTCAAACTATTATTTTAATAGGTCTATAGAAGTAGGAATATTCATCCTTTATCTCGTGTCTGCTTTTTTTTCACGAATGCTGTAGACATTAATCCTAAATGTACTTTAAGAAATAATCAATCTTCAATTTCAAATTGTATCTGGTGGAGGCATCTAGTGCCCGTACTTCTACTTAAGTAATCTATTGTAGGGAAATAGGCCTATAATTAAAGTGTTGCGGTAAGACAGAATAATCGAGCATATGAATATTCAAAGCTAATTTCTAACAAGAAAATTGCAACAATAAGTGTTGTACAGAAATTCCAAGTTTTGTCGAGTCTGATTTAGTGATGGGCAGAGGAGTTTTCATAAAAATGGTGAAAATGAGACCATCGTAAGTGTTATGTTTGCAGGTCCATGCCCCTGTGCCACCACGTGCCATTGTCAAGAGAAAAGAAGAGCAGGAACGAGGAAATAATTTCCTTTTTACTCTAGATTCCCCACCCCCTCCCATCTCCCCAGCAGCCAATAGACTCTTACTGGGTCTTTCTTCTTTCCACATCACTGGAAATTTACATTTCCTTCGTGTATTTTTCTTCTTTCCCTCTTTTTTTCTTTTTATCCACCCCCCACGACCTGCGCAGAGTTGATGCAATAAAGCAGACCTGGGCCGCGAGATTTCGATTGAGAGACTCACTACTTGTGTTTGACGACTCGTGATAATTGGAGATTCGCCCTTCCCCCTCCTTTCCTTGAGTCGGGAAGATGGATCTGCCCTGCTGGGCCCTGTTTCTGTTTCTCACCTGAGCCAGGGATTGAGGTTTCCCTGATCCAAGAAGGTAATTACTGAGTCGTCTTTTAGAAAAGCCGCATCCCCCTTTTTTCCGAACACAGGATTACCGAGTCTGATTGCTAGGATTTTCACTGTAATTAGATTGAAATGAGGTTTGATTTTATAAAATACAAGTTGTTTGGTGGCACTAGTGATTCGAGAGCCTTATGTTTTATACATAAAACTCAAATTAAACATGATGTATCTATTCTGAATGACAGATAAATGTAATTACCTTCTCTTACTACGTTCTCCTTTCATCAACATTTACACTGCCATGGCTAATTTCTGCTTCATTAGTCGTACAACGTGATAGAAATAAATTATACTACTTTATATCTATAATTTGAAGAATTTAGATCGAGATATTGCTGCTTCATATTGGCTATTGGATAATTTAAATGCCACGTTAAAGTTATAGCTGATAATTCAATCTGATTCACAGGTTAGGATAGTATTGATACCATAGAATTTTTATTCTTGTTACAAAATTACATAAATATAGAGCAGGCCAATGTCGTTAGGCCTATAGCAAATTTCTGTTCCTCTTAGTAGAACATTTTGAAGATAGGGGAGATTTGCAACCAAACGATTCATGTTATAGATACATACATTAAACGAAATGTAAGCCTATATATTGCTATATATAGGTAAAATTAATAGACCTATAGTTAGACCAATCACTTACACAATTTACATAATCCTGTGATAATTATTTTTATAAACCTCAAACTTAAATCTGAGAGAACATCTGAACAGTCAGAACATCATCCTTAACTATGCAGTTCGAATATTTAACCTAATGATGTAGTTATTAGGCCCTAGATATATATTATTTGGATAAGAAAAATATGTCAAAATATTAGCCTAACTTTATCTACATTATTTTAGATAAATACAGTAGACCCTACAGCATGGACTAAACTAAGCTTAGATTATGCCTCTCTGGTGATTTATAAATTAATATAAAAAACACTTTCCTTAAATATAACGTGATATCAAGGCCTATTTTTTTATTCCTTCTTAAGTTTTCATCTATAATCTGTTTTACCAGTGAAGGTCGATCGGTTACCTATAAGTTTTGATGGATGGTTTGGGGAAAATATTTAAATGATTAGAACTGGGTGTTTCAGTATTATGTCGATCCTCTCACTGCGGGAATAAATTAAATTCAGTTTAGACTTAAGCACACGGTGTAAGGTATTGTATCAGTGTAAACAAAATTAATAGGCCTATAATAACTCACAGAAATGTAAATTTATTTGCGTGAATTAGCCTACTTCTGTTTTTTTATTCCTGTAAACTATGTTAATTGAAACAAACACGCAAAAGAATGTGGGCCTTCCTATAGCCTACCTACTTTGATCCTCCAGGCAGAGGGGTTTTCCTAAAATTGACATCTCCACTTGCCATTTCCTTGTAAAACTTCCGGTAAGAGACCAGCCTTCACTGATGGAACAGATTCTAGCGGGAATATCCGAGGATAATTTTCACATCTTGAATCAAAGTGCCTCATTTAAAATATGTATAATTTTGTCCGAGCATGTTTTTCAGCTTATGAAAGAGTGCGCATGATTTCTTCTCTATGGCCGGGAATCATTTTGGAGCGACTGAAAATTCTCTCTTTCATTCAACAGACACGTCATACGCATCTTTGCTCACTCCGATTTTTAAACTTTAAAGCCTGGCAATACTATTTCATGACAGGTTTATTGCAGGCAATACTATACCATCGTGTTTGTAATTAAATTATCTTTATATTGATACATATTTCGATTCGTAAACAGTTCAGTACAATCACCTAAAGACTGCCCGCTCTTAGTGATCCTCGTCAAAACAAAACCATGTGACCTGCTCGCTTTTCATTGGTTATGGACATCGACGTACGGTGTAGAAGCAATAAGTACGCGAAAAGTAGTTCCCTTCATTGAATTAAAATTATGTCCTCTGAATATGCTTGTTATTCTTCGTGAATGAAAATAATAATATCTAAAACATAGAAAATATTCTAAAATATACCTAATCAGTAATCACAAACTGAAATTGTTTATTACATATGGGTGATACATTTGAGTCATGTTTCAGTCGATTCTCATGAAACAAAATGGCTGAAGTGTCGAGTCTTCTGTTGCTGTGTCGTCAACTCCCTATCAAAAGTGACAGTAATTATGGAAGGAATGGCGGAAGGATACAATTGGTGTTTGTTGATGTTAAGATCACTATAAGAGCGGATAAGGTATAAGTTATATTAACTTACCTGTTTATACCTGATTGCAAATGTCCAGAAACGAGTAGGCAATACTACCTAAGCATATTCTTTATGTTTCAAACTCTCGATTCAAATAATATTTGTTCGATAACCAAGTGGGTGAAACATCTGAAAGAAAGTAAATTAAAATCATTTTAATTAAAGGTAGCCATGAATATATTTTAATAGGCAAGGTGTTTCTGGATATATTCGTCTATATTCGAGATCTAATAAAAAATATGTTTCATCCGGTAAGCAGATTGGTGAAGGTCGACCTCTCTTTGGATCTTAGGCTACTAGTTCTGTCAGAGGGTGAAAAGGCGCTACCCTTGATTTGCATGCCATAGATTTTAACATCCTGTTAGTAATACGAGATTAGGCCTATTTATTTTATAGAACTCATATTAAAAGAAGGATATGAAATTTATCGACCTAATTTTATTTCAAACTAAAAAAAAAAAAAAAGAAACTTTATTTTACCCAGTAATGTTATGTACCAAAATCGATTAATATACATTTAGATTATTTTGTTGAATAATTATTATCGTATGTTATTCGAACTTATGAAATTAATTTTCTCATCTAATACCTAATTAAACGACTTTAATAGACATTTTGTTTTCGTTGTAAACTCTTGAAACAATTAAATTCATTCCTTCTAATGTAAATTGAATTTGTCTTTCTTAAGGGAATGAAGCCTAATTGGGCTTGTTTTTTGGTATTTATAAGTGAATATAGCTTTAGCTCAAGTTGAAGTAAGTTGAAAGTTTGTAGGGAGTTTGGTAGAATGAAGACCCAGATATCTTGGCACAGTTATTCTAACCCTGTTTACTTAACCAAGTTAGCACCTTCCCCAACAACAATAATTTGTTAAATTCAGCTCAGTCCATATTCTAATGTGTTTTATGAAGGAAAATTAAATTAATATTTCTACATAAGTTCATGGACTTGTTATAAAAAAATATGTTAGGGCCTACTTCCTGCCGTTGAATGGTTTATAGCCTACAAAAAAGTAACTGAGATTGTTTTTGTCAGCCTGCCTATCTATTGCCAACATTGAACTATAAGTTATTTATTTCATATGATAGCATATTCTGTCTCTCAACTTTCATTCATTTTCTCATTCGGTCGCAGGTTATGTGTCTTTCCCCTTAACCAGAAATGAAGTAGGCCCTGTAGCCTAATGTTCCTCTATCCTCTAATTCTTACAATTAGATCAGCATTTGGTCCTCTTTAATAAAATAAGGGTAGCCTATTTTGATCACTAGAGGGTACAGAATGAAAATGGGGATATGATTGCAGATTCCAGGAGTATATTAAATAGATGGAAAAGTTACTTTAATCAATTATTAAATGTAGATGCAGAACAGGATATTGAATAGGATAATTTACAGACAGCAGAAATGCTAATCGCAGAACCAAGTGCATTAGAGGTTGAAATTGCGATAGAAAAATTGAAGCTGTATAAAGCATCAGGTTCAGTTGAGATCCCAGCAGAACTCATGAAATCAGGGGGAGAAAAATTGATGGACAAGATACTCCAGTTGCTTAATATGATTTGGGATAAAGGGGCTCTTCCAGGTGAATGGAAAGAATCGATTAAAATACCAATTTATAAGAAATGAGATAAAACTGATTGCAACAACTATAGGGGTAGGGCCTATCTCATTACTTTCAACTTCGTACAAAATTCTAACAAATAGGCCTATATTAGTAAGCAGACTTACTCCTTATATTGATGAGATTCTAGGCGATCATCAATGTGGATTTAGAAGAAACAGGTCTACAACAGATCAGACTTTTAGTATAAGACAGATTTTAGAATAGTAATGGGAATATAATGGTACTGTACATCAACTATACGTAGACTTCAAAAGACATACGATTCAATTAAGAGGAAGAAGGAATATAGGCCTAGAATCCTGCTAGAGTTCGGAATTCCTAAAAAGTTAGTTAGACTTATACGAATGTGTCTAAATGGCACAAAGAGTAGGGTGCGTCTAGGCAAACAGTTTTCGGATACTTTAGAAATCCACAATGGGTTGAAGCAAGAAGATGCGCTATCTCCTCTACTAGGCGTATTTAATTTTGTACTAGAGCATGCCATCAAATCTTTAGACGATGAAGAAGGCCTACAACTCAATGGTATTAATAAGCTGTTGGTTTATGCTGATGATGTAGTACTATTGGCCGATAGCGACGAGAAATTAAAGGCCAACACGCACACAGTATTGATTAACACTAAGAAATTGGGACTGGAAGTAAATATCATTAAAACTAAATATAAGGTCACACATAAAAATACTTTATAGGCCTATACTGGAAGTGGACATGAGGGAAATTTTGAGGAATTGGCTGAATTCAAATACCTAGGAACAAACAGGAATGAGATGCACAGGGTAATTAAACATAGGCTCAATTCTGGAAATGCGTGTTATTATGCATTACAGAGACTCTTGATTCCCAACTCCTTTCAAAAAACGTTGAACTGAAAGTAGGCCTATATAAATCTATTATTCTACCAGTTATATTATATGGATTCGAAACATGGACTCTAACTTTAAGGGAGGAAAGGAGATTACGAGTATTTGAGAATAACGTTCTTAGGAAAATTTTTGGACTAAAGAGACGTGAACAGACAGGTAAATGGATAAGGCTGCATAACAGTGAATTACATGGTCATTAGGCTATAGGAAGCCAGATAAAATGAGAACAGTTAAAAGTCTCGTAGACTGCGATGGGCAGGACATGTGACACGAATGGGGAATGATAGAGGTGCATGGAAGCTTCTTGTAGGAAAACCAGAGGGAAAACGCCCAGGTGGTAGAACAAGAATGAGGTGGGAGAATAACATTAGACATAAGTTATCTATGATTTGAGGGGAATAGATTATACAGGGGATGATTGGAAAACATTGGCTCGGGATAGGGATGTATGGAGAGCTTATGTCCGCGCGGCCATGAACCTACGGGTTCGATAGTGCCAGGGAGTTAGTTAGAGGGTAGGCCTACAATGTTTTATCTTATTAACTCGTTCTATTCCTTGAAGGTTAATGGAAAAAAAAAAATTAGTCCATATGATAGGCCTATAAATAATTGCATATTCAAGGAGTTTCTGCATGTTTTGCTTTTTTCCGTAAACATCCATACTTCAAGCCTTCACTTTTCATCCTGAGAACGTTAGACACAATTTTTCCTTTAATTACAGTGTGATTCAGAAATATGGCTGTACTTTTGATCGCATTTTGCGACGAAAATAATATTATTAAAGGAAATATGATGTTATCATTGGAAATGGAATCCTTCAAATTACAACAATAGAAAAAATAAATCACTTACAACACTAAGCAAGTCACTTTATTGCTTCAAACTGTTCGCCGTTTACATCCAAGCATAATTGGCAACGCTTTGGGAAGGCATTCATTGCGTTATGATACATGTTTAGAGGAATAGCTCTAATTTCTTCCTGAGTCACTAATTTCAGCATGTCGACGTCTTGAGGTTCCCGTGCATAAACCTTGAAATAACCCCACAACCAATAGTCACATGCTGTGAAGTCAGAGGAACGGGCTGGCTATCCAATGGGGCCTCCTCTTCCCACCCACCTGTTTTGCAAATGATCATCCAAAATTTACCTCACCGCAGTTGCATAGTGAGGAGGCGCACCATCCTGCTGGAATAAACATTGTTCATGTTCAGCACTTTGCATTACCGGCAGGACAATTTGTCTAAGGTTATCACTATACCGATTACCATTAACAGTCTCACCAAAATTCGCATTCCTAACAGTCCTTCCCATCCAATCATGGCCCAAACAGTGATTTTGCCGCATCTTTAACGTGTCCCTTCAATAACATTAGGATTCTCTTTACCATAATAGTGACAATTGTGTCGATTAACACGTCCGTTCACATGGAAAACAGCTTCATCAGAAAAGTGCAATTTTCTGTACCAATGTTCGTCGTTTGCTGATTCCCTTAGGGCCTACAACAAATTCACAAAATTCCATCCGCCTGTCAGGGTCGTCTTCATTAAGTTCGTGGGCACGAATCGGTTTGAAGGGGATACACACTGAATTCACTGATATGAAGCTCACATGCAGCTTGGCGGGTTGATTTTTGTGGGCTAGCGTCGAACGCCTCCACAATTCTCTTCGTCGTTTCTGCATCCGTGCTAATGCGAGGCCTCTCAGGAGGCTTGATTTTCTGCATCCTTCCCGTTTCCAGCAGCCGTTTTCTCAACTTCCCCACAGTCGACGGCTGTAATGCTACGTTAAACTCATGTCTTGCCCGTCTTGCGGCCTCATGATCATTAGCATACGTTATTGCCCATGCAGCAATTGTAATTTGCTGTTGCATATTCAACGCCATTTTGACTAATGACGTAAGTTCTACACTGTTTTGTTTTATTCCATTGTAGTAATTTGAAAAATTACCTTTACAATGGTAATTTCATATTTCCTGTAATGGTAGTATTTTCATCACACAACGCGATCAAACGTGTAGCCATATTTATGATTCACCCCGTATGATAGGCCTAATATAATTTAATGAAAATAAAACACATTGTTTCAAAATGATTAGGCTGAACATTTTTACACCCAAATCGATAGTTTAGTGTATCTACTTTCCTTTTGCGCCACTGACAATGCCGCAGGTAGCTACAATTAGGGCTTATGATTCATTAAGTCAGTAATATAGGCCTAATCTAATAAAACTTGTACCCGGTGGTAAAGTATCAAGAACCTGTTTATCAACAATAGACAGTTTATTGACGGTAGTAGTGTAACATTTGAGAATTCACCTCTAAACTTAATAGTCCTACTTTTCTTATAGGTTGAAATGTTTCTGTTTTTTGATAATTTTAATTTTGTGGAGGCCATATGAACAGTGACGCATGTATTTCATTGTGGAATGATAGATTATTAAAATGAACGAAATGATTCCTGAATTAGGTTGTATTTCATCCTGAATTAATGATAATTCAAGCTATTTAATAAATTAGAGCCTAATGTACTTATTGTCTAAATATCATTGAAATAGGCCTAATGACAGTATTCTATCTTTTGGCCTCAGCACTAATTGCATTTGTAGCATAGAAGTTCTAAAGCAACTATGAGCCATTATAATGAAATGTAATTGTTGTGCATCAAACTGGTCTACAAAGAAGAATACTAATACTGATTAAGTATTGTGTCTACATTTCCACTAAGCCTATTTAGTTCATATTACTATTCAAAGACTGTGTTGCCTATTCCTTGCACACAAAATCACTTTTTCTAAACAATTTAAATCTATACCTATACTAGGCCCTATAGGCCTAATTTTAACATTTACGTAGGAACTTACAATATACATTTATTAATCGATAACAACAAATGGCATTATGTAGAAAACTGTGCAATTAAAAAAAATTCTGTAGTCTATATTTCTCAATTTTTATAGGATTTTTTCAAACTTCTTACTGCATAAATTCATGCATAAGAATGTATTCACTAGTATTAGGCCTAATAGGTCAACATACGAACGCCTCCTTCACCGATAACTTAAAAAAGGTTTTAATGTACATAGTATGCCTAATAGCCTCCTTTTAATTCAAATATATATTTTTGTGAATTTTAGACTCAATAAAATCGCAAGTCACCTAGTTCTTGTTTTTAATGTGATAAATCCAGTCCTGTAGGCCTAGTAGCTATATTGGCATTGATGGTTCCTGGCTTTTGCAATAATTGTTCTAGATTTGAAAGAAAAGGCGTAAACTTGGCCAGAAGTTGACAGCTCTCTTAATTGACCTTACGCGCTAAATGTGAAATCACATATTATTTTAGTTATCCACTGGACGTAGCCTGATAAGTTAGAGAGCCATTGTTAAGTAATGGACCTACTGAAATGTCTATTCACATGGACTATTTAAAAATAGGTTAGTTTGCACGCCATAGTGTAATTGATTAAAGTAATACGCTGCAAGAAAGAAGATCGAGGATTCGAGTCCCGGTGAGATCAGGATTTTTAAAGTGGCCCACATATTCTGGCGGTACTGTGACCCAAGTGTCGACTCCACTCTAATGGAAAATGAGTAGGCATACAAGGCGCTTATCTCTTCTCAAGTGCCGAATTGGCCTTTCTAGTAAAGTGGAAGCCTTAACTTCATATTACCCCAAGGGCCTCCTAAAGCATTTAGTGGGATTACTTTACTTTAGGCTATAGGCCTACTGTTTAGTTTGTTAGTAGGCCTACTATTCAACTTTTTGGGATGGAATCAATAAAACTGTAGAATAAAATATCTCTGAAAGGGATTATTGTGGGGAAACTTTGCCATTGCAGACACTTTACCAGCGAAAGAAAGGTGAGCAAAATGAAAATGTAGATTTAATTAGGACCTTGCACCCTGGCGGACGTAAAATAAACACGAAATGATAGCCTGGTGTTATTAGTTAGGAAAGGGGAACGAATCGATTCCATTTTTCATTACGTGGTGACATGACAAGTGATAAATTGAAGAATTCCTCATGTCATCTTATCCAGTTGCGGTTCGCCTCAGCGAGTGGCTTCGGCGGACGTATCCTCTAGTCTGCTACAATGCTCAACTTTTCTTTTACAATTCTATAAATTATTAGAAACTTACGTAGGCTATGTTACTAAGTTGCGGCCCGACTTCAGTAAAAGAGTGTAAGTCTGTACATTTAAAGTCTCTCTTACTTAAAAAATTGTCATGGGAGTTTTTTCTTCAGAGTTTTGAGCTACCTTTGATAGTCGTCATGGGTGGTTCTAAACATTTTTATGTATTATAGAATGTGGCTGAGATAATTAAATAAAAGCCTTAAACGCGTATGATATCTGTACTTACTGTCTCCTACCTTCATATTACGTCACTCACTCACTCACAAACTGGGAATATGAGCAGTGGGAAGCGGTCGGTAATACATTAGAAAGACAGCGATTGGTTAATCACAGTGATCGCCAGAATCTTCTTAATGCCAAGACTCCGAGCATGTGCATACCAAGGTTAATTTATAATCCATATAGGCTATTTCTAGGAGAATTTACTCTTTCTTATTGATGATTAAGCGTAATGCAGAAAAATATGTGGATTTTTTATTAGGCAAATACTACTCATTTGCAAGTCACTTCACATCACATTGTTGATTTTTACTTATTTTGTTCTGAGTAAAATGTATAATTGAGGTTCCCGCGCCGTAGCCGAGTGATTGAACGAATTATGTCTTATTGTTGAGATAGGCCAACTGGTCTTGTGCTAGTTTTGTTCACCATTGGAGAAGAAATGTTCTTGTGGAATTTCGACCAGTTTTATATCGATGTCCACCCAGCATTGTGAAGAATTTTGGTAGCTACATTAGGCCCTAAGTAGGGGCTGCAAATTCGTTGAGTTACCTACTTAAAACTTAAGTCTATAGACCTAGGGCCTATGGAAGAAAACTTAGGTTTTTAAAAATTGGTTTTCTTGAATTTAAAATTCTGAAATTCTGATTGGCCTCTATTTTATCTAAAAGATTAGACTATTAATTTCCTAGATTACACTTGGCCTAGTTCTATAGGCCTAACTTATGTCTTTAGAGAGTGTTCAGAAATTTCCATTACAATCTTTAGAAATTGTATAGTGCACTATGTAGATATTGATTTGAATAGGGACCATTTTCCGGAAACGTAGGCCTGCCGTTTTCGTGCTGCAGGTAGCCTATAAGTCCGCATTAAACATTTAAATCTCCGGCTTCTGCCGGGGATAAATCAGCAGTAATTTAATAATTTATGACTCAATTATTTACATTTACACAACCCAACATTCACAGATTTCGTAACAATGTCCAATGTAGAGGGAAAAGTAAAGAAACGTCACTTTGTGACTGTAAGAACAATTGTTTAGACCTATAGGTTAGCCTATGAAAACTAATCAAACTTCTTTACTGTAAGTTATTTAACATTGTATAGTACTTATCCACTACTACAGCGTTTCGATGTGGCATCCACTAACATCGATGCACACATTGTACCTGCGAATCATGTTCTCGAAAAGCCTATATTTGCTCCTTCTTATTCTTACAGCAACAATGTAAAGTTTATGTATTTTTTTACATGATATTGACATTGACATGTAGACTATGTTGGATTGTGAAAATGTAATCAATGGAGTCATAAATCACTAAATTACCATGGATTTATCACCGGAGACGCCGGAGATTTAAACGATTAATGCGAACTTGTAGCCCACTGCACCACGGAAACGGTAGGCCTACATTTCTGGCGGAAGTTCCATAGGCCTATTCTAAACGTTATCTAGATTACTAGTCACCTCTACAAACCCTAGAAGTTAGTAAGGGGAATTTCCGAACACTCTGTATAATTGGATTATTCACCTAAATATAAAATGACTGTAGATATATAGGCCTATATACATAGGCTATATAAAAGTTATAGCATATAGGTTACACACCTATAGTCGGTAGCGAGGGGCTATTGGTTAGGCTATGTTCTTTGCATCTATTTCTGTGGGACTGGGGTTCAATCCCGGCCGTGGTCGATGGATTTTTTAGGATGGAAAATCCAATGAAAAAATCCTCCGAGAGCGACTTTAAGCCGTGGGTCCCGAGACTGGAGATTTTCAGGCTCGTAAAAGAACGATAAGCCTCTGTGCAAAATTTACCAAATGATCCCTTCCGAGTAATGCCCTAATACCTTGGTTTCCTAGATGTAACTATGAGGCGGATCGCTGACCCCGGACCACTCAATGATAGGCCTATTCGAAAACAAGTGTAAGTTAACTAAATGTATATGGTTGAAATTTCTCCCCTGTGCCTAAGTCTCGTTGAAAGACACAAGGGCTTACTACTAACTAGGCCTAATAAGCTAGATACTATAGGCTATTTGTAGTGATGTTAGGCCTATAGCTTGTCAGTTAACTTAGTCCCTGAATAAGGCCTTGTTTTACATACAAAGTTTTATTATTTTAGTTAAAAATTCTATGTTCACATACTGTCCACAAATGAAGTGAATGAAAGCAGTAGGTAGCCAATTTCATACGTCACGAGTGTTCCTTTATTCTCAGGAAGTATGCCATTGTATCGCTTGCAATTCCCCGTTCCCCCCTTTGTCCCTTGCTTTCATTCTCTTCGTCTGTGGACTATAGTAGACCAACTACTTGCCGTGAAATGTGTTTGGAAGAGAAAGTTAATGTCAAGTTAAAGTTATCTCACTATAGGCCTTAGGAGGCCTTTGGGGTAGTAGGAGGTTATGATTCCTACCTTTTTAGACAATCAGTACGAGATGGCAGCCGGGTTGTCAGCCTTGCATGAAGACCGCCTTTACCCCCAGACATGGGTAGTAGGCCTACTCATTTCCGTTGGAGACTGAATCGATCAACGGCCGTGGTGCCACCAGAATATCTAGGTCAGTTTAAAAATCCTGACCGCACTACAAAGACTCTTGTTAATCCAGCTTCTTTCAAAAAACGTTAAACTATAATTATGTAGGCCTAAAACTAATATTCTTCCAGTTATGTTAGGCGTAGGCTATATGGATGCGAAATAAGCCCTATGGTTCCATATATTAAGAAAGAAAGAAATGGTTATGAGTATTTGAGAATGAACTTGTTAAGAAAATTTTTGGGTCAAAGAGGGACGAACAGACAAGTGAATGGACGAGACTACATAACAGTAAGCTGCATGATATTTATGGGAAACCGGATATATTACGTATAATTAGGCCTAAGTGTTGTAGACTGTGATGACTGAACATGAGATTACGAATGGGTTTATATGAGGGGCATGGAAACTTTTTTTGCAGAAAAATCGGAGGGTTAGTGCCCAGTAGGTAAGCTAAGGAGGAGTTGAATATTAACCACGATTTGTGGCAGGTGATTTAGACCTATAAGCCTACAGGGGATGGTTGGAAAACAATACTTCACGATAGGAATGTATGGAGAACTTATGTCCGCGCGGCTATGAACACCCGGGTTCGATAGTGCTAGTCATGAAAGAGGAAAAAAGGAGGCCTTCGGTAATTTAGGTATAATCTTTGCTATACTGCTATAGTGAATTATTTAGCTAGGATGTTTTAATATTTAAAAAAAAGGCTCCAATATCTTGAAACATGATTCGGTGCGAGTAATGTGGTTCTGTATTTGCCTGAATCTGACGGGCCTCTTCCTATAGGCCTACATTTGATCACGGTACTGTCCAAGAGTTAAAACATTAGTAATTTTTACAAAAACGTAGGCCTTGGGCATATCTGCAATTTATGATATGAGATGGATGTGAACTCATAAATTCGAAATATTCTGCAAATTACAGATAATGACAAGACATTTTTATTGGGAGTAATAGGAATTGTCTAGGTTGAATTCACGAAAATGTGTATTATAAGTTATAACTTATCAGAAGTTAAGAGTGCAATATGGATTGTGCCACTAAATAACATAAACAATTTTCTGTTTGAATGTAAATGTTACATGAACAGGGACTTGTAAATCAATAGACTTGCACGCGAAGACAGTGTAGCGCGGTGCAATAACCACCTAACACTTTTGTATGTTACTTGTGGCTGTTTTAGTTTAATCCTTGTTTTATCCTACCTTATAGGCCTATTGTCCCAATTAGGATAACATTGATCCATCTTATAGAAATATGTTTAGCTACTCCAATTGATTTTCAAGTAGGAATTAAAATTTCCTTTATGACCTTTTGTAAAAATTATGATCTCAGTATAATACAGCCCTTAGGAGAACCTCAGTGTAGTATGTTAAGGCTACCAACTTCAGATTTACATGCCGGCTGCCTTTATCCTAGAAAAGTGGTAGGCCTATCCATTTATAATGAACCCAGGGGACAGAAATAGGCCAATCTTTTCCACTAAGGTGGAAGGCCGCAGATTGAAAATAAGGGATTCTCCTACAACATTGTAATGAAAAATTACACTTTAGAAAGAAAAAATATTTTTTTTTTACAATAGCATTCCTATTCAGTGTTGACTATTCAAAAGCACAATCGAACCGAAGAGGGACATAAGAAGAGGGAGAAGTAATTTCATTAACCTTCTCTTGATCATAGGCCCCTGTGGCATGGTGCCTTAAATAAACTTTTAGTCGCTACTACAGGTTGCTCGGTGGATGAACGTGTTTATCACAGTACAGAATCCGATATGTGTAGCCTATAGTCTAATGACTAATATAGGCCTAACACTTATGCTCTAACAGTTTCATATATTATGATATGAAACATTATAAAAGGAATGAGAGCTCTAAAAAATCTTTAAATTATGTTTTAATAGAAAAATAACATTAAGTACATTACACTATACAAGAACTTTGAGAATCTTTTGAAAATGCTTGGAAGGCCACATTCGGCTCACGGGTCGGCTGCCCTAGAACTTAGTCTTGTACTCATTTATGTTAGATATTGAGTTGACCCCGGGACCATGGTGTCGTCAGAAGGTGTAGGCATTTTAAAAATGCTGAACACCGGGACACGAATACGCGTTCTGCCGGCCTGTAGCGTATTGCCTTACCAACTACGATACGGAGTGCCCCTTTACTTACAGAGAGGATCTCTCTATCTACGGCCGGGCTAGCGGGAAAAGCACTTCCGGCCGCTGAATCCTCACTCCGCGTCACGTGGCAGAGAAACTGCACGGCTCTTTTCCTATTTCTTTCTCTTGGTTCGTGCATGACCATGAAAATAGCGAAAATAAGTTACGTACCTTATGATAGGAGATATTGAAAATGTTCTCCCCCTACATTAGGCCTACAGTTATTCTGTATGGTTTCAAACGTAAAGGTTTCGTAGCTCGTAATGCTGACGCCTTCGAAACACCAGTTACTTGTGCAAGTCGTCTTCGGGATTTTGTCGGCGTATGTTCTAATGTTTCTCCTATTTCATGTAATTTTTCCTCAGTAAGCTCACGTTTTGTTACCTTTGGTTTCTTATCGAACATAAAACCTGTTTCTCTAAAGTTGTTTACAAGTCGTCGAACGGTATCTCTATGGAGGATTTGTATCAGGAAATTGTATTCGAAATCATCTAACGACTTCTCTGCAAATACTTTGTTTTCACATAATTATCAAACATAAATACCCTATGCTGCACTGTAAATACAGATCGAGTCAAAATTAGGCTTAACTATGAACTTCTCATTTTTTCTGTAGGTTTTGAAATGAAATGCTTCTCTGAAAATAATAATGGCTATTGTTGTATAGGCTAAGCGTATATAATCTAGATTATAAGATATATTATCACAAAAATCTGTAATTTATATTCCAATATTTAATAAAATAGGTACATAGAGACTGGAAATAGAATATCCGGCAGGTGGCGTGAGTCAATTATTACATTACTCTGTAAGGATCTGGTTGAGGTGAGCAGATTTAAGCATTCAGGCTAGAGGTAGGCCTATATCCCTAGAATACGTGGTAGGCCCTATTCAATTTACTTATACCAACCTCCTAACTCAGAGGTTAAGTGTTGTGGTAGGTCTACAGCCGCTACTGCCTGAAGAGCAATTCGGTTGTCAGAAGGCCATATGAATTCTGATGGCTTCAGAATGACTCTTGAAATAAGCCTGAACAGAAGCTACAAGTTCACGGGAAGAAGAATGTAGACCCTAATCTTCATTCATAATCCTACACCAACGCTATTGGCACGGTGAATAGACGTAAACTGATTGTAAAACTAGAAAGTCTTATTCGTTACTCAGATATGAGGTATTAATATAGGCTCTTATAATATTCTGGCGGACAATCAAGTGAAGATTTATGATGAAATTTCTCAATCGTGCTGGATTGGCCAAACAATCGGAGTCTTGCAAGGATACCTTTTTAGCCCGATATTCTTTTTTTTAATATCCTGACCCATGATGTCGTCCGGCGCCGTAGCCGAGTGTTTAAACATCATGCCTTGGCGAAGAGCTGCAGGACTTACATTGGTTCAGATCCCCATGAGGGAAGAAATTTTCTCAAGGAGTTTCGGCCAGTGAGTAATTTGGGTTGCTACAATAAATAGCGGCTGAAGATTGAGAAAACCAGCTGTAACAGCGAGAATGCTGACCATGTGTCACCCTATAGGCCTACTGGCTAGATGATCGCCCACCTCTGTGATTAACAAATAAGGATGAGGGGCCACCAGTCGGCTGGCAAGCCAAGGGCCTTCTAGGGCTGTCGCGCTATTGAGTTTTTTACTCATATTATCTCTAAATTCAAAGAAGGAGTAGTAAACTTCAACAGGCTATGTGTGTGTGTGTGTGTGTGTGTGTGTTTGTATTTAGCAGATAATATGGCCCTACCATACGATAATAAGCCTACAAAGATCTTCAGAAAATAATGATCTTCATTACTCAGTGGGCAGACGAAAATGAACTAGTGGTTTTTAGGAAAGGAGGACGACTGAGTAGGCCTAAGTAAGAGCACATCGTCTGCGGAGGGCATAAGTTGACGCCGAAATGGCAATTTAAGTAAAGAGGCATCACAATGCAAGTTTCTGCTTTCATCCTTCTCGGCCAATCTAAAGGAAAGAATTGCTGCCACAGTCAAACATTAATGACATCAGACATTTAAAACGTACGCTATGACAATAAGTTAATTGTTGGTATCGAACTGTTTCTGGTTAAAGTAGGCCTATTACCCTATCTCACACGTGGGCTAAAAATAATATGGGAACACTTAACACGTAGACCAGCGATATAAAACACGAGCTCCGTGAGACGGTGCGCTTAGATATGCACCAGGAGCGCTCCGCTGGACAAGTAATGCTACCTGGTGACTTGTTTCAGTTTCACTGGTCAAACGCAATGATGAGCATGGCTACGTTCAGCGTGGAGACCTCGCGAGAATCAAGCCTTCGTATTTTTTTTTTTTTTGGCACAGAATATCTCTCCCAATTTTGAAACGGATAAAAATTCGATGAAAAAACAAGTCAAAAACATAAAAATCGCCTTTAAAACTAATAACAAACTCAACATCGTATCAAACAAAATTTAAGTAACAAATAAATACGCAAATAAAGGTGTGTATAAACTAAAGTACAACATTGCGATAAGTTTTACATCGGTAGAAGAACAAGAAATTTTAACATTAGATATAGGGCCTACTGAACATTAATAAATATTAATATCAAAGAAAAATCAAGTTTTGCCAAACATATAGGCCTACTAGAAACGGATCATCAGTTCGACAAAATCGATAATACCTACTAGGTCACAATTACACAGAAAGAATAACAAAACAAAATTAGCATCCTAGAAGACATAGAAATTTTAAAAGAAGCTGATAATAAAGACTTGCTCAATAAGAACACGCTAGCAGATCTCAACCCGTTGTACAACTTATGCAACAACATTAGTATTGTAGCCTAACTATGATGGTTGTCCAGCGGCTCGCTTTGTTTCCCCGCAGCTATTATACATAATTTAAATACAAAGATGTCCCGCGCCGTAGCCGAGCGGTTAAGGTAGGAAACCTTGGCGCAGAGCTACGGGACTTGCGCTGGTTCGAGTCTCCATGAGGGAAGAAATTTTCTCATGGTATTTCGGTCAGAATGGGACCGGTGCCCACCCAACATTGTGAGGCAATTGGGTAGCTACAATAAGTAGCGGCTCCAGGTTGAGGAACCAGCTATAACGGCTGGGGGACTCGACATGCTAACCACATGACACCCCTACACTGGCTGTTGATCATCTACCTCTGTGATTGACACATGTGGATGTGAAGGGCCAGCAGCCGGCTGGTAAAAGGGCAACCGCTGAAAAAGTGGAAAGACCCTCAATCGGAAATACAAAGATGCCGACTACCGCCACTATAATAATTCCGCATGTTAATCAATGTCAAGCATCGTCGCTCCACCCGCTTTTATATAAACGGACAACCATCATAGTGAGGCGATAATACCAGTTGAAATGCAGAAGATGAAACATTGTTTTGAAAGGCCATAATATTTTTTAACTACTAGACGAAGTTTTCAAACTGAACTTAATTTTAGATGAGGACGGCTGGTTTATCAGGTAGGGTACAGCAGGGCTATTTGAATTTCAACTTTGTTGACAGTTTATCGGGAAAATATGTGCAATCCTTAGAACTGAAAAATTTACAGTAACATTGCCCTACATATGGTCTTTCTCGCTGTGTGAGTTGGGTGCAATAACTTTTAAATTATTCAAGTTATGCAATTATTCGTTTTACCCTCCACATGATAAGTATCTAAAATTCAGCGGGGCTATTTGAATAATGAATGGGGCTATTTGGATAATTGAAAAAAAAAACACAAGATTATGTGCAATTTTCATGAAACTGTTATTAGAAAATAAGATAAATATAAAAAAGAAAAGCGATACATAAGTGCTAAAACAAAAATAAACATCAGAAACACATTCCAGGCAAGTTACTTGCAGCGTCCACAATGAAATGTTTGCGACCTATCGTACCCACGCAATATTCGTAATGCCATGTCTTACACTTTTGTCACGGTATCTAGGATTTTTATTCTCCCTCAGATTCTATGTGACATAATCCAAAATTCCACTCAGAATCTTCATGTTCAGAGTCAGTAAGAGGTACCGGACCATCTAGACTGGAATCCATCGTCTTTCGTTTTATTGTCCTTTTGGAACCAATGAGCCTCTTCTTTACATTTCCATCATCTACCTGGCTTACTTTGCTGTTCTCCTTTTCCAACAGAACAGATGCAGTGACCATCCACTCTTCAATGAAAAATTCTAGTGAAAGGAACTTTTGCCAGTTTTAATGTTGCTGCCATTTGGTTGACCTAGCAAAATATTCCGTCTTGAAGGGTCTTGAATACACATCTGTATAATGGTTGTAAAGCATGAGTAGTGAGTGCTGGTAAACAAAACAGTTCAATATTATTCCAGACAGAATTCCAAAGCAGCTAGTGAGGAATGTGAGAGATGGTCATCCAAAATCAGAAGACATTTCCCTGGTACACGATTTTCTTGATAAAGGCGGAGCCATTTCAAGAATATAGGCCCTATCTTTGTTAATACACCCACCCTCATTCATGCAAGCAATAGACCCAGGTGGCAAATTAACAGAGAATTCTTGTTTATTCATCAGACCCTTGATGATGACTAGTGGTCAGCAATAACTGTCACATTCTCGCCCCACGCAGCACTAGTCAACGCCAGAACTTCTTTTGTGTCCTATTCTGCCATAATTTTCAGAGGTCTATTGTTGAGAGGCAGTCCTGTTTCATCTATATTGTTGATATGGGTTGGCTTATCATGCAAACGTAAGTTAGTGAAGAGCTCGTCCAAGAGACTAAAATGTTGTTGAACTGTCTCTCTATTTAGTGCTCCAGCTCTACCTTTTGATAATCATTTTTTAAGGAAATACTATTTCGTTTGCAGAATGCAGAACACCAGTCTTTCCCTGCTATGTCCTTCCAGAGATGTTCCATTTTATGCTTATCGGCAATATTGAGTGCCGCGATTCGAACATATTTCGGCGTCATTCCAATATCATGTTTCCCTAATAGTTTTATCCGATCAGTTAGATATTTTTATGATCTGCAATAAATATTGTAGGATGGCCGCTGGAGTTCTCACTTTTATATTTAGTTGGGATATTTTGTGCTTTTACAGCTGATATCGGCGGTAAAGTGTCGAGAATGGCACCCCGTATGTTTTACTGTCTTCCAGTAGTGATAATCCTCTGATAGCTGAGTCGATAACCTTCTTCATATACTCCTCATCCCACTCCATTCGTCCCGCTATTCTTTTATAACTTCTCACCATCTGAAGCAAATGAAAATTACCGTAATACCAGTGGCTAATTTCTAAACTATTCACATTCAGTTCACTCTCATGTGGTAGTTTACACTTCAATTATATTTAAAATAAAACATAGCCTATAGCAATTTCATTAGATACTGCATCATATACTCTAAAATTAGGCCTATAACGGAGTAATATGAAGTTTGATCCAACTGCGTAATATCGGATTATTCAATTAATGTATGATCAGTACTTTTTATAGTATTTCTCATTAATTATGTGTAATTAAGTAGGCATATAGGCCTATGTCTTTGCTTTGGAAACATTTCTGATTGGAGATTGGAAATGCTACTGCCTTCCATGTCAACATGAAGTGAACTGCTAAGAGAGTTCCGAATGAAGACAGATTCCATTGCTGGAATATTCTACAGCCTAATACTGATGCCATGGTTAATACGGAACGGATGCGAGCAGAATATGAGCTGAGACACGTAGTGACGCGATTTGCTATCCATGGTTCCATCATTGCATCTGCACCAATAAGCTCTTCCACGAGGCTTGCCACGAGTCGCGAGTGTGTATGACTTTGTCTACTGAGTAGTTATTAGGCCCATGATATTTTATTACAACTTATCCTAAATTCCTACTATCTGTCCAACGTAAGAAGCACACTTTGACATTTAACTTCCGAATGTATTACTCCGCGCAGCACGTGTAGAAGTGCAGACGAACTCTGTCAGCTGTTTATTACAAACCGATAAATTAAATGCACAACAATCGTTTTAATGTTTAATATTGCAGGTTGTATTAACATTTACAATGGTATGTCGAAAACTAATTAAATTATAATTGTTAATATTAAACAAATTATTCAAATCAAACATTTAAATTTAAATAACCGAGTTAAGTTAACATAAACTACCAGGCAGCCGCCATATTTGTAATTGACATTCAACTTATTCTAAAGAATCGTTCAGTTTCAAACAAATGCGAATTTTTAGTTAGTTTCCGACCTTCGAAAAAATATGTAGGTATAAGTTATGCATATACTGTATTCTGATCAACTATAGTTAACATAAATAGCTTTAAATACGTAGGCCTAATTATATTAATCCAGTACATGATCTATTTTTTCGCTTCCGCTGAACTGTGCTTTGGTCATGACCGAATCGCAGTAACTGCAGCAGTCATGTGCTTCGTGGATTACCCGCCCATTTATTTTCCTGAAGTGTCTTTCTTAGTCTGCACAGAAAATAGCACTCAAATTACCATGGGGAAAATGAGAACTAATATCCAGATTTTCCAAATTTCACAGACCAGATGTTTTACTGTATGTAGGCATAGGTCTGTTACTGGGCTAGCACGTTAATGCAAAACAACTGTAAACTTAATGAGTTCTGTTACAGAACTGTCTGAAAAAGTAACATTTGCATAGGAAGATTGTTATCCTGCAAACCAATGAATACTAACTTATTCAATAATAAATGCTTTAGGCCTATCCCTGTTTGTGCGTTGTTTTATATTTCGATTCCTCCTGTTATAAGCGTTCATGACAATGGTAGTATTTCGTAGTTCATATCTAACTTCCACATGTTAATTGGCATGTATGCTAGGCCCTATATATCATCTCTATCCTGTTTCGTTATAGGCCCGCCCACTGACCCCCACCTTTATGTGTTATCTTACTTAGGCCTACATAATGACTGACGGGAACCCGTAGGTTCATGCCGCCGCGCGGACATGAGCTCTCCATTACATCAATATCCGGAGCTAATGTCCTCCCCAATCATTCCCTGTGTAACCTAATTCCCTCAAATCATAGTTAATGTTATTCTCCCACCTCATTCTTTGTTTACCAACTGGGCGTTTTCCCTCTGGTTTTCCTACAAGAAGCTTCCGTGCACGTCTTTCATTCCCCACACGTGCCACATATCCTGCCCAACGCAGTCTACGTGACTTAACTGTTCTCATTAGGCTATATCTGGCTTCCTATAAAGATCATGTGGTTCATTGTTATGTAGTCGTCTCTATTCACCTGTCTGTTCATCTCTCTTTGGTCCAAAAATTTTCCTAAGCACTTTATTCTCAAATACTGGTAATCTCCTTTCCTCCCTGAAAGTAAGGTTTTTTTTATCTAAGTAGGCAAATTAAACTTTCTACGAAATTAATTCATTTTTATTGGGGATTTTCTTCATAAAGGAGAATTATCATGATGTAACAACAATCTTAATTAAAAATACGGATGTACGCGCAGAGTTGAAAATGGGACAGATAGGCCTATAGCCTATACGGAGTACTCAGCTTATAAATATAATAAAATAGCTATAACTTCGAAACTAATTCGAATCGATAGATGAAACCAATAGCTACAAAAAAGTTAACCTTATGTTCCATTAACCTTACCATGCCTTCCATTAGTGGCACACGAAATTTCCAAACGGTATTCAACCTCGACCCATGTGTTATGAAACATCTGTGGCGATACATTGTTAAATTCTCATGAAAGTCTGCCAAATCACATTCTGTTGTCCTGTAGACCTAATCCTTAATAAACTTCCTAAGGAAAACATCAGATGATGTTAGGTCTGATGATCTGGCAGGTCATGTGATGTACGTACGGTAATCCTCTTCCGTTCCATCTTGCAGCTCATAGAAGATCTCCGTGTTGATGTATGGATATTTGTAATCATGTAGCTCATTATTAGTGGTCTTCTCCATTCACCTAACTGCTCCTCTCTCTTTGATCCAAACATTTTAAAAGAGACTTTGGAAAATTGTTTTGTCCCGTTTTTAGCGAATTCCTGAAGAATGAAGCTACTGAGTCTGTTCTCGCGAAAAGATTTGCAAAAACTTTTACAAGCGTGATGCTTCTGAAGTTAATAACATTGAATTGAAACGTCCCAAACTTCTATTTAAAATGCTACCAACCATAGCCATTTTGAAAACAAGATTTTGATATTATAATTATTTATTTTAATAGGTCTATAAGCTACTTACTTATAAGCAGAAAACAGTGTAGAAATACATGCGAGCTTTTGTGGCATAGGCATATTTTTTTTTTAATGTGAGCCATTCTATGCTAACTGCATACTAATTCTAGGCTTATTTGTCGTCTAGTTTGTGTAGGCCTACATATTAGTTTAATCTTAAGGACTAACTACTAGTCTAATGTAGACCTATATTTTAAAAAATTCAAACATTTGACAAATACACAAATAGATGTATATCTCTCAAGAATCTGAGAGAGATTGGCTATTATTGGCATACAGTGAGCACGCAATGAGCACGTGGTTTCGTTAATTGGGCTCCGGTTCTGCGCAAGAGGCAGCCAGTCGCGCTTTTAGCGGATTTCGGTTTGGTGAAGACAATCTTTGCTAAAGTGAATAGTATACTAAAACAACGTAGATAAAATAGCCTATTTCTTGGCATTCATAAATCTTAACATGAGTGTATGAAATGTTTCGTATTCTGGTAACTTCATAGGTTTTTGCCAGATTTAGCATGGACGCCAAGTTTCAAGCATGCACTAAGAGATGGATATTTACTTATTGTAGGCATTTCTCATCACACCCTACTTTTAATTCTCACTCCCACAGAATTCTAATTTCTTCAGCACCGAGTAACCTAAGATTACAGTCCGTGAGGATATAATTGTCACGATTTCTAATATCCTCTTCTAACCTTGAGTGCCGTCCTCGTCAAACAGTATTAACAATAAAATGTATGGCCAACGGACTACTTTTGTCAAAATTCTTGAAAATTTTTGGGTGTTTTCACCCCCACCCTCCTAATACATTACAGCGCGAATTATCAGTCACCATAATAGGCTATGCCTGAGGGAAGACAGAGCGAGAAGGAAAGTTGAGTACCTGTCTATTTCTAAAAATTGCTCAGATTACTTCTCTCTCTTAAAACGACCGAACATCTAAGTTCTCACAGAATATAGCCTAAGTAGAATCGTTGGTAATTTTAAGTAGGACCTACCAGGCGAATGGAAGTATAGTGAGAACCGTTTATTTTGACGTCACTGACGGACTCTCTGGCACACTACCAAAATTCTAAGAAGCACTGGTAAGCCTGCAGCTATCCCTAACGAAATAAAAAAATATGTATATAGGCCTATTCCATAGATTTGTTTTCTTTTTTGTCTGATGCTTTAGGAAGTTTTAATATTTGAGAGGGATTCAGCACTTGTCAATCCATAATGGTAACCAATAGGAAAATGCATTATTATACCGATGTTTTTCTTACTTGAAAACCTTGAGACGGAATAAGGGTGTGTGTGAATGCTTGCCGTTGGGGTTGACTGGCCACCGGTCATTTATCTTGCATCCCAGTATATGAAGTTGTCCTCCCTCATTCCACGCATCTGTAAAACGAACAGTTTTTGTGATTCTCTCTCTTCAATGCATGGAAATTTACTGCTGTCTATACGTAATGTTTATTGTCGTTTATTGTTTATCCATAATGTGTCTCAAATCGACAGTAGGCCCATTAGGCTGTGTGATAGAATATTTTAAAAATCTACAGCTCTGTAGTTAACATCATTGCCTCTGAACCAGTGGCCCCGGATTCGATCCTCAATTAGGACAATTTTTCTGCGTAATGTTTCTATAGCCTATTCTTTCGGAATTTTCCACAAGTCTTAGACAAATAGCCTATCTGGAAACCTTAAGCATCAAACATTCCCCGAACATCGTATGGCCATCTTAATAATTTAGGCCTCTATATCATATTCGCCTTCTACACAATAGAAACACAGAGATTAATGATTAGTCCTACATATAAAAATCCTAGAGTGTAACATAACTTTAATGTTAAATCGTCTGTAATTAAGATGAAAAAATGGAATAGTGAACTGCTTACTTATAGGCCTATCTGCTTCCAATGGTTAGGGACAAGTGTCTATGGATTTTTATACCAAGAAATAGGCCTACTAAGTAGGGTCTGTGGCTTGCATCGGAAAGGAAGTAAACCCACGTATCCCATTACAGATTTTTGGTATGTAAATAACCTCAACCCTGAAGTAGGAGTCTTCTGTGCATAATTTGTGTACCCTTTCAATTTACATTTGGATTACAACCCATGTGACCTGAACTGTTAATGAGCGTCATTAAATGAAGAAGAGCCTATTCCTACCTATCTACCTAAAATTAAATAAATAAATAAAATATTTTAATAATTAATGCATAGAGGTTCATATTGTAAGCTCAATAAAATTGAAGTTCATTAGGAGTACTGAATTTCAGTTATGTAGAATATACCTGTAGGTCTGCAAAAAAACCGTAGGCCTATGTGAATCATTTCATCGTAACGCACGTTATAAGTTGGCTACCTAATTCTATATAGACCTGGGCTTAAGCACTACGATTTCCCCTAATAGGGCTGTATTTCACATTAGCCTGAGTGATAAATGAGAAAACATTAGCATTTCTTAGATTAAAGAATAGACCAATTTTCTAATAGGACTACGGTGAACATCCATGTTCTTAAGATAAAAACGTTTCTACTTTATCTCCATCCATCCATAGTAATTCTGCCCGAAGGCAGGTCCTTCACTGCAATCATAGCATTTTCATGCTATGCTTGCAGCTTTACTAGGGAATTGTAGATGTGGTAGCTTCCCGTTGCTTTCTACACCGGTGAACGATGATGAAAATAATAAGGATGATGATGATGACCATTCTGATAGCCCTACGGAGAACATCCATGTTCTTAAGATAAAACGTTCATACTTTATCTGCTAAACAAAAAAAATTGAATTCTCGTAAAGGCTGATAATTCCATTGGATAAAATATTTTTGTCGTGTTGGTCTAGTGCCTATAATTTGCATTTTATTAAAATTAAGTGCCTTAAAATCCAACTAAAAATCATATTGTGCAGAATATGCAAATTTGATATTTAGGCTAAATTAATTTAAATCTGAAGATGAAAATGTTCAAATGTATGTAACATAGCCTACTTCAAAGGCACGCCGTAGCGTAGTAGTTAAGGTACTGCGCTACAAGCCGGAAGGTCGAGGGTTCAAGTCCCGGTGGGGTCAGGATTTTTAAACTGACCCAAACCTTCCGGCGGCACTATGGCCCTGGGGTCGACTCAGCCTCTAACGGAAATGAGTACCAGACGCTTGTTCTGGGGGTAAAGGCGGCCGTTACGCAGGTCTGACAACCCGGCTGACATCGAGTGCCGATTGTCTAGAAAAAGTGGGAGCCTTAACCTCCTACTACCCCAAAGGCCTCCTGAGGCCTGTAGCGGGACTACTTTACTTTACTTTACTTTTTTACAGATCATATTTTGAAATCGACGGATTTTTGGACTGGGGCGTACTGACAATATTCTGCATTTAATAGGTTTATTTGGGTCTGTGTTTTAATAGCAACATATTCATCTTTGACAAGGACCAACCTTTGCGTGACCACCCCTTATCCCCCCTTCCCACAAACTCCACCAAAACATGTTTAATTGTTGCTAATAAAAAAAAATAACATCCAAGTGGTTTCAGTTCATATTTTGTTCCTAGTGTCTGGTTTTATATTAGTAAATAGACGTAATATAATTCGGTTAATTAGTGAATGTGTCTACTATAATAAGCTATCATTAGGCCTAATGAGTTTGCCTGTTTTGTAAGACTGTTCAAAGCGAGATGTTTTCCACTTCTGAATTACAAATTCTGGCGAACTTTTGCTTTTCCCACCATCACCACCGTTAGCTACTCTATGCACGATCGACAAACAATGTACACCTTGACTCTTGTTAAGTTGAATGACCGTGGTTCAGTTTTCGTTAAACTCGACGTTTCAACTACTACTGCGGTAAAAGTCTTCAGAAGATTCTGCGTGTCCTCTGTGAACTCCTCAACTTTCGGCTGGGCGTTGGAAACGGTCTCCCTATTTATATGTGGCTCCGGGTTGTTGCGTTGTGCTAAAGATTCGTTTGCAACGTAAGAATTATGGGACCGTTTCCGTCACCTTAGAAGAAAAATTAGAGCTGACTGTTTCCAACGCTCAGCCATTCTGCAGCCGACAGTTGTGGAGTTCACAGAGGGCACGCAGATGTCTAACGCAGTAGTAATGAAATGTCGAGTTTAAGGAAAACTGGACCATGGCTATTCCGCTCGGAAGACCAACAAGAATAAGACACCGGCCGTGAAAGCCTACAATCCTACTGTACAATAACATTATTTAGACTTCAGTTTTCTAACAGTCTTAAATCCAAATATCCGTTTAACTTAATCCTACTCTAGTAGATGGTATTTCTGAAAAAGTTTAGGCAAACATAAGATCTAGGGGTAGAAAATAATCCAGCCATAATGTCCTATTCTTATTTTTCTGCCCAAAAGGCAAATCCTTCACTGCAAATTCAGCATTCTCATTTTCTTTCTGTTTTCCTCTCCTCTTCCTGACTACGTATGATTTATTTACTTTATGTTGTTTATCTATGATGAAGATCATCATCTCCCCCGACATTTATTATAGGGCCTATTCATCATTCCATCTCATGCATCCTTCCGTATTGTTTCTTTTTAGCCAGTAGTCCATTCAATTTTTTTCGTCTTATTTAATAGTTTCCATGATTATTTTTCTTTCATCCACTATTGTTATTATGAATTAGTTTCTTTCTTTTTCTGCCCATTTCCACTTTCACTTGTTCTTCGTGTCCGTATTTCTAGTGTTCTACGTTTTCCCCTCCATAGATTTCCACAGTTAGATAGAATTACAGTAGCCTCTATCTTTCTGAAAAACTAACCTTCCAAATTAGTTTAGCCTATATGGCCTAGCAGGTTTTTTTTTCAATAGAGGATGATTCAGTATTATCATTATTATTAAGTTATTATTATTATTATTATTATTATTATTATTATTATTATTATTATTATTATTATTATTATTATTATTATTATTATTATTATTATTATTTACAGACTTATGGAGGCTGTAGACGATTCTTGGGCCTAGTAGGCCTAAATAAAGTTTTGATCAGGAACCCATATCCTATAAGTATTATTTTAGTGATAAAATGATGACAAGATTGCATTAAATAGGGCCTATACTCCTTTACCTAATTCAGTGAGGATAAACAGTTTTTCAGTTCGTCCATTCCTTCATTCCTCAAATGCTCGGTCGAAATATTATGGGACGGCAAAAAGTGTGCTGGTGCAACCAAATTTACTCATGAAAGTTCAGTAGTACATCTTACAAGATCATCACGAATAGGCCTACTGATCTGCAGGAAGTAAAATAGCCTCTCTGAAACTCAAATAACAGAAGGCACATGACATCAGATTACTTCATATGCCTATGTTTTCATTTGTCAGTGTGAGTGTAAATTCAGTGGAGTGGAAGATTTTAGTCTACACATTTATTATTGCCATTAATTTTAGCACAAAAACGATGGGTTCTTGGGTGTAGATTCACCATCAAAATTGTAGCCTATGTAATAGGCCCTCTCCACAGCAACCCCGAAGTGTGTAGCCTAAGTAGGCCTAATTCTAATTCTCTCTGCTTATAATAATCGATGCGATTAGTCGGTCAACCTTGGCAACTCACTGTTCTAGTGCAGTAACAGGCCTACTTACACTTACGTCAAATAGTCCAATACAGTTCATTACAAAATGCATAATAAAATAAAATAAAATAATGCATGGATTCTAGGTTATAGATTGATGCAGAATACAAGTCAATGTTTTAAATATGTTAGCCCTAATTTAACTTTTAAAGAAGAATAAAGGAATCTGTTGTCAGGGAAATGTGTTTGGTATGATGTAGGCTACAATCTCTCTAAGTTCTGATTCAATATTTATAAATTGGCTTACATTGTAGTCTATATGACATAACATTTAGTTTAGATGATGAAACTTCATTTCGTGTTTTAACGTGAAACAGAAAACTGATATTTTCAATCCGTATTTGAAGTTGTGGATTTAATTCAGATTTATTTGAAATGCGGAAAGGTGGATGTCACATTTTAACTTCCGTGCGTAATTCCGTGTCAAGTGTGAAAGTAATTTTAAAAGGACAAAAATTTTAAAATTTGATTTTGTGTAGATGTAATTCCCCCGAGGCTTGGCGTAGTGGAGTGAAAGGGGTGTGGAAGCCACACTATGTCTTCTCTGAACTGTAGATTATCCCGTGGTCAGCCAGTTGGTCAGAGGGATTGCCAGTGGGTGGGGCGACTGCGAAAGAAAAGAAAGAGGAAAACAAAAAGAAGAGGTGTTTTTGGTCTGAGAA
The DNA here is from genome assembly GCA_030220185.1 of Diploptera punctata. NCBI lineage: Eukaryota > Metazoa > Arthropoda > Insecta > Blattodea > Blaberidae > Diploptera > Diploptera punctata. Next base: position 847,353 of record JASPKZ010007614.1, read on the forward strand.
CTGGCCGCTCTTGACCCCACCTCCCTTTCTTCTTTTCGTCCACCCATTAGGGGCAAGGTCTATTGTTGACCGAGGGTAAAAAACTAGCCAAAGAGATGACGGAAGCTGTGCGATTTCTAACTAGTCCAGCCCTCGGCTCTTGCAAGGTTAGCAGTTTTGGGGGGAATGGATTAACGCAGACTATCTAACCTTGTCCGTCTTCTGCTGGACTCCACACTTGAGTCCGATAAAGCTACCCTATTATCCCGCTTTATTCCGAAGCCTTTTCTTCGCTTGAACAGGATAAATGACCGGCTATCTCTTGTTCTGTTTCCTGTTTTCACCCCCTCCTCCACATTGGTGATTTGACTGACTCCAGCCCATAACACATCTCCGTGTCTTTGTGGGGGAAACACTTACTTAAATAAAAGAGGGTGAGCGTTCGCACCCGTGCACGCGAAACAGCTTCGGCAAGCTCTCTTTTATCATCCTGTCAGTTAGTGATTGGATTCAGCGGATGTATTGCCTCTGCTTCACAATTTAGATTCGAATGCTTATTAATAAAAATTAATAAGCGATAATTAGTTATTCGTCCAATAATTAGTTTAATGGAATATAACTTACCGACTTTATTAAATTTACAATGAATTTACGTCTAATTTTCGTACAGGCATTATATGAATATCAATACTTCATCCTAATACAACAGTTCAAAGTGGGAGCTTTAAACTAATTATCGTCTCCCCCTTTCTCTCTCTCTCTCTCTCTCTCTCTCTCTCTCTCTCTCTCTCTCTCTCTCTCTCTCTCTCTCTCTCTCTCTCTCTTGTAGAATCTACTGCGAATATCATATGCCCTTCATGATGACTACACTCAGATTCAATCCAGGAAGTTACTGTGTGTTTGGAATAGGGAACTGGGTTACCATTTTAACAGTATTTTCTTGAGAGAAATCCTTATATAAAATTGAAGATTGCAACACAGCAGGTAGGCTATATAGTTGTAAGTTGTAGCCGCCCAAACCACCCCCTCTTAAAGAAAAAACAGTTACGACTTGTCACTGAGCTCTTGCGGATCTGTAGGCTACTATCCTGTGTGAAAGTGTCGACTCTCATATTTACTATGAAACTAGTTTCCATGCCGTAAAAGAAAAACAGTGTTCTTTAATGTATAGTAGACATAGATCTGGAAAAAGTACTGCTAACCTTGCCGCACCACCTCTCCTTAAAAAACAAATACCGTTATTATGAGTTTGGCAACATCTACCCTCTGTAGGTAGGGGGACACTGGCATAGCCCATTAGGTCCGTAGTAACTTCCTGGATTGAATTAGAGTGTAGAAATGTAAAAGAAAATGTTGATGATAATGAATAGGCCTGCCTAAATTGATGATTGTTGGCGAATCACCTAACAGTACAGGTGGCCTAATTACGTACTAATTTAATGTATAGAGGTATTTTGAAAATGTAAATAATTAACATACAAGATAATAATTTAAATGAAGTCATAGCAACCGTTACAAGGGCATTTGTAATGACTTATGGGCAGATGTTAGAATCCCGTAAATAAAACACTCATAGGCTTACGTGTCGCCTAAAATATAACACTAGAATCGAGTGATAAGGTGAAGATAATTTTTATTTAAAGACACCCTTTAAAAAAACATGTCATTAGATTCGCAATTCAAATCGGGGTGTTAAAGTGCCGGAAAATTTTATTCAGAGATATCTTACTTCAGGCTTGAGGTCAGTTTGCATGCCGTAAGCCTTAATCTAGGCGTATTAGAATGGGATTTTACTTCAGAAGGAAGCCATACTAGTTACTGAATAATATTTTGCATTACGCATTGTAATGGTTAGTGGAGATTCGCAGAAATTCCAGGATAGAATTTTTTTCCCCATGGAAACTAACCAGCGTGCCTTTCGTAACTCTCCACCAAGAAATGTTTTATAGCGCTCGGAAACTATTAGGTCAAAATAGCCACTTAAATTTTTAACAGAAAGGACAGTAAATTTTACTTAGGCCTATATCAACAAACACAATTCGAGAAATTTGTAAATTACTCCTACTTTCTCCAGAAAATAGGCGTAAGCCTACAGAATATTCCGCGAGCACACCAATTTGTCACGACATTATCATATGACTATTTAACGAATAAAATTAAGCTGTTTACTCACAAATCATTATTTAATTATAGTTATTTTAAAATATTTATATATTTAATGTAAACGGCGATGTTTGAAAACAATTGACAAACGATTGGTACGCTTCATTTGTTTCTTTTGTTCATCACTGCAACCGGATCATAATATTATTTATTGCCAAAGGATCGCAATGTTGTAAGAATGCACCCTAGTGGAGAAATTTATAACCAACGTTATGGGTATTAATTAATTTCTGATGTCCTATGATGTAAATATGTCAATTAGCCTATATTTTTCTGCAATGTCATTTCCTGGAAAATAATTAATTTAAGAAAGTGCAAACAGTGGATTCTTTTTTTTTTGTGGTATAACCAATTGTTGTAAATATTTTTATATTATCTCTCGCATGCGCTTTCCGCTGACAATCATGCTCAATATATACAATCTGGTAGGGTAGCCGTATTTCTTGGAGAGTCAGTCACTGCAAAATAATGCTATGATCTTTCAGAATGTTAAAAAGGAGGTACTGTCTTTATTATTATAATTGTAGTTGGTAGATTCTAGGCGAAACACGACTGTGATAGGTTTGTAAATAAAAAATCATTGCATCTTAACATATTATATTATATTATATTATATTATATTATATTATTATATTATATTATATTATAATATATTATATTATATTATATTATATTATATTATATTATATTATATTATATTATATTATTATTATACTATATTATAAGCTATTATATTATATTATATTATATTATAGTATATTATATTCTCTTCGCTTCTCTTAGCCTCTTCTCTTCTCTTCTCTCTCTTCTCTTCTCTTCTCTTCTCTTCTCTTCTCTTTCTCTTCTCTTTCTCTGCTCTTCTCTTCTCTTCTCTTCCTCTTCTCTTATTATTCCTACCTCTCTTCTCCGCTCTTATCTTCTATTCTTCTACTCTCTTCTCTTCTCTTCTCTTCCTAGTCCTTCTCTTCTCTTCTCTTCTCTTTCTCTTCTCTTCTCTTCTCTTCTCCTTCTCTTTCTTCTCTTCTCTTCTCTCTCTTCTCTTCTCCTCTCTTCCTCTTCTCTTCTCTTCTCTTCTCCTTCTCTTCTCTTCTCTTCTCTTCTCTTCTCTTCTCTTCTCTTCTCTTCTCTTCTCTTCTCTTCTCTTCTCTTCTCTTCTCTTCTCTTCTCTTCTCTTCCTCTCTTCTTCTCTTCATCTTTCTCCTCTCTTCTCTCTCTTCTCGCTTCTCTTCTCTTCCTCTGTCTTCTCTCTCTCTCTTCTCTTCTCTTCTTGTCTTCTCTTCTCCCTTCTTCTCTTCTCTTCTCTTCTCTTCTCTTCTGTTCTCTTCTTTTCTCTTCTGTTCTCTTCTCTTCTCTCCTTCTCTTCTCTTCTCTTCTCTTCTCTTCTCTTCTCTTCTCTTCTCTTCTCTTCTCTTCTCTCTCTTCTCTTCTCTTCTCTTCTCTTCTCTTCTCTTCTCTTCTCTTCTCTTCTCTCTCTTCTCTTCTCTTCTCTTCTCTTCTCTTCTCTTTCTCTTCTCTTCTCTTCTCTTCTCTTCTCTTCTCTTTCTTCTCTTCTCTCTCTTCTCTTCTCTTCCTCTTCTCTTCTCTTCTCTTCTCTTCTCTTCTCTTCTCTTCTGCCTCTTCCTTATATTATATTATAGCCTATTATATTACATTATCTTATAATATACCTGCTCAAAACCATTACAGGAACTCTTGTAATAAATTGAATAAGTAGGCCTAATTGTTTCTTATAGCTGTGATGCTAAAAGTTGGAAAATATGTAAATTGAATTATTAATTTTATCATTGGATACAAATTTAATTAGGACCTACCTCAAATAACAAATTTAGAGACATTTTTTATTTTGGAAGGCACTGGCCACTTCTAATTGGTAAGCTTCCTGATGTTGCTATAGTGACGAATGTTGATTATTGCCTTGTTTATTGAAGTCTCTGACAAAATGAGGCATTTAAATGAGTTTGAAATGTATCATGCTCTACTTCTTTTACGACACTGTCAATTTCTGCGACAAGTGGCTAGAGAGCTTGGGGTTTCTCCTTCCGTGGTGTCCAGGTTACTCAACAGGCACAGAGAGACAGGTCAGTATTGTAGAAGACGTGGCCAGGGCCGTAAATTTAAAACAAGCCCCCAGGATGACAGATACGTTGCTCTTTCTGCTCTTCGACAGCGTACAACAACTGCAAAAGACCTGCAGAATGACCTTCATATGGCTTCCGGAATCCGGGTTTCAGACCAAACCATAAGGAACAGACTAAGGAAAGAGAATATTGGTCCAAAAAGGCCCGTTATATAACCACGCTTAACAAATGGGCATAAGGCAGCAAGACATACGTATGCTGAAAACCATGGTGATTGGAACCTGAACAAGTGGGAGTCCGTGCTCTTCTCGGACGAATCCATGTATCGTCTTACACGTTGTGATGGTTGATTGAGGGTGTGGGGACGGCCAGGATAAAGATTTTCTGCAGAGGCTGTACAGGAAATTGATAGATTCGGAGGAGGTTCCATAATGGTGTGGGCCGGAGTTATGTACAACAATCGTACGGACCTTGTACTTGTTCCCCAGCGACTGAATGCTGTCCGGTATATCGAGCACGTTCTGGAAGAGCATGTAGTACCTGCTGCCATTGGAGTAGGCCCTGGATTTCTGTTTATGCAGGATAATGCCAGGGCACGTTCTGCGGCTGTCACCAGGGATTTCTTGAGGAGGAATGAAATTGAGGTAATGGAGTGGCCAGCGGTCAGCCCAGACCTCAACCCTATTGAACACTTGTGGGATCTTCTAGACAGGAAGTTCAGGAACCGAAATCAAGCTCCACAAACTCTGCAGCAACTTGGAGATTCTCTGAAGGAGGAATGGGAGAATATCCCGCAAGAGAGAATCCAGGATCTTATTGGGAGCATGCCACGAAGGTGCCAAAGTGTCATCGAATGTCATGGAGGCCATACACGATACTAACTCTATATAACGAGTGTTTAACTTTGAAAAATAAGCACAAGATTCAATTGCTTGCATAGCGGAATTATTTGAAAAGTTAATTGTCAGCGTTATTCATTTGTTTTTACTGACATGAGCAACAAATAAATAAATAAATAACCACAAATAATGTACTTTATTAATTTCATGTTTGTACCTTTATCCAATGAAAAAATATTTGCATATTTCATAGTGTTCCTCTAATTGTTTTGAGTAGTGTATTATATTATATTAGGCCTATATTATATTATATTATATTATATTATATTATAGGCCATATTATATTATATTATTTTATATTATATTATATTATATTATATTAGGCTATATTATATTATATTATATTATATTATATTATATTAGCCTATATTATATTATATTATATTATATTATATTATATTATAATTATATTAAGTTATATTATATTATATTATATTATATTATCTTATATTATATTATATTATATTATATTATATTATATTATATTATATTATATTAGGCCTATATTATATTATATTATATTATATTATATTATATTATACTAATGAGTAGGCCCTTTGTTTTCATCCTGAAAGTTGAGGAACCGTAAAAAAAACTAATTTTAATATAGGCCTACAATTTGAACCTCAATAGTGTTCTTAAAACTAAGTTCGCCTTTCCATATGTCTATCTATGTAGTAATTCTGCACGGGGGGCAGGACTTTTACTGGAATCATAGAATTTTCATACTATGCTTTGCAGCTTTACTAGGGAATTATAGGTGTGATAGCTTCCCTTTGTTTTCCACACCAGTGAACGTTGATGATGATAAGTTAACGATAAGAATGATGTTGATGGCCGGATGATTTTCGGGGACCGTTGGGCCCTAAGCTTCCTGATATTTGTCTCACAGGTGAAGAAAATCACCGGAAAAAAATACCCAGGAACTGCCCCAACCGGGAATCGAACCCGGGTCCGCTGCGTGACAAGACAGCACGCTACCTCGAGACCACAGCGGTGGATTTCCATAGTAGTGTATTAAATTGTCTAACGGTGATAGTCGTGTTTGATTAAATTTGCATAGAGCTTCTTTGTTTGGTAGGTTTTAACGTCGCCTGTTTTTATTTAGAAACCAGTCGTGATCCCTGGAATTAAGCTCTTCATAAGCATAGGCCTACATCTTGAAAACACGGTAAAGTATCCTCCGAAGATATCCGCATCCTCCAGTTTTTTCCAGACCGAAAAATCCCTTTAACATTGGCCAAAAAGAACTCATAATCTCGGATCCATATAGGACATTAGGACCTATAGGCCTATAAACTTGCGCATAGTTCGCCAAGGTCGAATGGGTAGAATAGATTATCCCTGCTTCTATTCAATCTTTTTAATCAAATCAATAGGACAATAAGATCCTTGAAATGACAATCCAAATGAAATATAGGCTAGGCCTAGTCTAAATACAATTAGCCTACATGCATAGGTTAAATTAAGTGATAATTAAAAATTAACTAAGACGTTTTGATAGGGCCTAATTGACAAAACAAAATTGCTCGTGGGCATCAGCCATCAGAAATAAATTATAAAACATTTAAACAAACGCAAACAAATTAGTCTATTAAGTAAATAATTAAGCTCTCCAATATAAACCCAAGAATACGTCGCCCTCCTGGTTTTCTGAGTGCAGGATAAGAGTATTACTGAGGTGTTCGATAATAGGACTAGGTTATCTCTTATAGAGTGACGATGCTGGATAAAGGTTGTGCACTACTTTTGCATGCACTGTTAGCAAAGAAAGGTTGGTTTCTAGTAACAAAGTCTCCCCTCAGCAAGTGCACCCTCGGGAAAAAGATCGAACTACAATCGAATGGAAAGTCGTTAGTTACTGCATTGTGCGCGGGGAGAAATGGTATCATACTTCAGGACACCGCCTTCCTGCACTTCCAGTATTTTATACTTTGCTTTGTCGCAAGAAATAAAATCTTTATGATTTTATTTATGTAATTTTATATCCAATTTAATTTCATAATTAAGAAATGAATTATCGAATATATAGGAACAAATATATTTTATCCCTTAATTTTAAAATACCAACATAATAGTCAACCACTGCTTTCTGTTGGAAACGACGTTGCGTTGAACGCAGCTAGTCTGTGTTCGATACACTACGGTCGGGACAAGATTCCAGCGGGATTTTTTATTTAGGGTTTCCTTACCTGTAGGACAAATATCAGGAAAAATTAATGCCAAAATAGTTTAATCTCCACACACCATCTGGCCATTATAATCAGCTATGTAATATTCCCCTTTTAAATAGACCTACAAATTATTGAAGTGTCTTGTCTCAAATATTCGTGTAGTCCTGAAGGTGACCATAACATTGAATTCATCATTCATATCGGAGTCTTTCCATAAATTTGTGTGCTCATAGAAAATTTTAATCTAGGCCTATATATAGGGAAGTTCGGGTAATGTGAATTCTTCTGTTTGAGTGGACCCTGTTAATGTCTTCTTTAATTGGTGCTGCTCTTGAACAGAAAATATTTTAACTTCTTCCCCTCATCAACTTTGACGGGTTAAAGGCCAGTTTATTTTAATTCTTTGTGCGAAGAAGGGTTTATTTATGATATTTATGAAAATGACCACTTTAAAAGTTTTTTAAGCTAAGAACCAATTTTTAATTTCTGCTATTGAATATTACAAATGATGAAAAAACTCCTAAATATATTATATCAGGGATATGAAGATGCTGTTTTAATATGCTGACAGGTTTGGTTTGATATTATGTGACATGGTGGCTGTATAAAATAATTAAACATAACAAAGGAATTCGATAATGTGGACCCTCTGGGACCACTTTACACGAATACGTAGGTATATTTTATCAATGAGGATGCTATCTGTAAAACCCATTCACTTAATTTTATTTAATATCCTTGTAATTTTGCTAAACCCAAAGACCGTCGCTTTCTGCAGTTGAATGACGTGTGAATGTAGTAATCAACAATTTTTCAAAACACTAAATAAATATCAACGCTATTTAATTATGAGGAGTCATAAAATATTTTCCGATTAATCTGTGCCTGTCTGTATAAATTAATAGAGTAAATAAACTTAAAAATATAGGCTACTAAATGCTAAGATTAACTCTGGGGTCCACTTTATCCGAATATAAAAATTAAAATGGACCTTTCTTGTTACGTAGAAAAGTTTATAAATTATGAAGATGTTTCCATATTTGAATTAAATAACAATGCTATTTCATAGTTACAACGCTAATGATAACTTAATCACTGTAATTAAACAAAATTCAAATCCTTTAATTAAAGAAGAAAACAACGAACCCAAATTACCCGACGTTCCTCTAAGTTATGTAGACCAGCATTAAAAATATTTCCGGTATGGGGAGGCGTGGGACATTTAAAAATAGCCCTACCTACAATAGGAGACGTTACATTAAGGCAAAGAAAGAGATAGATGAAGAGAGCAATAACTTACTAATTAACATGATGAAATGATTGCAGGAAAGACAGATTAAATCATTGTTTTGTGTTGATTCTTTGTTAAAACATGTAGGCCTAATCTAATCTTATACGAGCTGTAGCCTATGGCATGTGAATATCAATTTTGAATATTCTTTCTCTTCTGTAATGTGTTGTTTTACAATATTAAAGTGTGTTTTCTGTTAATTAACGTCAACAAAATGAGTACATTGATGTGAAAGTTTAATAGTTTACTCTATTTTAAATTAAGTTGCATTAGGCTGTGAACTTAGTAATGAAATTTAGTCTTACATTATTCAGTGCATTTCAGATGTTCACTAAAATAGCGCACATGGTTAAACTACTAGGTTACAAGACTATATTATATAGTGTAATTAATACTCGTTGAATTCATTACAGATTGGTGCTTTTCTATTTAATTTATTCGAAATTACTTCAAGAAATAACCACTCGCCGTATGCTTTATTCGTCCAACCCTAAAATATGGTGATGGGAAAATTTATAAATAAAGAGCATGGCAATAATAATAACAATAATATTAATAAAATCAGGCGTAATGGCAAGTAGAGGGATGAGACGAGATGAAGGCATGATCATCATCATGTAGGCCTACACGGATACCGTCTGGCCAGACTTGTCGCATCATCACGTGCAATTGAAATGAAACGAAATGGATGATATGATTATGGACAAACTTATAAGTAATAATAGGCTAGTGGGCGTACCGTTCCGCCAAGCCTGTCGCACCATAACGAGTAAATTAAATGAATCGAAATGAATAGCTTGAGTGTGGACATATTTTTAAACAATGTTGTCAATAGTTAGTCGATGGACGAGACGAGATGAAAGCCCTATTATTGAAGGTCTATGGCAAAGGCCTACAGGGAGAAAACGGGAGAAACCCCAATAAATCCTGCCCTGGCATTGATTTTTCCACCATGATTCACACTTGCAGCGACCAAGAATAATAATAAGTTAATAATAATAATAATAATAATAATAATAATGATAATCATATAAGTTATTAATCCAGTCGTTGGCCTACATCTAGAGACATAAATTTAATTTCTGTATTAACTTACTATCTTTTAAACTGCCAGGCTTTATATTATATCATCGTTTTCTTCTTATTCTTCTTCTTCTTACAGACATGTGTTATACCTATCATACCATGTGATCTGTTACGAACACAAACCGTCATTTATTTGGACGTCCAAGTGGCATTTTCGCTTGTGTGAATTTCATGGTAAATAAGGTAACAATTGCAACAAAATAGAACATTATCTTTTTTTTTATTTATTTACTTAGGCTGTTTATTGTAGCTTTCATATAGTAGGACACTATTAATTATCTTCAAAGTAATTTTGTGTAGTTTCAATCTCATTAGCAGAAAATATGGAGTTTCAGCCTTTAATAATCGTACTTTAAATGTAAGTTATGTTTTTTTTTAATCAGAAACTGATGTATTTGTACAATGATATCATGTTTTACGTAGTGAGAGAAAATAATAATTAGCCTACTGTGAAATTTTCAATTCTATTTCAACAAGCAATTTGTGGATGTAGCCTAGCCTAGGCTATATATAAGTGGTACAAAATACATGTTTTGAGCTTTAAGCATATGTTCTAATAAACTTTAGTCACTAATTATGCAAAACAAATAGGCTATAACTGATGTAACAACTAACGCTTCCGCATCATGTAGGCCTAAGAGTTTTGATTAAAATAATTAGGCCTAATTCTTTGTTGCGTATTATTTTGTTTGTGCTCTAAAATATTTTGGGACGTAGGCACTTGAAAATCTTTCAATTATTTTCCATGTAGGCCTGCCACTTTTTGAAGCAGGGAAGAAACTTTATTTTTTCATATCTGTCTGCATTGGCGTAATAGCCCAGTGTTGCTCCTTAGCCTCTCCTTTTTTAGGAGTTAGACCTACTACAGCAATTGAATTTAGTTATGCTTATTTCCCTATAGACGTCATGAATGGTATGCGGTCAACATACTGACCCAATGAGTCATCTAGCAGGCAACTAAGGTATTACTATGATGAAGAAGGTTAGTAAATTTTATTTATAGACCTCTTTATTCACGTTTAAGGATATTTTACGAGCCTAAAAATCTTGAGACTCGAGACCCACGGATTAAAGTCCATCCCGAGAAGCTTGTTCCTTGGATTTTTCCGTAAAAAGAAATTCCATTGACCCCAGCCGGGTTTGTACCCCTGACCCTCAGGCAAGGAACGCCACTAGTCCACCGCGGACGAACTTATTTTTCAAAAGTTAGGCCTATGTCATATTTTACGTGGAATTCATGTAGGCATGTAGGTCTATAGGCCTGTAGGCCTATATATATAGAGGCCTATACATATACCTACATATAGACCTATAGTTTGACCAACGGATCTGTGTCACGAAAGATATGCTAACTAAACACTAATTCCTTTTCTGCCTAGGTAAATCAATTCCCTCCCTGCATTCCAATAACTTATCTCTCTTTTCTTTCGCCCCTCCCACTATTCTCAATTTTGAGCCTTCTTGGGGACAGATTATTTGCTTTTGCAGTCCAATGTTGTCAACTCACCATGGACTCTGTAGCACGGAGAGGTGAAACAAATATTACTGAGCAAATAATAAAAATCAATCAGTGAATTAGACCTATTTAATTATGAAGAAGTAATAATTAACCTTACATTATTCAGAATTCAAGATCAATGTGACTGTTTCAGGGAAGTTTGGAAACATCCCTAATCTTAAAGTTATCCTGGCTGCTGTTTGACGTGGTGGGAGTGGAGTGATTCTAAGAACGACTGCAGCGCTAAAGGGGCACATATCCGTTCGTCCGATAATGCATACATAGGCCTATATAGGCCCATATACCTATACACTCCGGCCACTCTATCTCCGGCTTTGAAGTTTAGGTTGTACGAGGGGTAGAGGGAGAAACTTGTCCTCTGCTGCCAATAAGAAAATAGTTGAGTGTGAGTGAGCGTCTGCTACAACCAATCACTGCTCTTGTCGCCGCTAGTATGTTTTGAGATTACTGCGATGTTGTCGGTTGTATTTCTGCTAACCACGTGGCTTCAGTTGCTCTTTGTTGCAGTACAAAGGGTGTTTGTTTGCGGTTTCACTCTTGTGATTAACTGTTAACAATACAGCTTCAGTCTATTATTGTTTTAATATGGCGAGTGGCTCATCTCAATCAAAAAAGAAAATCGGCTCTTACAAAAGTCAAAGCCGTGAATTTATTTATCGGTTGCGTGAATATTTTAAGAAGGAACGAGACAACGGTGGACCATTGATTCTTGTTACGAAGGTTGCAGAGAGAGTCTGTGATGCTTTGAAGGTGGGTAATCCAACTGTTAAAAGTGTTACAAAAGAAAAGTGCCCATCTGACTTTAATAGGCTACACCATCGGCAGCGCTACGTACTCCCAGAAAAGAACGATCACGATTTTTATTTTAACGATACATGAGAAGTTTTTTTTTTTCAAATAAAAATCATGTTCTTTATTAATTTGACATAGTTTTGAAGTGATGTATGGAATTGTTGTTTTCCTGAATTTATTAGAATTGTGAATATTTTCGAGAATAGTGTGTTTCGTAGCGATAAATGAGAAATCTCATATTTTTTGTTTCATTTTCAATTTCGCGTAATAAAATGAGCATTTGTTTCTAATATTTACGTTCTAGAAAACAGAAAGTGCTATGATTTAATATTCCGCGTGGTATAAAAAAGCGGCCCCTCCCACTGAATATCCATATTGGCAACACTGTCGACAAAACTTCAGAGCCGTAGACTGGGCGGCTGAACTATAGGTCTATAGGCTATTCCAACTCCATGGCGTGACAGGCCTAGAAGGCCCTTGGTCTATCAGCTGACTGCTGGCCTCATGTCCACATATGTTCATCACAGAGGTAGGCGATCATCCAGCCAGTATAGGGTCACATGTGGTCAGCCGTTATGACTGGTTTTCTCAACTTGGAGCCTCTTCTTATTTTAAGCTACTCAAATGCCTCACGATGCTGGGTGGCAACGGGTCCCATATTGGCCCAAATCACATGAGAAAAATATTTCCCCCATGGAGACTGGAAAGCCAGCAAAAATGGAATAGTTACACGAGCCAAATGAAGCAAGTTTACAGCAATTGGGTACTATTAGACAGGAAACCACGAGGTTACTTAAAGAGTAAAAAGAGGAAATATTTGAGAGAGAAGATTAATGATCATGAAATTAATGCAAAATGTAGGAACATTAGAGAATTATATGAGGGACTTAGGATAGAGAACAAAGGGTTTCAGGCTAGAACAAACATAATTCGGAATGAAATTGGGGATATGATTGCAGATTCCAGGAGTTTAGGCCTATTAAATAGATGGAAAATATAATTTAATCAGCTATTACATGTAGGCCTACATACAGAAGAGGATATTGAAGAGGATAATTTACAGACAGCAGAAATGCTAGACTCAGAACCAAGTGAATTAGAGGTTGAAATGGAAGTAGAAAAATTGAAGTTGTATAAAGCTTCAGGTTTAGATGAGATCCCAGCACAACTGATAAAATCAGGGAAGAGAAAAATTGATGTAAAGATACGCCGGTTGTTTAGCATGATTTGGGAAAAAAATTCTTCCTGATGAATGAATAAAAACGATTATTGTACCAATTTATAAGAAAGGAGACAAAACTGATTGCAACAACTACAGGGGCATCACATTATTTTCAACTAAGTTACTTACAAAAATTCTATAGGCTATTAGTCAGCAGACTTCTTACAATGATGACATTCTAGGAGATCATCAATATGAATTTTGAAGAAACAGGTCTACAATAGATCAGATTTTTAATATAAGACAGATTTTAGAAAATGAATGGGAATATAGGCTAAGGGTACTGTAAATCACCTACACATAGACTTCAAAAAGGCATACTATTCAATTAAGAAGGAGGAGTATTAATCCTGCTGGAGTTCGGAATTACTTAAAAGTTAGTTAGATTTATTCGAATGTGTCTGAAGGGCACAAAGAATAAGGCGCGAGTAGGCAAAAGTTTTCGGATACTTTTGAAATCCATAATGGGTTGAAGCAAGGAGATCCACTAACTCCTCTACTATTTAATTTTGTACTAGTGCATGCCATCAAATCTTTAGAGGATGAAAAAGGCCTACAACGTAATGCTATTAATAAGCTATTAGTTTATGCTGATGATGTAGTAGGTCTACTTTTGGGCGATTGCGAAGAGATACTAAAGGTAAACACGCACACACCATCGAGTAACTCTAAGAAATTGGAACTGGAAGTAAATATGCCCAATCAATGAAACTAAATATAAGCCTATGGTCACACATATAAATACATTAATTAATATTATGAAAATGGACAGCTAATGAAAACTGAGGGAAAAATTGAAGAAGTGGCTGAATTCAAATAGGCCTACCGAGGAACAATAATCACAAATAGGAATGAGATGCACAAAGAAATTAAACATAGGCTCAATTCTAAAAATGCATAATATTAATGTAGGCTATTACAGAATCAGTTGACGTCCCAACTCCTTTCAAAAAACGTTAAACTGAAAAATATAAAACTATTATTCTACCAGTAATAGGCCTATTACAGGCCAATGGATGCGAAACATGGAATTTAAGGAAGGGAAGGAGATTAGGAATAGGCTATTTGAGAATAAAGTTCTTAGGAGCATTTTTAGACCAAAGAGAGAGATGAACAGACAGGTGAATGGAGAAGATACTTAACAATGAACTACATGGTCTTTATAGGAAGCCAGCTTTATGAGAACAGTTAGGCCTAAGTCTCACAGACTGCTTTGGGCAGGACATGTGGCACGTATGGGGAATGGAAGACGTGCATGGAAGCTTCTTGCAGGGAAACCACAGGGAAAACGCCCGGTTGGTGGACCAAGAATGAGGTGGGAGAATAACATTAATTATGATTTGAGGGAAGTAGATTATACAGGGAGTGATTGGAAATCATTAGCTCAGGATAGGGATGTAGGATGAAGAGTTTATGTCAGCGCGGCCATGAATCTATGGGTTCCATAATGTCAGTGAGTTAGTTAGTTAGTTTTGGAGACTCGAACCAGTGCAAGTTCCTTAGATCTGCGCAAAGCCTAAGTTATATATATATCATATAAGTTAGGCGTATATAAAGTATTTGCTTCTCAGAGAAGAGAAAATTGGCCTACCTTAAATTTTTATCTCTATAAAAGTAATGAGGTGACTTAACTCTACTTTCCCTGTAGTCATTATAAGTATGCAGGCCTACAAATTATAGTCCTAGACTACACCACACACACACACACACACACACAAATAGACAGAGAGAGAGACAGAACAAAGAGTGTCTCCAACCTTTAGAATCAAAATTACAGTATAGGCCTACAAATGTCAGAAGACTGTAAAGTGAGTAGTTTCAGACAGGGAAGCAATGACCGGAAATTGTTTAAGGCACCACGTGACCTTGAACCTACGAGAGACTGGATAGTTCAAGATATTGAGAGCTGGGGATGACGCTAAAAAATGCTGTTATCATTAGGCCTATAGACTTTGAGGAAGTGTATTGTATCCTTTGCATTAATCAAATTTTTCATGGACGCCAAATTCGAGGTTAATTCATAGCCTGCAGATTACCGAAAACGCAACAATTACCCCCTTTCCGCAAATCATCAATGCCTATTACACGTGGAAACAGAAGATAAGCCTATAACAACTTTTAAGGCCAAATTTTACTTCAGTCAATGTTTAAGCTAGTTCTGTGTTATAGTACACAATTTATGCTCAGCTAGTGCTGGTCACACGTAGAAATGCATTATATAATGGAAATGGACAGCTAATGACAAATGAGGAAAATTTTGAGGTAGTGGCTGAATTCAAATACCTAGGAACAATAATCACAAATAGGAATGAGATGCACAAAGAAATTAAACATAGGCTCTTTTTTGGAAATGCGTGCTATTTGTTATGCATTGCAGAGACTCTTGATGTCCCAACTCCTTTCAAAAAACGTTAAACTGAAAATAGGCCTATATAAAACTATTATTCTACCAGTTATATTATATGGGTGCGAAACATGGACTCTTACTTTAAGGGAGGAAATGAGATTACGAGTTTTTGAGAATAAAGTTCTTAGGAACATTTTTGGACCAAAGAGAGATGAACAGACAGGTAAATAGAGAAGACTTCATAACAATGAAGTAGGCTACATAGTCTTTATAGGAAGCCAGATATACCTAATAAGAACAGTCAAGTCTCGTAGACTGCGATGGGCAGGACATGTTGCACGTATGGGGGAATGAAAGACTTGTATGGTAGCTTCTTGTAGGAAAGCCAGAGGGAAAACGCCCAGTTGGTAGACCGAGAATGAGGTGGGAGAATAACATTAACTATGATTTGAGGGATGTAGATTATACAGGGAATGGCTGGAAATCATTAGCTCAGGATAGAGATGTATGGAGAGCTTATGTCTGCGCGGCCATGAACCTATGTGTTCGATAATGCCAGTGAGTAAGTAAGTAAGTGCTGTGCTACATTACCCAATATAGGCTCAGCTAGTGCTGTGTTACAATACCCAATTAAGGCTTCTCAATTGTGTAAAGTGTGGAACAATACTCTGCCGACAAACTTTCAGGGATTTTGTCCATGTGTTTTGTTATGAGGAAATGGTCTCGGGTGACTTATTGAGTAATGTGTTGTTGATGTGTGAGACGTGTAGCATGTTCCTTGGACTGTGAAAAACGTGTTGTGATAGATTATAAAGAATAACTAACTCACTGGAACTATCGAATCCGGAGGTAGGCCTATATGACCGCGCGGACATAAGCTGTCAATTACAACCCTACCCTGAGCTGATGTTTTCAAGTCTTTCCGAAAAATATTCTACTTCAGTAGAATTCATACCCCCGTTTCTTGACTGTTATATTTTTACAGCGAAGGATCATCACTATTTCGACAAAGGTGTCTCTTATAACTTATCGCCTTTGACCTGACTACATGGTTACTAGGGTAACCATTTCGGCAGCGACGTTTCAGCAGGGTTAGGTCACAGGATCATATAAGACCTATGTAAGCCTCTCGACTATACACAAAGTAAAGATATCATAGCAGGGTTTACAAATAAAAAATTACATTTTCAATTAGATCCAGTAGACCTATATTTATATTTATACTGGGAGGGCAAACTTCCCTAGCACTGAGATATGCCTATGATATCGTGTCGCTAACAAAGCTTAGGCCTACATAGGCCTATCGGATAGCTAAGAGGATACTTCTTCGGATTAAAAATAGAAAAAAAACTGTAGAGAGTTGAATATTGATAGTAGGCCTAATTGTAATGACTAATGGTGATAATAATAATAATAATAATAATAATAATAATAATAAAAATTCAAATAGGCCTAAGTTACATTCGACTACATTGTAAGCCCTAAGGGAATTTTTTCACATTACAAAAGCCCCAACATTATAGCTGAGAAATAAAATTATGACTGACATTCAAAGTAACCAGCTCATATTTGATTACTCTCTTACGGTCGGTTTCATTTCCGGTGTTTTAATCCGTGTTTGTGGTTCACGTAACATTAGAATAATAGGCATAATAATAATAATAATAATAATAATAATATTAATAATAATAATAATAATAATAATAATAATAATAATAATATACCAAATAATAATGGATGTGTTACAGGATGAGTGCATGATGGACCATGAAACAGACGGGGACGGTGCCATTAACTTGTCTACGTCACAGCGACCATCAGCGGCCACCACACCCAACGGGAATATCGAGTATGATGACCAAGACCAGGTGAGATAAAAACTCATTTGTAATAAGCCTATAGGGTAGATTTACTCGGAATTTGCCTCAAGATGTTTGAAGAATAAAGAATGTTTGTTCATGAACCCAGAATCTCTGTAGACTGCTTATTTACCTTGAGGAATACCAGAGTCGTATAATTCGCACTTATTTTAATGGAAGTGGACATGGCCAAGTTGCTCTATTTGTTTTATTTTTTCTTTCTCTCCCGTGATCGCTGCCAATTTTGTGTTGGAACTCAGTAAGGTTGTTTTTAGTAAATAACAAACGCCCCAATTTCCTTAATTACGTTGCTTGCCCTGTAAGGAGCTAGCTCTTCGTGCCAGACTCCGAGCGTCCCACTCGCTCTGCAACATCAACACTTTTCAACTGTATAGCATTCATCGTGCCAGAAACAAAAACAAAACTTATAATTTATTTACTTTTTTCCTCTCTTTATCTTGGAATACACGGGTCGTGGATTCAAATTCCTCCTCTATTTTGGGCATTCTCGCGATTTCTGTGCTGTAGGCCTAGTCGGAAAAGAATTTTAACTGGAAGAAATTTTAAAATTTATTTCAGAAATAGCTTAACCTATAGCCTATTAATCTACATCATAGGCCTATCGCTTTACGTCTGCAACTAAAAATCTATAATCTCAGCTATTATACCCCCAAGTTATCTTCGCACGGATGGAGGGGAAGAGTTTTAGCGCTGGTGTCGCCGAATTACTGAATCTGTGGAAGGGATGTAGGAGAACACTTTACATCCGATCACGTATTGGAATGGTTCAATTTTAATCGTGGGCGGAGATTCCCTAAACACGTGTGAAAATCTTAACATGGTTGTCATATTAGTCATTTAAGCACTGAACGCTCAAGCAGTCGGATCATTTAAAATCACAGTAGGCTATTTGTTGTCTATCCGTTACCAGCCTCACAATAAATCACAAGTGGCTACATGTAATGAGATGGGACTGCCCATTCCTACGCGTGTACCCCAATAGTAACAGAGTTGTCAAATTAGTCATTTTGTCAATGACCCCGTGGAAGAACAGACCATTAAAATCCATAGTATTTGTCAGCTCCCTACCTGCCAGACAGAGAACACATACAGAGGACAGGAAGTGGCAACATAGTAAGGATGAGAAAGAGAAAGGTAGCATATTAGTTAACATAGTTTTCGCAATCGCAAACTACTTGGTGGAGTAATAGGCCTACGTGCATCATAAATCTTGAAAGTACCTTAGGCCTACTTAGCCTATAAGCTAATATTAGGTAGGTCTATGTAAATAAAAAATAAATATTGTGTCACTGTTTTAGCCGATGAGCTATACGTCGTCTCTTACTGTTCGTCGTTTACCAACGCAGTTTAGTCAGTTTTTCACCGACCATCTCCCAACAACGATTTCTCGTACTTAGAAGTAGCCTATTCCTCTAAAAACCGTATGTTCCCTCTTAAGAACATCATCTTGATTCGTTTGCTAAGACATTCTCATTTGCGTATTTTACTACTGATGATTGTAATTCACAGTATGCCTACACAGCTGTTGAGCCATATGAATCTTTAAAGGAATGTAGGCCTATGTATGATACGTAGACTACGTATGTATGTAACTTATGTGTGTATGTAGACTATGTATGTATATAGGCCTACCCCATAGGTCACATAGCCTATGAGGACCACGGGTGTTCCCTGGCAGAAGTTTCATAACCAAGTTAATTTAGTTAGCTTATTTACCTAGGCCTATAGATGTCAACGAGTGACACATGATTAGCACATCGCTTCAATGTGACATCTGGTAGGCAACTAAGGTATTAGGCCTATTTGGAAGGATGAACTTCAGTTAAATTTTGCACAGAGGCATTTTTATTCAGACTTGCGATTCTTTTCTGAGCCTGAAAATCCTCAGACTCGGGTCCTACGGCTTAAAGTTCCTCCCGGAGGACTTGTCCCTTGGTTTATTCCCTTCCTAAAAATCCATCGACACCGCCCGAGTTTGAACCCGCGACCCTTGGGACTAGAAACACTTTAAAGTAAACTGTTATAAATTATCTTTCATTTTATTTGCTATAGGCCTACCTGATTCTACAAGCAGGCCCTAGGACTAAAATGATGTAGGCTATACTCTAATGTAGCCTGCTGAAACTCTTATTCTGTTGATTTTTAACTGGAAAACGATGTCCAAAAAGTATTTGGTCTACTATTTGTGTTGGTAATCTGTAGTCAGCAATCCGGAACTCTGAATCATACCTTAGAGAGGTAGGCACTACACAGTGATCGGTTCTTCTAGCATTTGACAAGACAAGATATAAGTTGGAAAATAAAGTGGACGATTAAAATCCTCGATTCCGCCAGGAATATATCCGGAAACATCGGAGTGGAAATTATGGACTCTACCAATCACACTATGGGACGACAGTAATGTACTCATAGGATACACAGGCCTAATATTAGGCTTGTCACTTTATGACATGAAACTTAGGTAGTAATATGATTTTCCCTCAATTGTTCATGTTTTCTAAATAGAAAACGCATAAGGAGTTATTGAACCTACAAAATTTTTCCGAAAATTTTCATATCAGTATTTTTAATTCTAAATTGCTGTGAAGTTCTAGTGAAAACAAGTAAATAAGAATGAATAGTTGCTACACAGTAAATTTAATACTCGTGTGATTTAGATCTCGCACTTGCTACATAATTTAAAAGGATTTATGAACTCTTGGATTTGTAAGACGCGGCGCCGGGCGCATCAGCATGTAAATGTATTCAAGCCTCTGGCACCCGCACGGTCCCACGTATCGGCACTAGGTCCCATACTTTCTGTTGTTGCACATTTCTCAACATTCCCTTTAATGAAATTACAGGAAAAATGAATTTACCTAAAATGTAAAATATCTTAGACATACTAAATACAAGATTTCTTTATTGATTAAGCTTCCTTCGTAAAAAAAGAGCTGCTAGTATTGACACTATAAAATTTTTAATGCGATAAATAGTAGGGCCTATCCTATATTTAAACAGTATTATTAAAATAAAATAAAACTTGTTTTAAAGATACTGTAGACCAACTGGAAATATATATAACTTACAAAAATGTGATGATTGGACCTAAATTTGAAAATATTAGGCCTACATGTATAGACCCATAAAAATCTGTCGTTTCTTGATAGACGATTTTGTAGAATCCTAATAGGCATACATTCTTTCAAAGCACTATAGGCCTACGTAAGATATATTTTTACAATAATCTTATTGTCTAACAAGGGAACTGTCATCCATTGCATACCGAAACCTACCTTGAAATTTCTTCCAGAGAAGCGTCTTGATGTACAAAACTCATGTCCAAAAAAACTGCCGCTTTTAACTGCAAGGCGCTAAAATCCAGCGCCAAATCTCTCATTTAAACTGTACGGAAGTATTACAACTCCTGTATTAGTAGACTGGATAACCCTCATTATTCGCCGTCCGCATCGCGTTCCGCCTTACTTCACTCCTCTCTTGACTCATGCAGGAATGTAGCTACATCTGCTCCGTACAGTGAGTTGTCATTGCTGGATTATATATTCAATTTATGTGCATTGTAATTAAAAATGGCAGATAATATTTTGGACACGGCCTTGGTATAAGCCTATCAAACGGCTCTCTGAGAGAAATTTCAAGGTAGGTTTCGGTATGCAATGGTTAACAGTTTCCTTGTGAGTCTATACTTTTCATGTTTTAGAAAAAAAAAGTTTTGTTGCCTTTTATTTCCACCATCAGACCAATAACCTCAATATTGAAAAATAGTTTTCTCTGAGTCCATTATACGTAGTAGGTCTATGGTTATTTGGCGCATAGAACTATAGGCCTACAATTTTTTTAATTGTTAAATTTTGGGGGTTGATCAACAAACTTTGGAATCTGATGGTGTAAACAAAAATATAAGCCGAGTCAATGCTTGAACGTTTTTGGTAAAGTCTAAAAGCAATCTTCTTCATTGAAACTGACAACATAAAGCGAATGTTACGATGTGCCTGGCCTTCGGGAGAGAAACTAAAGATATGAGGGAGTGTTTTCTGTTTTGCGGAAGCGACCCCTAAGAAGCTTATTATACTACTCATATTCAATATTGGTAAAATAAACATAAAACAGTACAGATAATCATAAAATGTAATAATTGTAAACTCCAAAAACAACTCATCTAGGAATCCAGCCGGGAATTAAACCCTCCTCTCCGTGTTTGTAGTCACTAAAACAGCACTGTATTCCACATTAAATTTTTAGGATAATTTAATCTCCAAACACATCGAAATTGCTTAACTTGTGGCAGATTAGCATTTATAAAGTGTTTAATAATTTGTTTTATTAGACCCTATTTACATAGGGGCCTACGTACTTGGAATAGGTATTGTGAATGTCATAACTATAGAGCAATTCCATATGTGACTGACTGACATTTACAATACACTTTTGCAGCAAAATGGTTGCATAAATATTACAATTGATTGAAATTAGGGGTGTTATCTACGTGATATGATAGAGGAATAGTGTGTGGTTAAGACTGTACTTAAATATACAACTTTTGAAGAAAAACAGTGCTATTTATTATCTATCAAAGTATGTGTGACTGACTGACATAAATGTCAACTCATCATGCAGCTTAACATGTTCATCTGCATCATGCTCTGAAGTGTGATTCCTAATTCAATTTTCCAAAATACCGTTTGGAGGACACATTTCAAGTTACATTCTCAATAAAAAACGAAACAAAAATCACAATTAAGACCAGAGTTATAACCTAATATATGATGTGTGACTGACTGACTACATTCTGTGACTGACTGACATATCTGAATTTTATTTAGACTTTAATATTCTGGAGCTGCAAATATTATACAAATATTACAAAATAATATGAAATTATAATAGATAAGTCCACCGCTGTGGTCTCGAGGTAGCGTGCTGCCTTGTCACGCAGCGGGCCCGGGTTCGATCCCCGGTCGGGACAGTTTTTCTGGGTGAGGTTTTTATCGGGGTTTTTCCTCACCTGTAAGACAAATGTCAAGAAAACTTTAAGGCCCAAACGGTCCCCGAAACCATATGGCCATCCATCATCATCATCATCATCATCATCCTTCACCGGTGTGGAAAGCAACGGGAAGCTACCACATCTACAGTTCCCTAGTAAAGCTGCAAGCATAGCATGAAAATGCTATGATTGCAGTGAAAGACCTGCCCTCGGGCAGAATTACTATGGATGGATAATATATAAAAAGCGATAATATGGAGATGAATAAAGAACTTCACTCCTTTTATCATGTATAGGAAATGTACAATTTGATATGCTGTAAAAATATTAAATAAATAGTGTAATTTATTTAACTTGGTTACCATGTATCATTTTAAATTTCACAAAATAAAGAAAATATTAACTTCTTAACAACAAAGGGCCTTCTCTATAGTTAAATATGCCTAATATGAGTATAATTTTATTACATCCATATTAACTGATTAAAATTTATCTGATGCTGTTAATAGATTGAACCATTAAAATAAATAAAAATGCCGATATGGAATTTGCATTGTTCGTTCCAGAACACTAAAATTAACTTTCACGCGTCTCAACTATAAAGACAAAAAAAAATTAACGAAAAAGTACAGTATACAAATTATTAAATTTTTTATTTAAATGTGGAAAATTCTGTTATAATTCTTTCAAAGCAACTGATTACAAATTATATTGCTGACATGAGTTCTATTTTTAAACTAAACAATCGAAAGAAATCTCTTACAATGCGCGAAATCTTACTTTATGACTGATTGTTTCCACGTGGCGCACATAGTACAGCGTTGTCATACGTATTTTCACTCTGTTGGTTTCCAATAACGCTACACCCAATAATAATTTTATTTTACACTACAGGTTATACATACTTAATCACATATACTCCACGCCAATTGTATTTTTTATACAAGAAACTTCATATGATTTAAAACTGTTTTTGCAATTAACAAGCATGACTCTGTTTCACAAAGTGAATGCTAGCACAATGTGGCAACATCGCACTGTGGATCCCCGATAATACGACACACATGGCATGTCAAAGGTCAAACTAATGCGAGAACCTTTCAAGTTCAAGGACTCCCACACACACATTTTCTAACACATAAGAACCGCGCACTTGTTTTTAATTCCACTCACTTAATAACATACATATTGAAGAATCGCATAATGAGGAATTATTTAAATGCCATTAATAAAAATATAAAAATGTAATTAATATAATTAACGTAATTACTTTACAAGACAATGTCGTTAATACTTTTTTGTTAGTTATGTACCGATAACGTAGAATCCCAGAGGAAATTTGGATCCATCAATTATCGTATTGTGTACAATAATTTTTGTATGTTTTATGTGACTGACTGTAGCTTACCCTTAATAATTATAGGGCGCATTTTAATTATCTAGAATATTATAATACAATTATTAGTATTACATTTATGATCAGGAAGGACCGAAATATGGTATAACAAAAGAGTCGGTGAAACAAAACAAATTTATACAGTGAAATCGTAAAACAAAATTTCGTTTAATTTTGCATGTGTTTTCAGGTTTCGGAATATATCATGTTCTACTATTAATTTAGATCAAAATAATCCGTATTTCAAACATTAACTTCTATAATCGGAAAATTTCATCTGCAAAAAAATATCTCATCGAAAAAATTACTCCTGCGCCAATTTCAAAATTTTCACATCGGTATGACATTTTCATGTAATTACTCTACATTTAAATCCTTCCGCTGACTGCCTTTTAGCTCAAATTGTCACAGAAGAAGGGCCAGTAATTATTTTATGAAACAGCTGAGCCGAACAGTCTACCAGATTTCCTAAACCATGTTTATGTTAATACACAGCGGAGTCCAGCAAGCAACTGACTGCGTTATGCGTATTAGCAATATAAGTGAGGGGACAAAAAGTCAGTCAGTCACGGGACTCCAGCGGGAAAAATAATGACTTTACAAGAAAATGTCATCTATACTTTTTTGTTAGTTGTGTACCGATAACGTAGAATCCAAGAGGAAATTTTAATCCATCAATTATTATGTTGTGTACAGTAATTTTTATCCGTTTTCTGTGACTGACTGACCATAACTTACAGTTAACAACTATAGGACACATTTAAGGTATATAGAATATTAGAATCCAATTAATATTGTTTAATTTACGACCAAGGAGGACCAAAGTATGGTTTAACAAAAGATTTTGTGAAATAAAACGAATTCATACGACCAAATCATTAAACAAGAAATTGGTAAAATTTTGCGTATTTTTTCAGGTTTGGAATATGACAAGTTCTACCGCTATTATTAGATTAAAATAATGCACATTTGAAACATTTTCTTATAGAATTATAAAATTTGATATTTACAGATATATATTACATCAACAAAATTATTCCTGCGTCAGTTTCAAAATTTTCACCTCGGTATGACATTTTCATGGAATCGCTCAATAGTAATAATAATAATCATAATGATAATAATAATAATAATAATAATAATAATAATAATAATAATAATAATAATAATAATAATAGGCTAAATAACCGATAGGCCTACAGTAATAATAAAATATGATTATAATGAAAAGAGTGCAGTGTAATATTATGCACATTGACATAAGATTGTTGATCTAAGAAATCTAGTGTGTAAAACCTCACGTCTATAATGAGATCTTTTTTATATTTTTTTTCTAAGTTCTAGCTAAATACTGCATGCAGATTATATAGCCTACTACCTTAGAATGGTAGAGAAAATGGGATAGAGAAACTTAGTGCAAGAGAGGAGGGTATAGTGTAGTGTGACCAAAGTTTGACTGACGAAGAAGTTGTAAATTATGCAAACCCACAAAGATTTTGATTAGGGGCACAGGTAAGAGGCCAGCATTGCGTCTTGTCCTTGTTTATAATTCACCGGGACCATGCAGATCCGCACTCTGCATTGGAAAGGGGAACAATCGGGGAGGGAGCGAACGGATAGGCTGTCCTTTCCAATCAAGTTACCTCCCCTTTTTTTTTCTATAGCCATCGCTCCCTTTTTTCGTCTTAATTGAAAGAGTTCTCGGAGCCAGATGGTTCCGATATAAAAAAAACGCCAAGAGATAATCCTTGTATTTTCTGTATGACGTTTGTTACTAGGGACAATAAAGTTAGTGGGAAGGAGGAAAGAAGGACGCAAACATCGGCCAAGATACGCTTTTTCTTTCTTTTCTCAACTCATATTAAGTTTCGAGAGTTTCATTAATGATAGATGTCTCCGATGAAGTTTTCGAAAATTAAGATATTTGCACGCCCTTATAATTAGAAATGAAGCTAATTTTTCATCCTTTGTTTTCAGCACTTTTCTTCGCCTTTAATTAGAGGGTGACAAATGCCAGGTGGAATGACGTCGGAATTAAAAACTGCTTTTAAAGATAATTTGATGTGAATTAGGTGACCTTCCTCCAGTCCCCCGTTATTTGTCATATTCTTTAGCAAACTTGGGCTGGCGTGAGGTAGAGGGGTTAGCTTTCGTCTAATGTGGAAGTGAGTGGGTGGGGGACCTGACAGTCTCAATCACGGCCATGGAAAGGAAGGGGAGAACGACATAATGCATACTTATCAGGCGCTACGCTACAGACTTAAGTGCAAATTCTTGGGGGAGGAGAGGAGGCGTTCGTCTGTCGAATTGACCGATTGTAATATGTCATGAGCAATGAAATACTATGTTTATATTAATTCAATGATACGTTTGGGATTCAGTGTCAATATGCCACTTCTTGTTTTCACGTTTGCAATTACTATGCTTTGGTCAGTGTGACAATTCTGCATCCAGTAGGCTACCACAATCCTGGCAGTTTTTACTTACTACAAACCGATTTCAATAGCTGTTGACACCCCGACCATTAATTCCATGAACAGCATTTAGGCTAATCAATGAACAATTTTTCTAAGTTATTGATTTTATAGCAATCAACGTTATCTTTAAATTCGGTCTTATGAGTTATCGGTAAAAAGAAGGATATTTTGTAGACCCATTAGTTCAACTGTTTAGAAAGTGTGGATTAGGAAATAGGCTATTCCTGTATGTTCAGTCAGGCTAGTTTTGACCCTGGATAGTAACATTGAAGTGGATTATAATTACGGTAAGCCTATTCATTAAACCTAATTTAGACCTATATGACGGCACTAAATTTAAAAATAAATTTTATAAATCAAATTTCACACTAAAATTATTATTCTTAATGTTTAAAGCATTTTTATTAGGCCCCTGCCAATTCATCGTTAAGGTTGTTTCGAAACAAATGCAATGGAAATAAATTCAATAAAATAATTAGGCCTATAGGCCTGCGAGAATTAAATGCTTGCAGGGAGATAATTGTGTAGGATACTGCAGATTCGTCGCATCTGTCTTCAGAAGCAATATTTTTGCTATATGCCTAGGACTAAGTGAACAGGCTGTAATCGGAATTAACTTAATAACTGACTTTATTACAGAAGAAAGATAAGTTAAATGATAAATCTAGTTTTAGGATAGACCTATAGGCGTGCAAATGTCTTACTGCTACAGGTAGGCCTAGTTATAACCCAACTTTGTATTGTAAGCCCAAGTTTTCCCTTTACAGAGATTTAGGCGCTCTCCCCCTACAGGGAAGAATTTGAACCATATTAATTTAGTTACACTTGTTTTCGTATAGATGTCATTTTGAGTGGTCCGTGGTCAGCGTTCCGCCTCATACTGACATCTAGGAAACCAAGGTAGTAGGCTACTATGATGGGAAAATTCGGTAAATTTTGCTTAGAGGCCTTTTCATTCAGGCTTAAGGATTTTTTACGAGCCTGAAAATCTTCAGACTCGGGACCCACGGCTTAAAGTCCCTCCCGGAGGACTTGCTCCTTGGATTTTTCCGTCCTAAAAAATCCATCGACCCCGGCCGGGTTTGAACCCGCGACCCTCGGGACCAGAGGCAAGGAGCATAACCACTAGTCCACCGCGGCCGATATAGGCCTAACCCAACTTAATTTTATTAATGTAGGCCTAATTATGTTAAGACCTAAAAGTGCATTGAACGCTTTATTTTTTAAGTTTATAACATCGGAATAAAAAACATATTTTTGTCCTGCACATGGTGTAGCCTATGACAAGTCGTTTAATTGTTTCTTCAATGTAGCCTAAGCTTATTTGTATATCAACCAATATATGACAACTTTAAGAGGCTTAAATAGAGATAAAAATTCCTTGAAGTTTTTACCCAAAAATTAGAAGCTACTGATAGTTATACTCTGACTTAGCTTCGCTATGTCTAGTTAGGCCTTCGCTATGTCTAGTTGGGCCTATAGGCTAGGTCTAACCGGGGACTGTTATTTATTGGGTGGGCAATAAACAACTCAGTTCAGACGATTGAAAACTTGAAGAGCATATTTAAAATTGCAACACAAAAGTCTTATTTTCACAAAAAAAAAGTAGATTAAGATAAAACGTAGGCTAATTGCGAGAGCCAGTGCCGACGTTCAAAATAGGCTAAGTTTTACATAAAACAGACAAATTCAGAATTTGACAATTTAACTTTACTTTTCCATGATATTCTCTATCATTAGAACTTTCAAACACTAAGGTTTAAACCTGAAACTAAGTTATGTTATACCGATGATAAAATTCGTAGTCCTTGAGTAACTTAAGCCCAAGATTTTACGAGAATTTCAATATGTTAATCTAAGTGCATGATGCTTGATGGCGTATGGTTGCTACGTTACTATTTGAATAAAAAGTAGACCCTTAGGCCTATTATTTAAAAAAAAACACAATGCTCGACAATACTGTTTATAAGGCTATTGCGAAAATGGCTCTATTCTTTTAGGACTACAGATGAATGAATTTAGCCGATGTTTGAAAAAGAGACTGTTGTAGAAATATCTATCGATTTGATTTTTAACACGTGCATACATTTCAGTGCTAATTAAAAAACCTACAGTTACCGATAAATTAGCCTTTGCTTTATCCAAATAAGTTTCTAGTTTACAACTATTCCCAATCCAGTACTGAAAGGGAGTTTAGTGAAACTATAAGAAGCAATATCCCAGTGCTTCTTGATACTTAGCATAATGCGAAAATTGTGTGTAGACATGGAGTAATGTAACACAACTCTGTAGCCTATAACACAATATAGATTTGCTGCTCTTTTAGTCCTCCTTCATTAACAATGATCGCGAGAGTGGGAACAAAGTTTTAACAGAGTTACGAGGTTGGACGACAATGGTAAGGTGTGGGGAAAGGGGTGTAGGAAGCCGACATTGTGACCACTCTCCCCGTCTTCATGTTAAATACATTTAAACAGAGGGGGTGCAGAAATGCATACTTGTTTCCAAACTTCTCTTTAGAGAACTTGCACGGAAACACAGAAGTGTACATAAACAAACTTGGCCAAGTTCGGAAGAACTTAACCTGAAATCCGTCTCTTCTGATAAACTGAATTTCCTTGGAATGCTCTTACTCTTAGTAGCCCACCAACTCAGTTTTCATTCTGTTTCATTTAATCACAGTTTAGAAACGCAAGTTCACGTTACCTGAACTAAAATAAAGGCAAACACCATAGACATAGGCCTAAGTGTAGTCTATTGAACATCCTTAAATAATAATATTTTTGATATAAATAAATAGGCCTACTGCTGAAAATAATGAACTATAGGGCCTCTTTATTATTTTTTTAATAATTTGTTCACTTTTGTGGTGTTGAAGCAATGAACATTAAGTTCTCATAAACACATTTTAACTGCTTACCTTATTTAACATTCCTAATTGCCCAACCCTCACTGCCGTAAGTCAAAATTATATAAAAACTGTAATTTTTGTTTAAGACTTTTAAAATATTGTGGGTTATCTGAACCAGAGTGTAGGGCCTATATAATATATATAAACCTCTTTCTCCACTGTTTCCTATACAATGCTTATATATCTCTAGTCCTTTCAATTCCAAGTTCAGTCTCACTCCCTCCAACCAGTTTCCACTTGGTCTTCCTTTCCCATTTCTTCCCATTGCATTATTGCATTTGTTATTATTCAATTCTTGATTTTTAATGTAGGCTAAGGCCTGTATGGCCATATAAGTATTATATATAGCCTAGTTCAAATATCTATAATGAGATAAGTTTAAGTCTAAGTATGCATATGATAGGCCTACCATAGAATAATTGTTGATAATAGGCCTAATAAAAGTTACAAGAAGTAGCTTTTGGAAAATAATATGACCTTAACTCAATCTGTAGTAATTGGATGCTCAGACGCTTGTAATTTATTTAGTTAATATTGTATACGCCTATAGGTAACCATTTTAAACGAAAAACAATTTCAATTTTACTCGCATAGGCCTATGTCTACAACAATATGATAATAGCTATAAAGTAAGACTGTTCATTACGCAACTCACCTAATGTGAATTTAGGCCTCATTATTTTTATTTACTGTGATCTCGGGGTACCCTAGCTGCCTCGTACTTAGCTGGTCCGAGTTCGATCCCCGGTCGGGATAAGTTTTCTGGGTGATATTCTTTTTTTTCAGGGATTTTCCTCACCTGTAAGACAAATGTCAGGAAACTTTAAGGGACAAACTGTCCCCGAAAATCATCTGGCCATCATAATCATCATTATCACATTCGCCATGTTTAGTATTATTGTGTGTGAATGGTGTATTTCGACTTAATGTTGTGTTGTCTCGGAGGAGGCCCTGGCATTGAGCTGATCATTCGTTCACGAAGGCCCTCCATGCTTTTGTGTGGTCAAAAAAGTATATATGTGTGTGACCCAGAGTTTAAAATCCTCGCCCTACAGGTCGTGCCACTGTAAAGCCCGAGTGGGTAGGCTACCGTGAAAAAATTAGGCTTACCTGTAAGGTGAGAAGTTAAACTGAGAAAAAGGAAAAAAAAATAAACATTTTGTTTAGGAACTAATATAGCAACTGAAAATAAGATAAGTATTGAAAAATAATTATTTTCAAAAGCAAATTCAAATGAAAGATATTTAAAATAACGGAACGAAGGGAGCTAATAATCCTAATTATTTTTGTAGAAGACTTCATGCACTGGATAATTACCAACCTAACTTTGCCAAAGAATTACGTTGTATTTATAGATGCGGAATATTGCTGAATGGTTTCCAATGCTGGATGAATCCAACTACTACAAATCTATAAATATTAATAGAGTAATTTATGTTTCCAGATAATGATAGAATTCTTTCAATAGGCTATATTCTCTAGTAACCAAAGTTACATGAATTGATGGCATTTGATGAGGAATAGAAACATCTAAGAAATAGATTCTAGTTGTCGACAAACAAGTAGATATATGATTTCATGGCTCCATCACAGAGAGAGAGAGAGTGAGAGGGAGGGAGGGAGAGATATGTGGGCAGCGGAGAGTCTCACGCCACACGCTTTGTTTTCACGTGGCCGAAAAATGTATCCAATTTTCTTTGTTTATGCAAGAGCTTGTATGTTGTTCTCCTTGTTCTATGCGCCGGGGACCAAATTGAATTTGGGACTTGGTCGCTGTTTAGATTCCTGGTCCGTTGTTTAGTTTAGCGGAGCAAAGAAAACAGCAGTGTGTTTATTCTGGCTGAAATAGCAGGCACACCCCTGCTTTCCGTCCCTCATACTTAGCACATGTGTTGTCATAGTCGGCACCGTTCGTTCGTTTGTTAGTTATATAAAACCATTTCCTTTGTGACTGATAACCATCAAACGCGTATCATTTGGCTTCATGTCTTACATACTCTGCTATTCAGTGCACACTAAACGTAATAATAATAATAATAATAATAATAATAATAATAATAATAATAATAATAATAATAATAATAATAATAATAATAATAATAATAATAATAAATAAAAATAAATACAAATAATAATAAATAATAAAATAATAGCGTAATAATATTAATAAATATTAATATTATTTTTTATATTAGGCCTACCAATATATCCATCCATCCATAGTAATTCTGTCCGAGGGCTGGTCTTTCACTGCAATCATAGCATTTTCATGCTATGCTTTACAGCTTTACTAGGGAATTGTAGGTGTGGTAGCTTCCCGTTGCTTTCCACACCGGTGAAGGATGATGATGGCCATATGATTTCGGGGACCGTTTGGGCCTTAAAGTTTTCCTGACATTTGTCTTAGAGGTGAGGAAAACCCCCGATAAAAACCTCACCTAGAAAAACTGTCCCGACCGGGGATCGAACTCGGGCCCGCTGCGTAACAAGGCAGCACGCTACCTCGAGACCACAGCGGTGGACTTACCAATAGGCCTATATAACATAATTAATAAAATAATATTAATTATTATTATCATCATAATTAGGCCTATTAGGACTACTATTCTTATTATTTAGGCCAACTTAATTTATGAAATTATAGATGCCATGCTCGCCTATGGTTCCGTAGTTCATGGACCCCGGTCCGAGTCGATGTATTTTTTCACCTCTTAAATTCCTAAGTAGGCCTATAGCTTTCTTCGGGAGGAAATTAAAGACGTTGGTTTCGAGTCGTAGAATTACTGCATGTACATAGACCTCGCGCTTGAAATAAGAGGGCTCTGGGTAAAATTATTTCATTCAATTCACACCCAGATATGAATTGCAACATTATTGACCTAAGGTGTTAAAGAGCGTCGATAAATAATATGAATTAACCAACTTTTATGCAAAATAATCAGTAGTTGAAATTCTGGAAAGAAAGTAAGACCTAATTGTAAGGATAAAAATACAGTAGGCTAAAGTTATAAAATCTTTTTCTTCATTATCCATACAAATCTTAGGCCTAGAGACCTGTTACGATCTTACTATCTCTTCCCTGTTTGACAGTAACGAAGCATGGCTTTGGGAACCAGTAGCCTAATAGAATAGGCCTATAGCCTAACCTGGAGTTTATGTCATCGCAAGTCAGATGTGAATCTGGAATCTATTCCTAAGATATTTCTATTTCTCATCAAATGCTATAGGGCTTAGGCCTAGTACAGTGTTCATCTGACTTTGGTTACTACAGTTAATATTGAAGTAATTGGCTTCTGTGATATACGGAGGCGTAGTGTTCCATCATGTGTTATGTTTAAGAAATTCTGTAGTCCGACAACAAGAGATATATTTGGTAACCCACTTTTATAGGCCAAATTATAGTTAGGCCTACGTAAATTATGTAACTTCAAGCTCTATAGCGTAACAAGAATGTAATGTAGGGCTGCAGGCCTAATTCATTTGTCTGGAGTCCAAAACTCCAGACTCGGTGGCCATATTCTCGAATTTTCAAATAGCAATTACTTTCATTTCAATGTTGCATTTTGTTAATTTAATGTGTGTAGGCCTATGTATGTGTTTTAAGAATAAATTGTAGATCAGTATTAGGTACAGCTACGTCAATCATTTAAATAGTAGGCCTATCTTAAGATTTATTAGTGTTATATCTGGTATTGTTGTAATGAATAAGATAGTCAAAGAGTAGTAGGACATGAGCCTTATGGAGCCTAAAGGGTAATATCAGCACTGGAACAAAATGAATGGAATTAAACATAGGCATAACTGCAGAAAAGAATGCAAGTGTTAATTGCAGGTAGGCGTACCATGCCATCCTAATTCCTCTCAAAAATATTTAACTAAAAATACTTGTAACTTATAGAATATATAACAGTTAATGTTCCAGTTATATTATATGGATCGAAACTTTAAAGGAGGAGAAAAGATTATGAAGAATTGAGGATAAAGTTCCTAACAAAATATTTGGACCAAGGAGAGACGAACAGATAAGTGAACGGAGAAAACCACGTAACAGTGAGCAACATTATCTTTATGGGAAACTGAATTGCAATAAGAACAGTTAGGTCTCGTATACTGCGAGCAGGACATGTGGCACGAATGTAGAATATAAGAAAGACATGGAGATTTCTTTTAGCAAAATCAGAGGGAAAGTGGGCAGTAGGTCGACCAAGAATCAGAGGGAAAATAACATTAACCGTTATTAAAGGTAAATTAATTCTGCAGGTAATGATAAAAAAATATTATATCAATATAGGCCTAGTGATAGACCTAGGCCTATATCCGCGCTCCCATGAACCTCCGGGTTTTATAGTAATTTTTATCAGTGAAATAGAGTTAATTAGTTATTAATTTAGTTTATTCGAATCCTAGATATAGGCTAATGATAGAACCTTGTTCCTGACTAAATATGACATTATAGGCCATACCTTATCACGTTATAGCGTTATAGCAAGACTGTTAATAATTTATTGCTGACTAGGTGTGAAAAGGCGCCCCCTCCTACCCGACTAAAGTGGACTCCTAATGAAACAACACAATTGTGCATAAGTAGTAGTGCTTTCCTTGTTAGCCTGTCCGACGTAGCCTGCTAGTAAGTGCTCAGGCCTGCGTTATAGGCTAAATTTAAAAAACATAGACATCTGTAAATAATCAGAGATAGCCTATTAATAGCGTTGTTCTGATAATTTGTAGGTTCTAATAACTTGTACGTCAATTTTTATCTCAAATTACGCCAACATAGTAGCCATAGGCCTATTTGCAGTGTAACTTAACTTACAAACTTTTAGACTTCTATGCTATTTTACATCGTTTGAGTGTGGAATGTCCGTCGTGCATGCTTGCTTCCTGATTAGCAGGCCTGATTTCGAAATCCGGCGCAATTAAAATATTTAATTGTTAAATTACTTTAATTAAACTGATTTAATTGTAGTCTACATTTTCAGTTTCGCATCCAGGAGGTTGGCGCTAGATTGTGCACCAGATTTCTGGATTATATTTCAAACCACTCCGAAGTAAATTTCTTTAGAAGGCATGTTGTAGGGCCTACTGTTGATATCGATTCATCTGTCAGATGAGGACATTAAGACTGACGGCCCCTTGGTGCTTTTCGACTGTTTTAGGCTAAGTGCGGGCAACGAGTTTCACCTTCCCCTTCTCTTCATCATCATACTTCATCATACATTTTACATTACCCAAAACACATAAACATGTATTCATCCTTCACTTCTCTCTGTACACTGTTCAAGAATATATCATCTATACCCCAGCAGCCATATTTTCAGCACTGAAGTTTAGGCTATACGAGGGGAAAGGGAGAATTCGCCCTCTACTGCCAATAAGGAAATGGTAGTATTTGGAGTAGATGTCTGTCACAACCAATCACTGCTCTTGACGCAGCTATAGCACGCTAATAAGGTTTTAAATTGCTGAGATCTTGTCAGCTGTAGGCCTATGTCTGCTAACCGCATATCTTACATAAAGTGCGCGGAACCCAAAGTAAGAGAAGTGCAGTGGGTGGCATTATAACAAATAGGCCTATATAGCCTATACACATTTTTTTAACATTAAGAGGCAGCCTATTTTCTATTGCCTATGAGCTTATGTTTTAAAATCAAGAGAACAGTGTTTTAGGCTTATTTCTACTAATTCATTTTCTTTTATAATAAATTATTATTAGGATATTATTATTATTGTTATTGTTGTTCCCTTACCAATGAGATTTGATTGATATTATATCTACACAAGCCAGATATAAATGTGACAGTAAGAATTCCGGATCTTGGCAGAATATTTAAAAAAATGCTTGTGGACCCGTATGAATTTTTAAAATATTTAATACTATGGGCTTATCTGGTTATAGTACAGTTCACCGAAGCATTATCGTTACTATCTAATGATATGAAAATCATAAAATCTCTAATTTTTTACTATCACGTTTCTCCCTTGGACTCTTCAAATCAATGAGATTTAATGATGTTGAAAACGCATTGGTTAGCAGTGATTACTGCTTCAGGACTTGTACTCAGTTGACTGCAGCGAAAAAGCTCTTAAGTGGTTTTTCAGACATAACTTGCTTCGGTAGACCTAAAAAAAAACACGTGAATTTAGCAAACAAGAGTTTAAGAGTGCAGCGGCAAGTAATTAACTACAGCCCTACCACAGTAGGCCTACATAAGCCTACTCACATAACATCAAAATACAGTGTTCGTTCCAAGGCCATCCATTGCACTTTTCGATTCCTAGGGTTCTGCACTAGGCGAGTAAATAACTTTGTGTGCTCCTATTTCCTATATATACACCACTTCGGCAGACTCGTTACGTAGATGATGAGAATTGTAGGCCCTAATATAGCTTATGTTGAGGTATAAGTGCTAATATATTTAAAGTAAGTTATAAGGTAGGCCTAAATGTATTGTGTAAGGGAAGATAAAGAGAAGATAAACGGTGATACCCACTGTCGATAGGTAGCCTACTCCTGTCCAGAATCACCCAACGATACCGTTAGGCTTAACGTTCCCAAATGGCGGAAGAATCGCTATCAACATTATCACACGCTTTCTCAACATTATGTATTCCGGGAGGCTCTATTAATTAGAAATTTTACACCAATATATCACGCATTAGCCTATTCAAATTGAAAATTTCAAAATTAAATTATCATATTCCTCAGGCCGCCGAACTCCCCCCCCCCAGTCTAGGCCTAGATTAATAAAACCAATTATAACGGCTAGAAGAGTTGATATGCTGATTACATATCACCCCTATACTGGCAGGATAATTGTTCATCTCTATAGGCCTAATTAACACATGTGGATACGAAGTCACTAGTTTCTGGTAGGCCTAAGCCAAGGGCACTCAAAACTTACATACCATAGAGTTATTTGATTAAACTTAGTTTATGTAGGGGATGTGCAGGACATGTGGCACGAATGGAGAATGAAAGAGGTGCGTGGATGCGTCTTGTAGGAAAACCAGAGGGAAAACGTCCAGTTTGTAGAACAAGAATGAAGTGGGAAAATAAAATTAGCAATGATTTGAGGGAAGTAGATTATAAGCCGATTATTGCAAAACATTAGCTCAGATAATATGTATGGGGAGCTTATGTCCGCGCGGCCATGAACCTACTGGCTCGAAAGAGCCAGTGATTTAATTAGTTAGGGACAGGGGCCTATGTCCTTACTGTAATGCATAGGTTTTTTCACTGTTTTGGGCGTAACACACTTTTTGTAGAAGGCCTATACCATCCTAACAATTAGTCTGTATTAATAAGCCTACAATAGGCCTATACACAAAACACAAAACAAGATTAATATTGTTTTGCCAAAAGTTACTTATTGAAAAGATGATTTTTGAGGAACATCTAAAGTAGAAAGGCCTACATAGGCCTACGCTATTTTGTGGTAAAACTCTATACTGGAAGCTTGTTTTCAACAACAACAAAAACGTTATTTCTAAGATGGTTACACAATGTAGGGCTACTGTACATCATAGCTTTAAATATGAAGTCGTTCGTGGATTACACAGAGTAGCCTATGAGTTACTAAACGGAAGTCATTTAAACAGTTGGACAAAATATTTTACATTATGGAGTGTAAAGGGCTTATGTGCGTTTTCTACAATATTCTATAGGCCTAATAGTCATTGTTTTGTATAACCATAGTGGATTATGTGCATGACAGATGTGATGACACATGTCGCCAGGCATCTAGTAGGACGTGTATCAAAGAAGTGTGACTAATTTGTTTTTTGTGTTCGCTGCTGACAAACTGAACAGTTAAGCTGACACTCTCGGCGACACGGGATTGTAGGCCTAATATCCCCATGAATTATTCTATTTTTCGCCTACTTACATATGTTTTGAAACTTAGCACGGTTTCTCTGCGAGGGCATCTAAACGTGAAAATTACGTTAAAAATCACCTTTAGGCCTATCTTCCCTGCAAGAATTTGATAACACTCCTGACTTCATAAGCACGTAGAACGAAATGCCTCTATGTGGCCAACTTCCAATGCGACTGTTTTTCTGTGAAAATGAAGTAGGATAGATACAATATAATGTGCAGCTTATGTGCGCTTTACCTCAACCTCCTATCAGCGGGGGTCTTAGCAATAGCCCGCCGATTTACGAGCTGCTGGACAAGAATGTGAGTTACTCTAAGCCTATAATCGTAGCAAATTTTATTAAATTATATTTTATTTTATAAAAATCAGGAGACGATAATCCGAAAGAGAGGTTAGGGGATTAGGGTGAGAATCGGGTAGCCGATTGGCAATGAAACAGCCTATAGAGTGAAAGAGCGTGTATGTTGTTTCATGGCTATAAATATGTGATTTTCCTTTATAAAGTTGAAAAAGTTACAGGCATAATAGGCCTACATCTTTTCACAATATCATTATAGGCTAATATTATAATGAAAGAGTAAAAATATGTAGTTTTTAGAGAGATGGAATCGCAATTTCTTTAAAGTTACTTAGTCAAAGCGCTTCTAATAGACATGCGATAAACATTGCACGTGAAAAGTCCAGCTACCGCAACAAACACACATTATGGGCTTATAGGCTATAGGCCCTATATATGTACACACACACACTTCTGTGAAGACAGACGGGAAGTAAAATTCAAATCCAGACTACCTTATAGGACTATTAAACTATGAAATAATCTTGTAGGCCCTAATGGACTATGGTCGTGAAACGGAATTAAGGAGACTTGGATATACAGAAATGTTTGGTGGTTGAGTTTACAAACGAATGGTGGCTGGACAAAAGAACACATGGTCACTGGGAGAATTAATAGTAACTATTCTCCTCCGTCTCCATTTTTGACAGACTAAGAGACGGGAGGCTGGGGAAACGTAGGAAAAATGAGTGTGAAAAGATCGATACCGCGGAAGGAAATTACAGCACCCTCCTTACCCTTCCTCCACAAAATTTTAATACAATGCCTGACTGGAAGTCCAAGCACCCCTATGTTTGGATTTCCTTCAGGACAAACACACTATCTTGGGCGATCCTTGTCTTGATGACCTTGAAGTGAAGGCTTTTCTAAACTCGTTTCAGTTCCTTTTTTCTAAACGGAGACACATTTTTTCAAGTGCAGTCATATACAAGAATTATTTTCTCATATAGGCCTACCATTTTGGAAGAATGTTTTATAGTTATTTAGAAGCTCGCGCGGACGTGTATTTCTCTGCAATATAGGCCCAATCTAGCTTTCAATATGTAAATCAAATTCTGCCCACTGTTGTGTTCTAGGACCCGGAATCGACTCCAGGTCGGGACAAGTTTCCCGGATTAGGATTTTTTGAAGGTTTTCCTTACCTGTAAGACGAACTTCAAGGGAACTTCAAGGCCCAAATATTCTCCAAACAACAATAGTCTGTCATAATAATTTATATAACATTCTTCTTGTTAAAAAATTACAAATAGGCCCTACACCATAGAAATACAGACTAATGGTTTTAAGACGTGATATGACCTTGATATTTAAGCATCAATAAATAAGATAAAAAAGCAAGATTTTTACTGAATTTAAGTATGACGAATTGGAATTTCAGTATGGAATCGAAGAAAATTGTTATAATTTTGGTGGGATAAATATTTAGTAGACTGTTAGGCCTATATGAAAAGAGTTTGGTGTACAGATCAAATTACAAATTTTCTGACATATGAAATTATTTATTTATTTGCATGCCCCATATCCTACACTGAAAACAACCAATAAAGGATCAGCTATGCTAACGCAATCGCCCCTGTTTTCTCAATAATTTTAACCGACATAATTATGCTATTATCCTTAATCAATAAAGATTCATGTATCCATTTGAGCTGAGCAGCTTTTTTTACTAAGATTCGATATTATGATGGAGACGAAGCAACAATGAATGCTTATAATACAGTACAATGTAATATACCCGCTACTTTGTTTCTTCGGCTGAAGGATAAAACGAAACTATAATATTTTTATATAGGCTACATTTATTTCAATATGTTTTATTCTCTCTCGTTTTATAGACTTTACACCCCAATAGGCTAATGAACCGAGCGGGTCATCTGTAGGCAGGGAGCAGGAACTCTGAACTCTAGGGCTAAACACTAGTCAGATACATAGTTTCGCCGCCCCTGATCCGTGATTTGCATGATGCCAAGCCACCGCCTAAGACAGCGCATGGGACGAATTATACACTTCCAATCCCAAATGGAGATATAAAATTCCTTACCTCTTCGGGGAGGAAAGACTCTATGGACCAAGACCATTATTTAATTTTCAAGCAGTCAGGTTTTATTACAATTATAAAAAGAAGTAAACCCCAAATATAGAGCCTCGTAACAATCGACACACTATAAAAAGATTTACATAAATAATAAAAAAAATATTTTTTATTATAGAAACAGATTCATGAAAGCATTGAAACTGATAGGGTACATCAGAAATGATGTCGAAGTCAATTAGGCCTAATCGTCCCTTTCTGCTTCCCCACTTACACGTTGTGTTTGTCATTTCCAATTTAATATGAAATCATTAAGTAGACAGTGAACTTCCTTATTTGATTATTGTATCGTTGTACTTCATAGCTCAATGATCAGAATATAACCCCACAACTCTGTTCCGATTCGATTCCCAAGTAGGACTTGCCGATGTTAATCTATAATTTACACCATGAAGTTATGTAGGCCTACTGATATTTTGCTGAAATTCCATCGTCAATTCTTTATGTTGGTCTATCAAAAACAGGTACAAATTAACAATGCGAATTGCAATAGGCTATATAGGCCTATTAGGCCTATGACCAGACACATGGGCTAGTGATCACTACAGTTCATGGGGTCTTGCGTTCGATTCACGTTCAGATCACATTTTTTTCTTAAATGTCGCCCAATGGTCTGGATTTAGGTTAGGGCCTAAGTTTATGTTTAAGGTCTCTCCTGGCGCTACATTATCATTCATCGCCTAACATATCATCAGGGCAACATAACTCCGCCTTTCAGACGCCCCAAATTAAGAAATGAGTTATAATTCCGACATGCCAGGAGAGAATACCACAAATGTCATAAAAACAACCTGGTGGCATTAGCTAATAGGCTATAGGCTATGTCATATGTAGCCCTACCTATAGACTACATACAACAATAAATCATAATTTACATTATAAACTATAAAATTGTTTTAGTTGTGTTATTGTTACTACTAGCAATGTTTCTTTAACACAATATTGCATGGTGAAGGAGGTACGACTACGTCACGGAACAAATGAGGTAGGCCCTAACCACAACACAATGTCTGCGACCAACATGAGTTCTAAGAACTATATAAATAAGTAATATTATATAGGCCTACCAACTCTAGTGAAGTATATTAATGGCAAGACATAGAAATCACCCATTTCATCTACAGTAGTTGATAAAAGACCATGACCCCCCTCCCGTGTAGCCTATTTAAATTATTTATTGTGTAAGTAGTCACAACAACTCAGATTGCAGTTTCTAGCAGAGAGATTATCAAGTTTTTTTAATGGAGTGTAAAAACAGACAGGAGAAAGAACCCAGAGTACCGGTGTAGGCCTATTCGTTTTATAGGCTATATTTATGAGCTAGGCCTATGTCTTTCAGTAGCCTGAGCAATAGAGAAACTATCTGAAGAAAGATTATAAAGTAAGTTAATCATGTAATGACAAAGAGCTTTAATCACTTATGCCTATAGGCTTATTTGTTGATTTCAAGGAGTAGGCCTATACTTTGTTCATTTAAAATGAATAACCCCTACTACTCAGCTGTTCATGAATTTGGCTTGAGGATATTTCAGTTGAATACAAGCAGAGTGTACCTTCATTTTATAGTTAAGTAGACTGTTAGGCCTATTTGAATTTCAACAATTTCAAAGTAGTTTCTCTAAAAAATCGCAGTTGTTTAATATAAAATACTTTTTCTTGATCAATTAAGAAAAATAATGATGGAATAAATTCCATTTCATTAACGAAGTTTAACCTCTCACTTTATAGGTACTTTCACGTGCCACGCGCCACTTGGGCCTTACAGTGACCGACCTGTCGGGAGAGGGATTTTAACAATACATAATACACATTAGTTGCTTTTTACCACACAAGGACATGGAGGGCCTCCCAAAATGAGTTATCACGTGGTGTCAATGCCAGGGCCTTCTCCGAGACAATACAACATAAGGACGAAACCTACCATTCAATAGGCCTACACATTCATCCAAAACATGGCATATATGAAAATGGTGATTATGATGGCCAGATGATATTCCGGGACTGTTTGGCCCTTGACGTTTCCTGACATTTGTCTTACAGGTTAGAAAAAACTCTGGAAGAAACCAGCGCCCACGAAACTTGTGCCGACCGGAGGTCGAACTTGGGCTTGCTACTTACGAGGCAGCGACGCCACCCCGGGACCACAGCGGTGGACTGTAGGTATAAATAGGCCTAACAAGCAAATGTATTAATTACATTTTTTTTCACTACAAAATAGTTAATACTGTCGATTGCTGTTGTCTCGGAATAGCATCGCTCCCTCGTACGCAACGAGCCCGGTTTCGATACATTTTCAGGATAGGTTTTCTGTGTGATGGCTTTTTCGGGATTTTTATTTTTCTCTAAGACAAATGTCAGGAGACTTAGAGCTCATATTGCCCCGTATCATCTGGTCATCATAATTATCACTTTTATATTAGCCATAGGCCTATTTAGTATGAAAGTTGTGTTTCGATTTAAATGTTCGTGTTTTCTTAGAGGAGGCCCTGGATTGAGTTGATAACATATTCGAATAGTCCCTTCATATCCTTGTGTGGTCAAAAAGGTAGCATATGTGTGTGATCCAAAGTTTAAAATCCCTCTCCCGACAGTTGATGCAACTATATGGCACATGCGGCGCGGCGTGGGGCATGTAACTGTAATTATAAGGTGAGTGATTAAACTGCGACCGAGAAGACCAAGAGGGATACCGTGGGACGTAAATAAACGAGAAAATAAATAAAGGAAGGACGACATTTGAAAAATGAAATAGCATATACCCTACTTTAGAACCGAGCAGCAACTGATAAATCTGAGACCCATATAGGCCTAGGTCCATATCATAGAGAGAGTTCCGCGCCGTAGCCGAGTGATAACTTACCTGGCGCAGTGCTACAGGATTTGCATTGATTGGAGTTCCCATTCGAGAAGACATTTTGTCATGGAATTTTTGGCCAATATGGGGCCAATGTCCACCCAGCATGGCGATATATTTGGATGGCTACAATAAGTAGCGGCTTCAGGTTGATAAAATCAGCTATAACGGCTGGGGAACCCTACATACTGTTCACATATCACCCCTATTACTGCAGATGATCGTCTACCTCTGTGATTAACATAGGTACGTGTATGTGAGACCAGCAGCCTTCGATTTTAAAGTTGACCTACGTTATAAATAGGCTTAATGAAAAATATAGACCTAATAACTTAAGTGGATGCTTGGCATTTTAGGGCAGAAATTAACTTTTTGCATCGCTGAACAATAGTTTCAAGAAAATATGATACAAGCTCATTAATTAAATTAAAAAATAATCTGACTAGTAGGCCTATCCGGTTCATGAAATAAAAAAATAAAGACATTAAAATGGTGTGTTCACATCCAGCGTACAGGCTATTCTATAAAAAGCCTACCGAATAAAATAATGAACTAATATCCAAGGGAAGAAGGATAGGAGGAATAACTTTTGTCACAGGGTAGGCCTACGGGGATTTATCGGTGGGTAGAGTAGAATGGACTTAGCCTATCCTAGGCCTAAGAGGGAACCGGAAGGCATTCAGTTTGATGATCATTTGAGGACATTGTAGGGCCGATGATGTAAACAACTTTACACAAACTGGAAATAAATAAGTGTAAAAATGGTGATCAAATAACAAAGAAGAAAATAAAATTATGAAATATGTAGGCCTACAAGATAACAGTAAAATAATCGACTATTCTCTGTGACATATCTACGTAGGCCTAGGTTAATAGATTTTTAACTAATTACAAACTACATTGATATCTTATTCGAGCTAACGGCACGTTTACCAATATGTTTATTCATTTTTTCGCTATAGCAATTTCACAACATATTTATTCAGGTTACGTTAGATATGTTAGATTAGATGTATTAGAGTAGATTAGGTGTGTTAGGGTAGATTCGCTAGTTTAGGATAGATTTGGTAAGTTAGGCTAGATTAGGTAGGTTAAGATAGATTTAGTTATTGAGGCTAGATTAGGTAGGCCTACGTTAAATTAGATTAGGTAGGTTAGGTTAGATTGGGCTAAATAGTTACTCGGCGACCATATTTTGTTAGCGTATTTCTTCATAAGTTGGCTATTCTGTTTAAACAATAACTAGCAGATATATCATGTTCCACATTTAAGTAAGTTAGATCTATTGTTAATTGGCGTAATTTAGGTTAGGCCTATTTCTATTTTAACTTCTCATTCAATTTTAAGGTATTATTTTTTCTAAT
Organism: Diploptera punctata; assembly: GCA_030220185.1. Classification (NCBI taxonomy): domain Eukaryota; kingdom Metazoa; phylum Arthropoda; class Insecta; order Blattodea; family Blaberidae; genus Diploptera; species Diploptera punctata. The sequence goes on from JASPKZ010007614.1 coordinate 891,078, forward strand.
TAAAAAATACATTCTTAGGCTCTACATTCCTCAGACAATTATTCACACATTAATACGGTAATGTTTTCCCTTTTTAAATTATTTTTATTTATATTATGTCGCATAGAATTCCCCAACAATCATTTGTCAATATTTATGTCTTTATTTCTTCCGTTTAACCTAATCCCTTGTAAAGTAGACCTACCTTTCACGTGCCCCATACCACACGGGCCTCACACATATGTGATCGGTCAGGAGAGGATTTTAACTCTAGATCACGTAGGTCCTACATACTTCTTGACCAAATAAATACATGGAAGGCCAATCCGGATTAGTGATCAGCTAAATGTCGGGGACACCTCCGAGTCAACGCCAGCATTTAATACAAGACACGCCATTCATTCATCGGCCTACATTCATTCTGAACTAGGCGAATTTGATATGGATTATTATGATGGCTAGATGGTGTTCTGGGACTTTTGGGGCTTAAAGTTTCCTGGCATTTGCCTTAGAGTCGAGGGAAACCCAAAATGAAACCTCGTCCAGAAAAATTCTCCTAACCGGGGATCGAAAACGGACCCACTTTTCCTGAGACAACATCATTAATCCTGGACCACAGATGTGAATCCGATAGCGTATAACGGAGGACAAAAATGTGAAAACATCAGTTTTCATGTTATTATTTATATTTTAGGCCTATAAGATTTTTGTAAACCGTGAATTAGAAGGCATTCAAATACGTTAATCCTCTGATCTTTTGTAATAGGTAGTGAAGGACGGAAAAGAGCAGGACTTTTTTAATGAAGAATTATGATAAAATTTAGGCTAATAGAGAATAGGCCTATTGTGTTATGATCTCCTATCTTGTTATAAGTGTGATGCGCGAACCATAGATTGGGATTCGGTGGACTGCTTGCTGTATTACTTCAATATATGTATTTGCACTAGGTGAGATTTCTTGGCATATGAGACGCTGTTGGTGGGATTTTCTCGTGTTTGCTCAAGTGCCCATCTCTCCCCCCCACTCCACTAGTAATAAGTTCCCCCTTCACATTTCAAATATTGCGAGTTCATCATCGCGCTTTCATTCTTTCAAATCCTCACTGGTCGGTATCAGAACATGTTGTTATTGCCAATGTTTTTCCTATCATGTAAAGGTGTTGATTCTTCGAATGGACTTGTTTCTAGTCCATAAAATTATTGGTCTACAATTGACTTATAGTGATTTCCTCAAAGACAAATAGGCTAAAATCAAATTTTAGTGTCTTCATACAATTATACAAAATGTATACGGTAGTGATTTGTTTTAGCTTAATATACTAAACATTGAGATAAGTTGTATATCCAGATGAACTAGTGGTTACCTTCTTCGCCACTTGTTCTAGGTTCGTGGGTTCAAATCAGGCTGGGTTGATGGATTTTGAATGGTGTAAAATCTGATTATAGCTTCCTTCGGAAGAGAAGTAGACCCGCGAGTCTCGTTTCATAGATTTGCGCACGTAAACAAATTAAGTCTGAAATAAAGGGTTCTTCAGCAGGATTTGTCACCCATTTCACGTCACTAACTAACTGGCACTATCGAGCCGGTAGTTTCAATGTTGCGCGTACATAATCTCCCCATACATCCCTATACTGAGCTATTGTTTTCACGTCACAAACTGAGCAAATTTACGCATTATTCTTATTAACATAGGACCTATATTTATAAATATCTGAAATTTTGTAACAGATAACTTACATTATTTTATAACAAAAAAATGAATTAATAGACCTAAGTACGTTATAGGCCTATTATGAACTCAATTCTGAAACAATTTTCAAGACATAGGCCTAAATTGTACAATAGCTCCTATATTATCAGTTCTTACAAAAGAATTGAAATATACCAATTGTACTTAAATTGGCAATATGTTCTTCTAAGGTGATTTATGCCCTTTGTTAATTATTATTCTAATTAGGCCTATAGGCTAAGATTTTTAAGTTTTTAATAACGGCAAATTTAATTATTGAATGTTCAGTAATAGGAGTACCGTGTTCCTAATTATTGTAGGCTATATAGGCCCATTTTCCTTCGGTATTGAATACCTTCTTAACAAAAAGTAGGCCTAATGATATTCGGTCAATAAAACTGAAACTATGATTGACGGATTGTTTCACTCAAATCACTTGACTCCCAGTAGACTTACTTCCCTCTAGTAGCCACATATTAATTTTTGTAGGGAAGTTCGGGTAATCTGGACCCTTCTGTTTGTGTGGACCCTGTTAAAATATTCTTTAATTGGTGCTGCCCTCGAACAAAAAATATTTAACTTCTTCCCCTCATCAGCTTTGACGAGTTCAAGGCCAGTATATTTTATTCGATGTGGGAAGAAATATTTACTTGTGATATTAATGAAAATTATCACTTTAAAAGTTTTTCAAGCTAAGAATCAATTCTTAATTTCTGCTATTGAATATTACAAATGTTAAAAAAACTCCTAAATATAATATATTATGTAGATGCTGTTTTAATATACTGACGGGTTTGGTTTGATATTATGTAACATGGTGGCTGTATAAAATAATTAAACATAACAAAAGAATTCGGTTAATGTGGACCCTACACGAATAACTTACGTATATTTCATCAATGAAGAAGCTATCTGTAAAAACCGTTCACTTGATTTTATTTAATATCTGAAGTTTCTGCAGTTGAATGACGTGTGAATGTTATAATCAACAGTAAATTTTCAAAATATTAGGCCTAAATAAATATCAACGCTTCTTAATTATGATCAGTCATAAATATTTTCAGATTAATCTGTGCCTATCTGTATAAATTAATAGAGTAAATGAACTTAAAAATATACTAAAAGCTAAGGTGGACTCTGAGGTCCACTATATCCTAATAGCCTATGGAGGTTAAGGTAGACCTTTCTTGTAACGTAAAAAGGTTCATAGGCTAAATTAGGAAGATGTTTCCATATTTGAATAAAATAACAATGTTATTTCATAGTTACAAAACCAATGATAATCACTGTAATTAAAAAAAATTCAAATCCCTTAATTAAAATAAAAAACACCAAATTCAAACCAGGGGTCCAAATTACCCGAAGTGCCTCTATATGTTGGTATGGACAATATTTATTTAATTAGGATATATTTATTCGTTTTACTTACTCATGTTCCAAGTGTTTATTTATTTGCTTATAATAATGGAAAGCGTATCACATGATGCATTTGTTTATTCGAAACTAAGGGAGGGAACAGAGAATACAAATGAGATCCACAGAACGAATAGAAATCTGCTTGAATTAGATTTTTTAAAATACAATGAAGTTGAAGTAGAATTGATACAAAATTGGGAATGCTTATCTTTATCGGCGCTGACATCTCAATCTACTCATCAGCGATGTTTCTGCAAAGATAATGAAAATATTAGTAGAAAGTTAACAATAAATCCACTTACGAGAAAGCAATTTCGTCAACAAAGTGAGAATTGACAGAGAAAATGAGAGCTGGCACTTAAGTGTTCCGATATAATCAATACATGCCGTACATGTGCGATGACTGCATTATCCCATTTAAGTCCTCCATTGTCATTAACTTCATCTCAGTGTTTTCAGATCTGATCGGTCGCAACGTACAGCTGTTATTTTGTCATCTTGAAATTCTATGTATTATTTTTATATGGACGGGTTGAAGTTACAGTGGTAAAGTAATTTTCGTTGGGATAAAATTAAAACCACTATAATCATTTTAGAAGTTCAATTCAATTAAAATCAATGTTATATTTTGTTTCGGGAAACATCCCTAAAACGGTAACATTAGAACATTTTTGTTCTCGAATTTATTATGTCTGTTTACAGTATTTTTGTGTTAATATTAATTTATGGAAACCAAAGATAAATGAACTCTGACTCATCCATATAACCGATATGCTAGGCTAGTAGGAAAAAAAAAAAATGAATGTAGGCCTACTCGTATAACTAGAAGTCTCTATTTTAAGAAAACAATAATCGAAAATGTTATTTCATACAATTTCGATTAGGAATTTATGTCCCGCATCGTGACCGAACGATCTAAAATATCTTGCATATGTGCAGAGCTACAGATCGCGCAACAGTTCGAGTCCCAATCGGGGAAGAAATTTTCTCCTTGTAAGCTGAAAGTTAGACCTAATTTCTGCCAGTATTTCACTGATTCTTAACCAGCGTCAAGAGAAATTTGGGTAGCTACCATTAAAGTGCGGATCCCGGGTATCAAAACCGATTATAACGGCCAGCTCTATTATTCCCACGTGTGGATGTGAATTGGGCAGCAGGTTGATAGGACAAGGTTCTTCTAAGCTTATCGGTCTATGGTGTTAACATCTTTAATTAATTTTTTATTTAGGCCTAAATGAATTTCGTTGGCATTGTTAAATATAGGCCGACATACGTACTTATTTACAATTAGGCCTATATATCGTACTGGCCTATCTGATTCTTCATTCCAATCTTATTCCACAATTATAGCAATAAAATACACATGTGCAGACACACACATACACCAACACAGTTTTAGTTCTCTGTAATGATGCACTTTTCTCGTCACATTAAAAGAAGCGTTCGAAATTTCCATTTCATACCATACTCGAGGATTTTGCTTATCGTCTTAATGTGTTAAAATAGACAGATAAATTATTCAATAATTAGCCTATGCATTTCAATCTCATGCTTGTAGAACTGTATGTTCTTGTTGTCCCCTCCACATATGAGGAATCCAATCCTTCTATTCAGACATATTTAAAGTAGGCCTATTCTGTCTGCTTTGGTGTGTGAGGGCTGACCTGGTTTGAGAATTGTTACATTCATTTTTGTCCAATCGGCCTCAGTAGTCTAGTGATTATGTTCCTTGCCTCTGGTCCCAAGGGTAGCGGGTTATAAGACGATGGATTTTAAGGATGGAACAATTAAGAGACAAGTCTTCCAGGAAAGACTTTAAGTAATGGGTCCGGAGTCTAAAGATTTTCAGGTTCGATAAAAGAACCTCAAGCCTAAATTAGTGCAGCTGAGGAAAATGTAACCATATTTCCCCTTCTAGGTACACCTTACTTACCTATTGGATACCTAATTGATGTCAAGTGCCGACCACATGCCACTAACTGACAACTGTACGCAAATAAGCGTAACTAATTTAGCTTGGTCGAGAAACTCCGGGCGGAGTAGCATCCATCTGTTCATAATAGGCGTTTGGGTAGGTCTACATACATACATACATACATTCATACATAGGCCTATATAGTCTGCATTCTTGTTCATACTAGCCCGTGCCCATACTATCTCCTATAAAATGAATATTGTGGTATTTTCTAGAGTTAAATCTGCCAAAGTTTAGATCTAGCCACCCTAGTTTCCACTCACCCATGACTAAAATTCTTTGTTTTTGCATTCACGGTCACATGTGCCCTGATTCCTTTATTTTACACACAAACCCACACACACACACACACACGCACGCACGCACGCACGCACACACGCACACACACACATTGCCAACACATAGCCATTACATATTCTCGTTATATGTCTCTCACTATTTCTCTTAACGTGTTTCGAAATGTGTCCTCCGTACAATTTTAATACATAATACAAAACAAAATACTAAAAATAAGACTCACAAACACAGCAAATACATCCTAAACAATAAGTTACCTCTCTTCCTCTCTCTCTCTCTCTCTCTCTCTCTCTCTCCCGCACATGCATGAAAGCGCTCACACACACATACACACACTAGAACAAAATATCGTTCAATTATACCATTCACCTACATGGCCACATCTAGAGAAAATATCTCTTAGGCCCAGTTTCATTAATGATTGTTGAACTTTAACAAATCACTATATTGTTTTAACACATAGACTACTTTAACAAAATTCCATTTCGTCGACACGTGTTATTTTAACAATGCCTTAAACTGCATCCTAAAGTAACATCTTTCCATTGAGTTAAACATTTAACACATAGGCCTAGTTATTGGTTGGAAAGTGGTTAGCATTAATCGTGGATCTGGAGCAGATTTGTTTCATTTGGCTAATTGCATTATTAAGAAACGTATGGTTACTCTTTCTGATCGGCCTTTACCGCATCGAAGAGAAACAATTTATAGTCGACAACTTAATGTAATTGCTCAACGCCACGCATCAGTACAATAATATAGTACAAATATATTTACGTAGATTGTTCGAGCGCCAGGTGTTTCAGTTCACTTGGTAGCGTGTCTGCCTCTTATTCCGTAGACCTGAGTTCGAATCTCAGTTGGGTAGTAATTTTTTTTAAACCTCAAGCTATGCAAGAAGACGTAATGAGGCACCACATATAAGGTTTAATTTTATAGGCCCTACTCTACGAGAAAAAGTGCGCTCTTCTTTCATGGGGATATTAAGGCTAGAGGTGTGCTATGGTTCTCGATAAGAGATAGAATTTATATCCGCGCAATTATGAACCTACCGATTCGGTAATGCCAGTAGGATAGTTACTTCCAGTCCTAATTTTTAGTGTTAGCCTACTCAATAGAGTGTGCGTGTTGTCCCTTAGTAGGCCTATCTCCTCGCTATCGTCTAATAACACTGCATCATCTGCATAATCTAACAGCTTATCAATACAATTTATTTGTAGGTCTTCTTCACCCTGTAAATATTTGATGGCATGCTCTAGTACAAAAGTAAATAGTAGAGGAGATAGTGCATCTCCTTATTTTAACCCATTGTGAATTTCAAAATTACCCAACAACTCTTTACCTACAAGTACCCAATCTTTGTGTCATTAAGACCCATTCAAATAGGTCTAACTTATTAATAATTCCGAATTCCAGCAGGATAATATATATCCTAACTTCTTCCTCTTAATTGAATCGTATCACCTTTTTGAAGCCGATATATAGTTGAAGCACAGTGTCATTACATTCCTATTCATTTTCTAAAATCTATCTCACACTAAAAATCTGATGTGTTGTACACCTATCTCTTCTAAATCCACATTGATGATCTTCTATTATGTCATCAATATAGGGAGCATGTCTGATTAGTGATATATTTATTGGAATTTTGTACGAAGTTGAAAGTAACGAGATGCCTCTGTAGTTGTTACAATCAGTTTTATCTCCATTCTTATAGATTGGTTCGATAATCGATTCTTTCCATTCATGTGGGAGATCCCCTTTTTCCGAAATCATACTAAGCAGCCAATGTATCATGGCCATCAATTTTTCTCCCCCTGATTTTATCATATCTGCTGGTATCCCATCTGAACCTAATAATACATAGGTCTTTCAATTTTTCTATCTAAAATATTGTAATACCGTTATTAATTTTATTTATTTAGTTTAGAAGTTAGACCTGTAGGTGTATGTTTATAATAATAATAATAATGTTTTATTTATTCTGGCAAAGTTAAGGCCATAAGGCCTTCTCTTCCATTCAACCAGTGCAAATTACAAATACATATCTAACAATATCGATTATATATACACTATACTAATTATCCATCCATAGCAATTCTGTCCGAGGGCAGGTCTTTCACTGCAATCATAGCATTTTCATGCTATGCTTGCAGTTTTACTAGGGAATTGTAGGTGTGGTAGCTTCATGTTGCTTTCCACACCAGTAAAGGATGATGATGATGATAATGATGATGATGATGATGGCCATATGATTTCGGGGACCGTTTGGGCCTTAAAGTTTTCCTGACATTTGTCTTACAGGTGAGGAAAAACCCCGATAAAAACCTCACCCAGAAAAACTGCCCCGACCGGGGATCGAACCCGGGCCCGCTGCGTGACAAGGCAGCACGCTACCTCGAGACCACAGCGGTAGGCCTATAGAAAACTAATAATAATTTTTAAAATAGGCCTATTATTTTCTACGACACATTTCTTGGTCTACTTCCATATAGGCCTAACAATTATATTTATGTATAGGCCTACTTATGTTTTTCTCATAGAATGAAAGGCCCTGTCTCTTTGTTAATTTTTAAAATATTGTCATTATAACAAGAATAACATGTAAATTATGTCAATAATTTGTAGTATATATCATGATTTTGAAGAAAAAATATAACGGCATTGTTATGAGAAATTTGTTGGAACTCAGTTTACGTCATATAGGCTGCTAATATGAAGAAAATTACTACCATAATTATTATTAACAAAATAATAGCTTCTAGAGGTATTTCATCTGGTACCATCTCTCATAACTAACGCATGCAATAGGCTTTATTATATCTTTAAGGTCTATGGAACCCGTAAGCTCTATTCCCGCATTCAGGGGCTAAGTTGCAGTTTTGTCTTTTTTTTAAGACTGTGTTGTTTATTTATAGCCTACCACCCGTTAAAATATATTAAAATTGTATACCATGAACCATATGGGATTAAAATAAAATTTATAAGTTGTACAAATTTATGATGGTAAAACCTTAATACATATGAGATAATTTTATGGTTAATGCAACAAACGGTTTCTGAATAAATTTGTTACCTATATTAAGGAGTCTACTGTTTCCGGTCCTCATTTCTTCCTAAACCTGTATAGCTTATTAATATTATTGTTATTATTATTATTATTATTATTATTATTATTATTATTATTATTATTATTATTATTATTATGCTGGATATGACAATGAAAAAAAAAATCGTAATTTATCGCCAAAGCTTTTCTGACTGTCGAATGAAACATTTTCTCCGGCGTGTTTAAATATCCACAACGCGCTTAGCACAAGAGTTATCGAAGTTGCCTATGAAGCCTGGAGCTTCTAGTTCTTCTGCGCTTGCGCTTCCTCAATATTTTCATTTAGATTATATATATTCATAGTTTTTAGATTTTTTATGTAGGTGTGTATCCATGTAGCTCCTCGTTATTACATTCTAATGTTTATTTTTATTTCATATCATAAGTAATGCCACGAGTGATTTCCAAATTCACGACTCATGAAGTGAGAAGCGAATTTATCTACAGAATTTGGAAATCACGAGTGGCATATGTTAGGACTATTTAACGAATAAAATTAAGCTGTTTACTCACAAATCATTATTTAAATATAGTTATTTTAAAATATTTAACTTATATAGGCCTACTTAATGTAAACGGCGATGTTTGAAAACAAATGATAAACGTTTGTTATGCTTCATTTGTTCATCACTGCAACCAGATCATATTATTTATTGACCAAAAGGATCCCAATATTGTAAGAATGCACCCTAGTGGAGAAAAAATGAAACACAACAAACTGTTTATTTTTTTTGTGATATGATCAAATGCTACAAATGTTTTTACATCATATCCCGCAAGCACTATCTGGTTACATTCGTGCACTGTATATACAATCTGGTAGCTACATGCATTCTGGAATTCTTACATCTTAATGTATACATTTTTATATTCAACGTATTTTTTAGAGAGTCAATCACTGCAAAATAATGCTATGGCCTATTCAGAATGTTAAAAACGAGGAGCTTGATTTTAGATTGATAAAATTAAATTGATAAAATCGAGATGAAAAACGACTGTGATTGGTTGTAAATCAAAAATCATTGAAATGTAATTGGTCATTGACTCCTATTTGGGGCATTGGTTAAATAGTCCGTGGAAAAATGTTGCACGTACGGCCGTCACGCAGGGCTGACAACCCGGCTGACATCAAGTGCCGATTGTCTACAAATAGTGGGAGCCTTAACCCCCCACCCCCAAGGGCCTCCTGAGGCCTGTAGTGGGAATACTTTACTTTACCGCCAAGCAGGCCGTGCGCAATGCAAATACAAATGTTTCTCCTTTCTTTAATAAAAGGCAATAAATTCCATGACTACTATATTGAATGAGACGAAGCGTTGTTTTCTCACCAGCTCTCTGAGCGACGTAAAATCTCGTCCACTATAGGCTATATCTAGGAAAAATAAAATAAGCGAAAATATCCTCATTTTGCGTTTTTTTTAATTTTATTGTAATTCTTTTCTTTGTGCATGGTATAGACCCTAACTATTTACCTTTTTTTAAATTTATTCAGTTCCTTTAAGACGAATCTACGTTCGTCGAGCCAGTGCGTATCACTTGTAAGTACCTATAACAGAAGTGATTTAATTTTCCCCAGTGGTTTTAAGGTCAAGTCATTTTATCTCCCACTACTCACACGAACATCCACCCTCAACTCTGTGTAGCTGATCAGACGTATTAGTAATCAGAGCAACTCTGCAAGAGCACAGGCTTATCATGTGACTGTCACGTGAGGAGTTATGTTATAAGGAATGGGAGGTAGCAAGCGCAGAATATCGGATCACTGATATGTCCTTGAAACCCCTGGCGAAAATGAAGTCATAAATGTTCAGTTTTGTGGCGAAGTCACCAATAGAATTGGAGTAAAGCTTGACTGTGGAAGATAGTAAGTTCGATTACCGATCACTGAAAACAATAAATAGCCTATATTTAGTTGTTAGATCAAATAGATAGGGAGAAAGATAAAAAGATAGTGATCCTACTACTGGTCCCAGGAGGTCTAGGCACAGTATTAGTTTAAGACTCCCACTATTTAGACAGTCAGCTCGAGATATCAGCTGGGTTGTCAGCAGCCATGAATGACGGCCTCTTTTACCCCCAAAATAAGCGTCTGGTACTCATTTCCGTTATAGGCGGAGACGACTCTAGGGTCATGGTATGAAAAAAATAACTGAAGTAATTTCGACCAAAACCAACTGTGTAAGCTTAGGCCTATATATGACATTTTTCTTGGGTTTTCCGCGTCTTGGATTCAAGTTCGGCCTCTGGCTACTGATTCCGACGTTTCGGCATGATCCCACATGCCATTATCAAGGAATGATAAGTTCGAGTCACAGGTTTAGGTCTTATATAATAAAATACATAGGGTTTTCGCTGTGGTCCGTTTCCGAAGACGTACACCCATCCAAGGTTTAGCTCTTATGTAGTTAAATATCTTCTGTTTTCAGAATATATAGGCCTACAGGCTTCTTAATTTATAATCTAACTGGCACACGGCGTTTTGCCTGTGTGCGTTTGGGTGTGCCACAACCGGCTTTGCTCCTACATAAATTCCGCCCTAAAGAATGTATAAACATCCTACCTAAAGAAGAGTGGTATCGAAATGACATGTTGACCCTACTTTTTCGCGATCTGACAGAAGAAGAGAAATCATATGCGTGGTTTCAACAAGATTCTGCTACTGCTCATACAGCAGAGGTGTCCATGAATAAAATTAGGGACGTGTTTCATGTGACTAGTGTAGTGTATGACCTTCTCGCTCCCCTGATCTAACAGTGTGTGATTTTTACTTGTGAGGTGACCTGAAAGACAAATAGGCCTATATATATCACGAATAAATTGCCATGATCATTTATATACATTTCTTCATTGAGCTCTCATTCTCTCTACTACAAATTTTCTTCATTTACCCAAGAATTTACAAATACTCCATCCGCGCTTGACCCCACTAAATATCCCAACTCTAGGGGTAGAAGCACGAGTTGACCTATTTATATGGAGCGCAGAAGACCAAAGATGTTTCCAGTAAAAAACAGCAGAAATAGACATTTGTGGAAAACACAAAGATCTATAGAATAGGCCTATGCAACATACGTACATAAACAAGATTGTGTAACAGAATAATTGTAATGTAAAAATGGTGAAGTGTCTATCAGTAATATTATTTTTTCCAGTTTTATATTATTCGTTAATTTTCGCTTCAACGTCAAAAATCTGATTACGTTGGCCCTTAAATAGTTATATTATTTAAAAAGAGACTGGCCATAATATTAAAGATAACAATAGTAGGCCTATATAACGATATAAATAACTATAAATGTTCCTTCCTAGAATCATTTGTTAACATTTCCAATCTTTAGAGGAGCATGAGGTTATGTCTTTTTCACACAGTTGTGAAATAATACAGAAAGTTGTCATTAGCAGAATTGTAAGTTTTTATTAAGTGGGTCTACGCGTAATTATTTAACTCCTTAAAATTGATTCTTAAGTTCTGTATTACTATGGACATGGAGCAATTGATGATAGTTCTGAAACAACACGGAGGCTTGTGTAAGAAATTTAAGACTTGAAGATGTTTATACACACCTGAATGCCCTCAGTAAATGCGTTATTTTCGAAAAGTGAAGGGGTCGGAAAGTAGGGAACTTTGTTCGTTAGACTGGTCTAATGGCCTGTCTCAAGGCAAGTGGGCGAAATATTGCCGTCATTAAGTTTAAAAAAGCTCTCCCCAAGAAAAATTACCAAGTCAACAAAACCACCTTTTTCATGCCTCCTTTGAAGCATATAATAATTTTAAAATGGAGTAAAAATGCATACATTGCACATTGCTCTGAAACCAATAATTATGGAGAATTAATATGCATGTCCCTAACTTTAATACCAGAAGAAGTCAATCTAAAAGTTGCCTAAGAAGGAGGAGGGGGCGGAAACAAGTAGAAGAAAACTTCCAGAAAAGTTGGCATGCTGGAACGTGGTTAATAAAGCCGCATTAAGGAGAACCAAAGAGTTCTTTTCTGATTTGGGAAGGGAGGAGGAGGAGTTGGGGGTGCAATCTATCATTGCTTTGATTTTTGCTGAGAGCAGTGGTAGTTAGTGGGTTGACAGGTACTACCCACCATATTGCCCGCTCAGCACAACCTTTCTAATTATTTATCCCCCAACACTCACTTAAAATTGTTGTATTTGCTTACAATTCCTCGCTCATTTAATACACTTTATTTCATTAAATTTATCGCACCAACAGGTTAGCAGTGTGTGAATAAGTTGGCTAATTTTATTAAAATGAAAATACTTTCAAATTAAACTAAATTAACTTTACAATTAACTAAAATGTGGAAAATTAAAATTATAATAAATAATTTCACGAGTGATTTCCAAATCATCGATAAATTCACGAGCCACAAAAAATTCACGAGTCACGAAGTGACGAATTAATTTATCTAGAGGATTTGAAAACCAAGAGTGGCATTTGTTAAGACAATTTAACGAATAAAATTAAACTGTTTACCCAAAAATTATTATTTAAATATAGTTGCCGCTATTTTAAAGTATATATTTAATGTAAACGACGATGTTTGACAACAAATCACAAATATGAAGTTATGTATAGTCACTGTAACTTGATCATATTATTTATTGACAAATAGGATCGCAATATTGTGAGAATGCACCTTAGTGGAGAAATAATTAAACACATCCAACTGTATCCTATAGGGCCTATTATAATCGACATTATAGGTTATTCATTTATTTTTTGGTAAACAAAATCAGTAAAATCACGGAATCTGCACATTATTTGCTATAGGCTATTCAGTGTATAGGCCTATGTTGGAGAAAAATAATGCTCTGACCTGTTAAGAATATTAAGAAGGTGCTTTCTTTATCACAAAAGCAGGAGCTGGTAAAGAGAAATCAATAAAGAGCTAGGTAAAACACAACTGTCATTGTTTGTGAAACGAAATTAATTCAAATGTGATTGGTCATTGACTACCATTTGGGGCATGAGTTAAATAGTCTTTGGGAATATTAATTTAGGCTATTAGATTTATCAAACTATTAGACCTATTACTACTACAAGTACAGTACTAGAGTCATAATAATAATAATAATAATAATAATAATAATAATAATAATAATTATAATAACAAATCCCGTAGACTGCGATGGGCAGGACATGTTGCGCGTATGGGGAATGAAAGACGTGCATGGAAACTTCTTGTAGGAAAGCCAGAAGGAAAACGCCCAGTTGGTAGACCAAAAATGAGGTGGGAGAACAACATTAACTATGATTTGAGGGAAGTAGATTATACAGGGAATGATTGGAAAGCATTAGCTCAGGATAGGGATGTATGGAGAGCTTATGTCCGTGCGGCCATGAACCTACGGGTTCGATAGTGCCAGTGAGTAAGTAAGTAAGTAATAACAATAATAATAATAATAATAATAATAATACATGGAATATGTACAAAAATACAGAAACAACTGGAAATCTCACGTACGAATAATGAGCAGAACAAGAATACCACGTCAGATCTTAAATTACCAGCCACCAGGCAAGAGATATTTGGGCAGACCCTTCAAACGTTGGATTGAGACCGTAACAGACCACTAGGTCTATCACATGAAAGGAAGAAGAAGAATACTAATAATACTAATAATAATAATTATAATTATTATTATTTTTATTATTATTATTATTATTATTATTATTATTATTATTATTATTATTATTATTATTATTATTATTATTATTATTATATTTTACATCTCGTATTTATATAGGCCTATGCAATCGCCTGTAGACTATCTTGAATTTTAATAGCCTATTTATTTATTTGTTCATTCACTTTTTTGTTCTGATCGAGATAGAGCTCTCTGGCCTTCCCTTCCTCGTAAGTAGGATATAACAAAGTATGGTACGGCTATGTATATAGAGATACAGACTGATTACGTATAATACATTAAGTTAACACTAATGGTAACAACAACTGCGAACACTCTGCAAAAAGAAAATTTACTCACTCTATCTCTCTCTTTATATAGGCCTATATATATATAGGCCTATAGCTACCCATGGCAAATAATTTATTATTTGGAATAATATAATGTTAAAGAATGAAGAAGAGGAATCCAACTTTCAAGGAGGGGGGAGTTGTAACTCCCTCAAATGTTGGCGCGTCCATAAATCGATAGAATTTAATAATTGTTATCTTGAAAATCCTGTGGTGCTCGGTATAAAGACCTTAAGTAAAAAATTGAGATAGTCTTTTTTTTAAATAGACCTGTGTGTATTAGGCCTATAGCATAGGAATTAGAATAAACGTGCTTTCTAGAATAGTAGATATTCATAGCCTACGATTCGTATGTAATAAAGGAACACACAAGATTTTTTATAGTCCTTACTAAGGAGCACAATTTTCTGATTAATTAGGCATTTTATTTTAAATTTGCCTTTTATTATTTCACCTATTTAGGTCTATACCCCTCACAGAGTCCACCGCTCTGGTCTCGAGGTAGCGTGCTGCCTTGTCACCCAGCGGACCCGGGTTCGATCCCCGCTAGGGACAGTTTTTCTGGTGAGATTTTTATCGGTGTTTTTCCTCACCTGTAAGACAAATGTCAGGAAAACTTTAAGGCCCAAACGGTCCCCGAAATCATCATCTTTATCATTATCATCATCCTTCACCGGTGTGGAAAGCAACGGGAAGCAACCACACCTACAATTCCCTAGTAAAGCTGCAATGCTATGATTGCAGTGAAGGACCTGCCCTCGAGCAGAATTACTATGGATGGATGGACCCCTCACAGATGATGATGCTGATGAAGATGGTGTTGATGATAAGCCTACATATTCAGGGTGTCAACTACTATTTCAAAACATAACATCAACTGCTTATAAAAGTCGTTTTACACACAAAGTTAATGATAGTAGACCTAAACTAGTGGTCGGCAAAGTAAAATGGCGTTTTTTATTCTATAGGCCTATATGAAATAGGCTATAACTTACTAACTCATTGGTATTAACGAGCCCAGAGTTTCAAAAGCTCATCTTTAAGGCGAGGGTTTTTATGTAATATTAACTTAATATGCAAAATATGTACATAGGCCTACTGTGTTTATGTAATAACATTATGTAAAATATGTAAGATCACATAAACATTTCTTAAAATGTGTAATATTAAATACCTTCAAATTTAATTTTATATAAATCTATATTATACGATAACTTTAAGATAGATCAAATTTGAAGGAATGGACAGTTAAAATCTTGACAACGTGGTAAGAAGGGTATTGTCTTGTTTCTATTATAAAGTGATCCTACTACAGTTCTTAGGGATATTGGGAGGTTAAGGCTCGCATCTTTCCAGACAATCGGCAAGATATTTCAGCCTTGTGTGATAGCCGACTTTACCTCCACAACATAGTACGGTATTAATTTTTATAGGCTGAGTTTACCCCAGGGTCATGCTGCCGCCAGAAAATTAAGCAGTTTAAAAATCCTGACCCCATGGCGTCTCGATCTTCGATTTTCCAGATTGAAGGATATTGCCTCAATCAACTATACCATGGTGTGCCCCCATAGGGCCTATATTTCTACTGTTTCATTCATAAACAGTCTAGCTAGATCGTTGAAGTTTAGCTAGATCGTTGAAGTTTTAAAAGAGACTTTGCTATATGGAACCCTATAATCAAGTCTTTTTTTTTTTAATTTCTTTCTTTCTCGTTTTCTTTCGTTTACACTGTTCTTCCTTTTTGTTTTACTTTGCCAACCTTTTTATCTTACTCACACATACAAACACAAGACAGGACACACACCCAGACCCAAGGTGGAGATTTAAAATCCCCTACCCCGCCGGGAATCGAACCCGGGTCGCCGGAGTGGAAAGTAGGTACTCTACTAACTACGCCACGGCGATGGACAAAAGGTCAGCATGTCTCAGGTTTGAACCTTGAATATCACATTCCTAACGAATGATATCTCATACACGTTATCACTGAGCTAAATGGTCTCGAAATTTATTTCTTTCTTGTTTCCTTTCGTTTACACTGTTTTTCCTTTTTGTTTTACCTTTGTTAACCCTTTTATCTTATTCACACATACAAATACAAGCAGGACACACACCCAGACCCAACTACGCCACGGCGATGGACAAAAGGTCAGCATGTCTCACGTTTGAACATTGAATATCACATTCCTAACGAATAATATCTCATACACGTTATCACTGAGCTAAATGGTCTCGAAATTTCTTTCTTTCTTGTTTCCTTTCGTTTACACTGTTCTTCCTTTTTGTTTTACCTTTGTTAACCTTTTTATCTTATTCACACATACAAACACAAGACAGGACACACACCCAGACGCAAGGTAGAGATTTAAAATCCCCTACCCCGCCGGGAATCGAACCCGGGTCGCCGGAGTAGAAGGTAGGTACTCTACCGACTATGCCACGGCGACGGACATTCTTCAGTGTCTTCCCGTATCTACGTTTATCGTGTTTAGTAAATGAAATTCTTCTTTGACCGTTTCTAACCAGCATATGTATGCCTATCAGTTGGAAAAAACAGTAGGCCTATCAGTGTACAATCAGTTTTCAGAGTTCTTTTAATATAAACAAATATTGTCACAAATAGCCTATTGTTTAAAATTATTCTCAGATTTTGAAAATAGTTTTTTTAATTAAGAGGCATAATATGTAAATTTACATTAAAAATCTTTGAAGTAGGCCTATGTAAAAATATGTAATTATGATCACATATGTAAAAATATATAATAATAAGTATAAGTAAGTTTATAATTCGTGGACATTTATCAAATTTACTCATGTAGGCCTATAATCAAAGGAAAAGAATATGTAATTCTTACATACAAATCCTAGCCTTACTCACCATACATCCCTACCATTAGCTAATGTTTTGTAGGCCTAAGTAAATTCAATCTTTATCATATAAAGTAGTAGAATACATCAGATTTGTGAAATAGCCTACTGTTAACCTTTGCCTATAGGTATATGTCTATTACACGTGTATTTAGGCCTATAGTGCACAACTACTGTAGGCCCTATAATGTTTTAACATTCCAAGTTATTAGCATGTAAATTGGTGAACTTATACGAAATATAAGTTGCTAACTAACTCACTGGCACTATCGAGCATGGAGGTACTAAAGCTCTCCATACATCCTTGTCCTGAGCTAATGTTTAGTAGACCTAGTGTCCTACCAATGTATGGTGTTTAACATTCCAAGATACTAGGAACGTGTCCCTATTCTTTTCAAACCTTTACCATGGATCACGGAAACATTCCTCACCTATCATTCTGAACATGAGAAAATTTTTCCTTCGGAATTTTTTTCTCCAGTGGAGGTCTTTTTCGCATATTTTGGCATTTGTATTTTTGCAGTAAAAGATCGTATTCTTTCGACCTAGATAGGCCTTTATATTTTTCTGATTTATCGGCTTTAAACTATCTGACAGGTGTAACTCTTCTGCTAGGCCTAACAATACTACCGATGGAATACTTCTCGGGATTAATTAAATAGGCCTATACGGTTAGGCCTATGTCTTGTAGGAAAACATGTTGGTAAGCCCGCATTTCGATAAGACAAGAATGAGATGGGGAAATAACTTTAACAATGATTTGTGGGAAGTGGATTGTAAAGGAATTTATTAAAGTATTTTATTACCTCAGGAATGAGATGCATGGAGGGCTCATGTCAACGCGACCATGTGGGCCTACCTTCGTGTCCAATAATGCCATTAAGTATAAAATCAATAATACCAGTTGCACTCTTTTTAGGTTTTTGAAGATAATTTCTTCTAATTTATCTAGTTAAATTATTTCAAAATTGCCATTTCAAATGACAAATGTTGCGACCGGCGTGTAGAAGAAGTTGGCCTATAGTTGACCCCATAGATATTAGGTTCAGTAGACCTAATTCTTAATGGTTTTGTGCTACATTTTTACTGTGATTTTGAAATAAGAATAATACAGTTTAATTTCAAAACAATAACCATACACTGTTAATTTATCAAAAGTGTTAAGAATTCAAAGCAAGTTCTGTAATAGGCTACTAATGTAAAATGGGTTATAGGCTGGATTGTTTACGCTGTGGAAAAATTATTTTTAAATGTGTAAAGGCCGGTTTACATGCTACGTCTTATTGTACGTTTTATAGGACAGGAAAAATCCTATCCAATAAAATGTGGCATGTAAACAGCAAAACGTAGCTACGTCATGTCGAGTGGGTATGAAATCCAAGGTCAGATTGAAGAACAGACGAGAGAAGCATCATTTTGTATGTTCCGTTTAAATAGCTTTTCTCATGCAGTTGTCTTGTTTCTGTTTGTATGGTGTTACCAACTCCAGCAATTGACTGTAGGCTGAGGTGTTCATTCGAAAATAATTGCGCCAGTCATCAGAATTACCTCTCAGTTCTTTCAGTAACCGGTCATGGGAATACTAACTTCTTTTCTGAAGCCACTCCCTTGGCCATCTTGTCTTTATCCTCTTCATCACTTTTCCTCCCGGTCGTTGAATCCTTCCAGGGAAATAATAAAAGAATGAAACTGGGCTTCCTCCATTATCAAATTAATGGTGTCTTTCTCATTTTTAATAAGAAAACAAATCACTGACAATACACTACAACTCGAGTCTGGATTCGAACTGAGGTAGAAAATGGAAGGAAAAACGTAATGTAAGACATATGAAAAAAAACAATGGTATCTACTAATAGGGTCAAACCGAATGTTAATTATATAAAGGGTATAAGCTTAGAGTACTGGTGACCTGGTTATCTCAACGGACCAAATTACTAAAACACTAGTCTTTATTTAGGGCGGATAAATACGACAAAACTTTTTAATCGGCCGGGAAACGGACCCCAACATAGATATAGATTTGAATTGAATATATGAGAGTGAAGTTTTAAAAATAAATAGGAGTCTGTGGGGTTTGCAATTTCCGTTGGGAAAGAGCAGTGCGGAGAACTCACTTCATTATATGGATTGGGGCGGCCACTTGTCCTTTCTAATTTCCTTTAATCGGAATTCACTTATTCAGCAACTTCTTTTCTTTGAATACAAATTACGAATATGCTACGGAAACAGAAACAAGCGAAATCTGCTCCATCACAAATCTGTTTTCTGTGTAGAATAGTAATACACTTTGTGGTTCGGAATTTGCACCATGTGGTCCACGAACCAGTTATTATACATAATCAAATAGGCCTATACAGAGTGGGATCTAACTCACTATGCAATGAATTATAGGTTAAGCGTTTTGATATAAGAACCCAATTGGCCTATCTGGTTGGCCTATTTTTTATTCATGAACTTACTAACTCACTGGCATGATCGAATTCGGAGGTACACGTTCCCCGCGGACATAAGCTTTCCATACATCCATATCCTGAGATAATGTTTTCCAATCTTCCCCAATATAATTCACCTCCTCGAATCATGGTTAAAGTTAATCTCCCATCTCATTCTTGGCCTGACTATTGGGCTCTTTCCCTCTAAAGTTTCTATGCCTTTCTTTTATTCCCCAATCATGCCACATGTCCTGTCCATCTTAGTCTACGACTTAACTGTTTTTATTGCATCTGGTTTTGTAAAAAGATAATGTAGCTCATTACCTTCTCTATCCGTCTCTTTTCGGCCCAATTTTTTTATAAAGAACTTTATTCTCAATTACATGTGGGGCCTAATCATTTCCCCTCCCTTAAGGAAAGAGAATAGGCTATATTTTGCATCCATATAATGTAGGCCTAAGTGGAAAAACAACCTTTTTTTATATTTTTGGTTTAATGTTTTTGAGAGAAGCTGGGATGACTAGAATCCCTGGAATAAACATAGTAGCCTATGAGTTTCCAGAATTGAGCCACGTTTATTTCATTAACGTAGGCATACTACATTCCTTTTTGTAATTATTGTTTCTACGTAGACCTACTTGAATTACTACTTCTTCAAATCAATACCTACTAATAAAATTCATTGTTAAAACCGTTGAGGTGGAGAGTCATACAATAAAATAAGTTAAAATACCTTCTTAGGTAAAATCCCTCGTCCTCAACTTTTAATATAGGCCTATGTAATCTTTATGCCTGTAGGCCTTTCAGGACATCCGTCCCATCTTCAGCAGTTCATTCTTCGCTACAACATCCAGTATGTTATTTGATGCTGCTGGACCTAATGTGGCTTTGTCGGCTTGAATTACTTCTTCTTCAAATCAATACTAATAAAATTCATTGTTAAAACCGTTGAGGTGGAGAGTCATAAAATAAAATAAGTTAAAATAACTTCTTAGGTAAAATCCGTCGTCCTCAACTTTTAAAATATGTAATCTTTATGCCTGTAGGCCTTTCAGGATATCCGTCCCATCTTCAGCAGATCATTCTTCGCTACAGCATCAAACATCATACTGGATGCTGTAGCCAAGAATGAACTGCTGAAGATGGGACGGATGTCCTGAAAGGCCTACAGGCATAAAGATTACATATTTTAAAAGTTGAGGACGACGTATTTTACCTAAGAAGGTATTTTAACTTATTTTATTTTATACTTCTTCAAAATTTCTCTGATTTCCCAATAAATGTCAATTTCCGTTATATAATGTTCTATGTGTGACCACATAGTCCTATTTAATTTGATTGATACTTACTTCCTGCCTCGGTTTCTTAATTTTATTTAATTGATTATGTAGGCTACTAGCTTTTAGTATTTACTCGCTGTCGCCAAATAATATTTATATTCATGGTCTACTGATCATAATAAGACTACATTAATTTTGTAATTTTCCAGCCTTTTAAATTGCATTCGATTCTGGAAACCATAGTGTTCTTCTCTCTAACTGTATACCAAAGTGATGAGAATTAGCTACTTTTATGTTAGGTTGTCAATGATTCACTGCAAGTGAAATGTTTTGTTTCACTAAAAACGAATCAACAATATATTTTTAGATATAGGCATAAAGTGTTTTGAATTAATGAAATGTTAGGCTATAGCCTAATCATAAAATTTAGTTACAACAATAGTAGTTTAGGTCAGTTTGGTGCGGAAAGTGGTTAGATACTAACCCTCCACACCTGAGTTCGTATCTCAGTGATTCCTTGTGAGGTTCCTGTAGGACGATTAGGTCTAGGGCAATTTTTTCTTGGGGTTTCTCCCGTTTTCCCCTGGAAAAAACTGAATTTCAGCACTTATCTATCCTACTCATCCATTTTATCTCATTTCATTTCATCTATTCTTCTGATTGTGTCAGCCGGAACCCTCGTGCATCACAAACCTTCAATAATTGAGGCTTCATCCCATCTCGACCATCGACCTGGCATTACGCCGGACATGTATAGAGAGAGGGTTTTATTAATTATAGATTAATGCATAATCATTCAATTTTATTAACATAAACTTATTAAGATGTAAATTCAATTTTATTAACCTTCTGTTTAATCATAAACATGAATTAATGCCTATTTTAAGTTAAGTAATGAATATTTGGTACTAAAGAACGTTAACTTTTTTCACAATTCTTGCTTTGTTTATCTATTAGTAGATTTTCTAGCCTCTTAATTTACATTTACACTTTTTTACTGAAACCCATATGTACAGGCCTATGGGCATTTTTCCAAACTCTAAATATGGCAACACGTAGCTTGTTAGTTTAAGTCAAGATCATCATCATTAGCAGCAGCCGTAGCAATTTCACTGCACCCTAAGACAGACCTTGATATTCCTCAACATTTTCCTCCATTCTTCTCTGCCCGTAACTTTCTCTTTCCAGTTCTTTACTTCAACATCTGATGATTATCCTCTTTTACAGCATCCAAACATCTTTCCTTAGTTTTTCAAACAGATCGCTTACCATACCTTTGTCCTTCCATGCCATCTTGGTAAAACTTTGTCTGCCCATGTAATGTAAGTTGTAAGTTTTCAATTTTAATTATTGTTGACACCTATGGTTTTCTATATAGACCTAAGTCATTATTAGATATAATTCTACAATTTCCTCTGTCATTGATAGGTCCAAATACACTTTTAAGTATTTTCCTTTCAAATCTGTATAACACGACTTCACTATTATTGCTTTATTAGGCCAATAAGTTAATATTTTAAATAAGATAACCAAACATTCTGATCTCACTGAATACCCTATTTCAAATCCTTGGCTTTGTTACGTTAATTGATAAAAATTGATATTTTATCTAATTTATTAGGCTACTATAGCCTATGTAGGATAATTAGAGTCTATATAAAGTTAATAGAGTGTAGAGCTATTAGGCAACGTGTGTAGGCGTAATGTACAGGGGAGTTAGGCAAAGCTAAACCTACAAAACAAATAATTAATATTCCAGTAAATTTGGCCGAAACGAATTTAGTCACCTCTTTCTCGTACCGTCGAACGTGCATGTGCAAATCTTTAAAACGTGGGCCTTGATGTTTTTAAAGACTCGCATTTATAACTTCTTTCTTTTCTCTCTTTCTTTCTCTCTGTCTCTACATATATTTTTTCATGATTCTCTTATTCTCACTTTTTGTATTTACCTCATTTCTGTACAATCTCATTTTCCTTACTCCTATATTATATTTGGTTCCTTTCTTAGTTAAAGCAGGGAATTTTAACTAAAAGTAAACGTAAATTACGCTGTCGACATGTAATAAAGTGAAAAGTAGGCCTACTATTGTAGCATTTTTTTAATGGCGGTGCACAAAAAATCCGCCACTGGATGCTGCAGTTAAGATAGCCACTAAAGTTAACAGGTAGGTAGAAGGAATAAGCCCACTTCAAAAGCTTAATCCAGTTTGAATTTAGCCTATATATCGCATCTCTTTTCTCTTGATACGATCCGGGTTGATTTCGCTTTGTTTGTTTTCTCTAAGCCGTCCTGTGCTTTCCTAGTGCCAGCTGGTGGAGACTACGGCCCCAGGGCAATATGGCACTATGCGTGTTGTTTAAACTAGCCTTTTAATTAGAAACGCTTAAAAATTTAACGCATGAGGTACATCCGCTTTCTCAACATCCATCCCGGCCGGAGAGGCGGGAACACCCCACATTATTGTGTGCTGCACAGCGTACGTTTCCTTGCCAAGATGCAGGTAAACACGTCTGTATGTGCTTTTATTTTCAAAAGAATTGTAGCCGCTACAATCAAAATTGTAGCTAGAGTTGCTCCTTTGATTTCGCGAGGAAAAATGCCTATCCATGAGGCACAATCCAGGTGTATTCGTGAATTAGCAGCGTAGAGATGAAGCCAAATATAAATCAAAGTAATCTGCAACAAGATGTTATATCTACCTACAACAAATCTGGAATTGTTCTACTGAAAATTATAATACAACTCCGTTATAAATTTCCTGTAGGCTATTTAATTTAACTAAATTGGACTATCTTATTCTACAAGGCTTTTTAACCATCGTGTAGGATTAATTTTAAAATCCAGGTACTAAACACTTGAGCCACAGTTTCATTCCGAAATAATTGAATACTTAAATGTAGAACTGTCCAGCGCCGTAGCCGAGTGATTTACGGCATTTTGCCTTGACGCAGAGATACAAGACAAGCACTGGTTCGAGTCCGCGTAAGGGAAGAAATTTGCTCACAGAATTTCGTTCAGAATGGGACAAGTGCCCATCCAACATCGTGATGAATTCAGATAGGTGCATGGAGTAGCGGTTCTGGGTTGAGAAAACAATTTATAATGGATGGGAGACTCGACATACTGACCACATTTCATCCTAATACTGGTTGGGTGATCATACACCTCTGTAATTAAAACATGTGGATGTGAGGCGAACATCCAGCTGTTAGGCCTCGGGCTTCTAGGCCTGTCGCGCCACGGAGTTTTTTTTATATAGGCCTAGACCTACTGCATTTAAAATTCGTTAGCAAAAATATGCAGTATTTCTTGTTTTACGAATTAAAATATAGATGTTGTAGGCCAAATATTAGTTTTATTGTTAAGCCAACCTGTTTATATTTTCGTCTCCATTTCCTTTTCATGGTCATTCTAGCCCTATTACTCCTTTTCCTTGTTCACTTTTATGTCCACTAGGCCTACTTACTTTTTTCTCGTACTACATTTTTGTTTAAATTATTTTTATCCTAAGATACACTATATACGCTAGGACTTTTTGGATATATTCTGCTACTGTTTTGCTCAAATTGTATTTTATAGGCCTGAATTATTATCAGTAGGCGTACTTGATATTACTAAGTAATTAAAATAAAACTATTATTGTCAAATTGTGATTATGATGATATCATTGACATTTTTCATATTGTCACACTATTTTAAGAAGTCACAACCCGCGAAACAATAACTTATTGGAAATTTTAAATTTACTTTGGTTTAGGCGAATGTCATGATATATCATAGGCCTGTACAAATTAGGCCTAAACATATTCACTATCAGTTAACCAGCTTATGTTCATTTTTTATCCATTCTGGCAGTACTGCTATTGAGCCATGACTGTGGATACCTATTGATGATGATGAGATAATAATAATAATTTAAAATGTTTTACACTTTAAGAAAGACCAAACTCCATAATGCAATCCTAGTAGTTGGAGTAGTGTTGGTAGTAGTAATTTACTACCTATGTAGGCTATTCCATTTATCCACACTCTTGCCATTAGCTTCGCAAACCGGTCTTGAAAGGGCCGACAAATTTTGCTAAGATCCTTCCTATTTATGACTTTAAGATACTCTTAAGTGTCATAAATTTACAACGCGGGATCCGTGGGTGCATTTTTCTTCCCAAGAAAGTCATACGCAATATTCTTACAGCCTAAAATGTTCTATCGACTTCGGCTGGTTTTTAACCCGTCAACTTTGGCACCAAATCGAGTATGATAACCAATAGTACAACGGGGCCAATTAACAAGAAAGCTACAGTTCATTGATTTTGAATGTTGTGTAAAAATCGAAATGACCAAGTGATAGTTGAATAGTTAAATAATAATTACTAATAATAATAATAATAATAATAATAATAATAATAATAATAATAATAATAATAATAATAATAATAATAATAATAATAATAATAACAATAATAAACTAATAAACAAGCATTGTTATGATTATTATTATTATTATATTATTATTATTATTATTATTATTAGGCCTATTATTAATATTAATATTATTATTATTATTATTATTATTATTATTATTATTATGAAAACGAGTACAAATAGCCCCTATATTGATGCTAATTGCATCATAGATCTATTATTGGCATCGCTTTGTAATCTGGTTATCGCCATGTAATTTTCATAGATGAAGAAGACAAGCAAGTAGGCTATTGATTATAATAAGGCTGATAGTGTGGAAATTCTTCTGTGTGTCTGTGTATATGTGTGTGCTAGGAAGGGTTGACTGTCTGTGTGATATCTGTAAATACAGATAATCTTTATAAATACGTCAATATCCCCTATCTCCTATTTAAAACTGTAATGACGAACAGCGCTGTGAGATTACGACTGTCCAGCTTTCGATGACTATAACTCTATCATCATTATCAGGTTGGCGTTTAGAGACTTCTCACCAGATGGGGCGCACAGAGGAGCCAGTCGCCTTCTATGAATTAATGTCCAGCTATTTTGTAACGTCCCAACTTAATTTGAAACACAAGTGTGGCGAGTACATTTGTTACAAAGGCGTTACCATGGTTCATAAATTTACCTCCCTGAGGTTCACTTTCAGATTTCAAGAGCATTTATTTCCCACTTCTAACATCAGGAAGGCTTCATCTCAAATGGAAATTCGAGAACCATTTTATTCGCATTTTTGATGGTGATCCTATATTCAATTAAAGAATAAAGTTGATATTTTGTGAATATAGAATAAGGATTCGAATCGTATATAAAACAACTATATTTGGCCAATTGAAATATTTCTCAGTAGTAATAGTGATAGATGACAATAATGAATAGTATAGACCCTACTCCGAATAATTCTGTTATTTTTATGTACGGTAGGCTATAAAGAGTTCATTACATGCTACAGTCTGAAAATAAACATGTAGGCCTATATTAAAACCATTATGTTTTAACAGAGAGACACCAGTGTTTCAATTTCTTGTAGGTTCGATAGGCCTACTTAGGACGAGTATTCCGCTGCAATAGTTCCAACTCATTTATATAGAAGGCCAAATATATTAAATTCAAATAACCCTAGAAGAAATATTTTAACATATTATTTTATTCCTGTGTATTATTTATTCATGTTACTTCTTTCAAATCTTTTTTAAATCTTGAATAGAGCCCTACTTAACTCACTTCCATGAGTTAATAATCAAAATTATAAATTGTTCTGTGGCCCTAGGCATGCTCTTTTATTAGACAACTTACTTATTAAAACTATTTAATTATAGGCCTATATTTAATGAACTGTATATTTATAGTAATTATTAAATTATCATTTTGTTACCTTGAATTATTCCAAATTTAGAGCTTCAATTTAAAAGATAAATGTAAGTTACATTATAAAATAAAGTCTTACGTACGAGACTTTCGTATATTAGTGTAACAGTTAAGACTTCTTCTAAAATAATGGAGGCCCTATTATTAAGAAACAGTTTACCAGGAGCACACAATTTTCAAGATAATTCTCAATTAATTTCGATCCTGCATCTAAAAGTCTACATGGTAACATTATACGCATTTTATATCCTCTATCACTTTTATTTCATCCTGTTTATAAAAGTACTGTCGCATCTTTGCATCTTTATAATGTACCATTAACTTAATATCTGTGTTTCTTTTTTGTATTTGTAAATTTGTATTGTGCTTTTAGAACAAAGCGAATATGATATTGATGATTATGATATCCAGATAGCCCACAATCCGGGGTCTATTTACATTTGATTAACGACGCAATTAATCAACTCAATAAAGAACTTCACTCTATAGCAATGTGAAAGAAGGAAATAGACCTTATGAAACCTGGGAAGTCACAAAGTATCGTTATCGATCATCAATGTTTATTAAACATAATCAATTAATCATCGTTGGTCCCTGTAAATATAAATCAAACTGACATTCCATTTAAACACTCGTTGAAAAATCTCGGTGACTATTTTGAGCAAAATCTTAGTTGGCAGGTTCATATATGAAATACTTGTAAACAAATCGATCTCTTATTTTATGAAACCTGGAAAGTCACAAAATATCGTTATCGATCATCAAAGTTTATTAAACATAACCGATTAGTCATCGTTAGTCCCTGTAAATCTAAATCAAACTGACATTCCATTTAAACACTCGTTGAAAAATCTCGGTGTCTATTTTGAGCAAAATCTTAGTTGGCAGGTTCATATATGAAATACTTGTAAACAAATCGATCTCTTAATCCTTAAAACGTTAAAAAAACCCTTCCACCTTCATTGAAAAAAAAAAATGTTGTTGTCTCAACATTGATTATACCACATTTCGACTACTGCGACTTGCTCTTAACACACATGAGCATCACGTTCGGGCAAAGACTGCAAATAATTCGTAATGCTTGTACACGTTATTGAGCAAGCCTAGGCCTATATTTTATCATAAGTAATGCCACTAGTGAGTTTATCTAGAGAATTTGGAAATTTGGACTATTTAACGAATAAAATTAAGATGTATACTCACAAATCATTATTTAACTATAGGTATTTTAAAATATTTATATATTTAATGTAAACGGCGATGCTTGAAAACAAATGTGAAAGGATGTGCTACGCTTCATTTGCTTCTTTTGTTCGATCACTGCAACCAGATCATAATAGTAGTCTATTTATTGCCAAAAGATCGCAATGTTGTAAGAATGCACCCTAGTGGAGAAATTTATAACCAACGTTATAGGCATTAATTAATTTCTGATGTCCTATGATGCAAATATGTCAATTATAATTTTCTGCGTTATTCCCTGGAAAATAATTCGTTTAAGAAAGTGCAAACAGTGGTTTCTTTTTTTTTTTTGTGTGTGGTATAATCAATTGTTACAAATGTTTTTATATTATCTCTCGTATGCGCTACGTGTTGACATTCATGCACTATATATACAATCTGGTAGCCGTATTTCTTAGGGAGTCAGTCACTGCTAAATAATGCTATGACCTATTCAAAATGTTAAAAGGAGGTGCTTTCTTAATTATGATAAACTTTAGTGGAAAATTTTAGGCGAAACACGACTGTGATTGGTTGTAAATCAAAAATCATTGAAATGTGATTTGTCATTGACTCCCATTTGGGGCATGAGTTAAATAGTCTCCGTAAATTAGATCACATATAACTCCAGCATTTGAAGTTTTGTTTTGATTTGAAGTTTTGACAGGTGAAAGATACATTGGCTTTGATTCTTATAGCACATTTTGTCCATATCGTTACCTCTTTACCTTTCTACTCACATTCATTCAATATCTTCACGCCATACCTTAAACACAGGATCGAGAGACATCTTAACTGTAGCTATACCTCTACATCGAACATCCCACTATTTCATGTTCTTTCTAGTTTCGGTTACTCGTCCCTGGAATTCCTTCCCTACTTATATCAAGTAGGCCTACTGCCCGACACAAAAACTGTTAAAAAAATAAGCTTAAGTAATATTTCCGTAGACTATTTAACTCATGTCCCAAATGGGAGTCAATGACTAATCACATTTCAATGGTTTTTTTATTTACAACCAACCACAGTCGTGTTTCGCCTCGAATTTATCAACCGTAGTTTATCATATTAAAGAAATCTACTCATTTTTAACACTCTGAATAGGACATAGCATTAATTTACAGTGACTGACTCTCTAATAAATACGGCTACCAGATTGTATAGGCTATATAGTGCATGATTGTCAGCAGTAAGCGCATGCGGGAGATAATATAAAAACATTTGTAGCAATTAATTATACCATTAAAAAAAAAGAAACCACTGTTTTCACTTTCTTAAACGAATTATTTTCCAGGAAATGACGTTGCAGAAAAATATAATTGACATAGGCTATTTACATCATAAGACATCAGAAATTAATTAGGCCCTTATACCTATAATGTTGGTTACAAATTTCTCCAATAGGGTGCACTATTACAATATTGCGATCCTTTGGCAATAAATAATATGATCTGGTTGCAGTGATGAACAAAAGAAGCAAATGAAGCGTATCAATCGTTTCTCATTTGTTTTCAAACAACGCCGTTTACATTAAATATACAAATATTTTTAAATAACTATAGTTGAATGATTTGTGAGTAAACAGCTTAATTTTATTCGTTAAATAGTCCTAACAAATGCCACTCTTGATTTACAAATTCTCTTGATAAATTCACTCCTCAGTTCGTGAGTCGTGAATTTATTGATAAGTTAATTTGGAAATCACTCGTGGCATTACTTATGAAGATACGGGCCTAATCTATAATCAAGTTCAAGGTAGCCTATAGCCTATTTTGTTATTCTTTTATAGTTTGCACTTTCATCTTCCAGTCAATAATTTAATCAAGTTCTAGGTTATTATTATGATTATTATTATTATTATTATTATTATTATTATTAGGCCTATTATTATTATAGGTTATATGTTGTACTTTCCACATCAAAGGTATATTGTGTGTTATTAATTTAACTATATGAGCCTAGATAATTCATAATTTTAATATCTGTAGGCTAGAATTTAACCCTGTTGAAGTGGAAGAGAATACCTTACGGTCTTATCTCCATCAGTTAAAAGGAATTATTATTAATACTATTATTATTATTATTATTGTTATTGTTATATATTTTCTTGATATAATGTTATTGCGTTGCTAATAAAACTACATTCTGTAATTCTATAAATTTGACATAAATATTTTTATATAGGCCTACTACTGGAAAAAATACAACGCCCTCAAAGCAAGTTTACTTTATTGAAGTGATGTTACAGGTAGTGTATCACTGTAGTAGCCTGGGCTAAGGCCTATGTGTCCTGGGCGAATGCATTCCTAAAAAATAACGCTCACCAGGTCTACGCCGTAACGTATACCTTCATCACTTTGCATACATGCAGAACCTACTCCCATCACTGAAGAAAACATAGCGTCATTCCACTCTCCAGTCGACGCTTTCACGACACCAGAGTAATCATGCTTGGCGGTGTCATAGTGCAAATGATAGCCTGGCCAGAGGCACCGTGATCTTAGTCCTGCTGCAACCAAACGGTTCCCTCTGGTCCTTGGTGACATAGCAGGTGCAACATATGACCTAATTTCTTCCGTGGTAACTGGTCGGGCGGCCACCGCTGCTCGCGCAATGCGTCGATCTTGACGTGCGTCTGTACTAGATGGCCGTCCAGATCTGTTCTACGAGTGTGGGAATGTTATACATATCACTGGTTTGCAAACACTATTCATCTCTAAAGGCTCCACAGTTACTGCCTGTAGAGTCAAAACAATGGTCATTCAGATGGGCCTCATAAGCGCCATCTGATCGCCGAAGACCGTGACAAATGAATCACTAACATTGCAACCCCTCAGTATGCACACATTATACACTGGTATCAATGAGCACTGAACTTTAGAGTGTTGCACTTTTTTCCCCGGCAGTGTAGGCCTATAATAAAATAGGAAATAGGTAATTCCGATTTAGGCCTACGTTTCTAAAATTCTCAGAATCAAATAATAGACTATTGTATAGGTCTAAACCTTTAACATTCACTTAACTAATTACAATTAGAATAGTTATCAGATATAGTAGGAATTTTCATTATTACAAATAATATTAAATATATATATATATATATATATATATATATATAGCCTATAGTCCACCGCCGTGGTCTCGAAGTAGCATGCTGCCTTGTCACGCAACGGACCCGGGTTCGATCCCCGGTCGGGGCAGTATTTCTGGGTGAGGTTTTTATCGGGGTTTTTCCTCACCTGTAAGAAAAATGTCAGGAAAACTTTAAGGCCCAAATGGTCCCCGAAATCATATGGCCATCATCCTTATCATTATCATCATCGTCGTTCACCGATGTGGAAAGCAATGGGAAGCTACCACACCTATAATTCCGTATTAACGCTGCAAGCAAAGCATGAAAATGCTGTAATTGCAGTGAAGGACCTGCCTTCGGGCTGAATTACTATGGTTGGATATATATATATATATATATATATATATATATATATAGAGAGAGAGAGAGAGAGAGAGAGAGAGAGAGAGAGAGAGAGAGAGAGAGGCAGAGACAGAGACAGACAGACCGAAGAAAAACTCTCGGACATCAAACTGCCAAGAGAATCTCAGCAGTCAAGTATAGAATTATTTTATGTAGGCTACTAAAATTCCTTGTAGATCTATGTGTGTGAATTAATCCATGTATTTTTCATGTTATTTAACTAAACTTCAATTATCCAATAATTATGAATTATAATATTTATTTTGTACAAATATTTTATTAGACTCACAGTTTTGTTGTTAGATAGGAAACAAGCGTTTGACTACAGATACAATGTAGCAGAATTGTAGGCCTATTTGATGGAAATAATGGATATTTACCTTCTTTTCTGTTATCTTATTTCACATCTCTGAGTAAGAACATCAGGACTCTATAGCATGGTCTATATAGTACACCCACACTGACCTTCATGGTCTGGAGATTTACATGATTGCGATGCATTTATATTTTACCTTTATTTTATCTTGCGACTGGAACGAGGACTTAGTAAATAAATTATATTGTGATTAGCTTGTCTCGCTACAGTCAGTAGAGACGTGTTCTATATTTACTCAAGTACCGATATGAGATTTAAGATTTACGTTGGTAAACAGACAATATGGCTCCATCAATGTCAAGTGAGATTCTTAAAGAATGTGCGTGAATATAAGAATCAAGAATAGATGATTTTAGAGATAGAAGATCCAATCAATTATTACCGCTTGTTATAGGCCTATACGAATCCAAAAGTTCGTGTTTTAAATCTCCCAGGATTTATAATAAATTTGTAACGAGAAATGTAACAAGGAATTCACTGAAAATTTAGATTTCTATTGTAATGTTACTCACTGATCTATTAGGATTAATTAGGATTAGAGGTTTAACATATGTCACAGAGGTCGACAATTTTGTTCATTTTGTTGTTGTTGTTGTTGTTTAGATACGAGTAGGTCTAAACTTTTCTCAGACTTCTTGAAAATGAGGGAGCGTAAAACTAGCCAGCATACTTCACTTAGCCTATAGTCACTATACCAACTCTCATCAATACGTAGGCCCTACTATCACATCCTCATAGAATTTTCATGACATGTTAACGAGATACCATCAATTTTTATGAATTTTGAAGGATGCTCTAAAAGGCTCAGTACCTGCTGACCGAATGCACCATGTTTTCTAGAAACTGACTAAAGTGTACTGAGTTCTGTACCTCTACCCGAAGCGATGAAACACCACAACAACACCCGAGTGACGTGTTTCCTCCCTTACGTCTACAGTGAGATTAAAATCACTAATATTAATTGTAAATGAAAATTCACAATTAGCCTACTTGTAAATACATGCTGTGAATACTCCGTAATATACCAGTAGGTAAACCAGCTACTGTAATTTATTTGTTGAAAAAAATACGCTGGGGTTAGAAGAGTGGAAAATCGTAACTTTACCATAGTTATCAGTATCATTTATCCAACCAGAGTATCTCGCTCACAATTGTAGAATTGTTTTTAGACTAAAGGAAGGCAGTTTCCGATGTAGACCTATGTAACTACTCTGCTTTTAGGATATACAAAATCAATCAGAATGGAAACCACTCAGTTAGTCACACTCTCGTATATATTGGTAAATGTAGGATATAATCTATTTGAGGCTGTACAATGATTTAAAGTACGTCGCTATACAACTTGCAGTCACACCTAACTGTACCAATTCCCCCCTCGAATTTTTCCCGTTCTTCGATTATATATCACCGAAATTAAGGAGTGACGTTTTCATGATAAAAACAAGGAGGGTTGAAACGAACGAAGGATTTTGAAGGGGAGTGGGTGGGGTGAAATTCAAATAAAACTTCCTTAAAAATATCTGAAACCTGTATTTAAACAGCAGCACTTGATTGCCAATGGCGTTGTCATGGCAACGGAGCGGCCATGCGGGTCTGAAAGCAATTAAATAGGGCATTGTTTACCAAAAGTGTGGCGAATTCGATATGGAAAGCAAAAGCCATTGCTTGGTATTCATGTGCTAAATGGAGTTGGGCGCTCAATGGGATCGCTAGGAGACAAGAGTCAGTTGGAATAAATTTCGGGGACGTGTTAGGGATGAATAAAGTGAAAGCAAGTTTGTAAATCAAGACGCCCACAGATCGCATATTGTCTTCATCTCCACACTGATGTCTCCGCTCGTTTGATTTTGACAAAATGCACAATATTAAGTAATATGTCTCCCAGATGATGACGTACAATTTAAAGTTAAAATGTAAACGCTGATAGATTCGTCCGGCTGATCCATTCTTTTTTTATATTGCCACACATAACGTTCGTATGTTATAAATAATCTCCATTACAGCCTACGCTGTGCAAATGAAATTTCTTTTTATCCTGCATAATATTTTTAAAATCAACGCTAAAATAAAATGTTCTTCTATAAGTCCGTATTAGGCGAGTCGCAAAAAAAAAAAAAGTTGTTTTTTACAAAGCTGGCCCACCGCTGTGGTATCTCGGGATACCGTTGCTGCCTCGTATACAGCGAGTCCAGGTTCGATCCACGGTCGATACAAGTTTCCAAGGTTGTTTTTTTCGGGGGGATTTCCGCACCTATAAGACAAATATCAAGAAAATTTTAATCCCAAAACGCCCCAGAATATCATCTGGCCATCATAATCATCGTTATAATATTCGCCATATTTAGTATGAATGTGTGTGTGTGTGTGTGTGTGTGTGTGTGTGTGTGAATGGCATTTTTCGTCTCAATATTGTGCTGTCTCGGAAGAGACCCTGATAATGAGCTGATGTCTCATTCGGAGAGCCCTCCATGATATTGTGTGGTCAAAAAGTATGTGTGTGATCCACATTTTAAAATCCCTCTCCGACTGGTTGTGCCTCTGTAAGGCATGAAAAAAGTATTCGTAAGGTGAGACGTTAAACTAAGATAAAAAAAAAGTTTTAAAGCTGAATAAAATCAGTTTACTGTCACATATTTTGAGTTCGGAAGTTTTTTAATAGCCTACTATATTTACATTAAAGTAGACAGTCAATTACGCACTTAAAATTTATAAAATAAGCATTAAATCAAAATATAGATATTTTTCTTCACTTAAGAATGTTCGGTGTTTTTCTTAATTCGTAACGCTAATATTTATTAACTTTTTTAAATATTGCAATTGTTATTGAATTAATTTCTACGTTAATTGATAATTAATAAGCTAATTAATAAGTAGGCCTAATAGGTATTAATAAGTTAATTAATAAGTTAATTGAGATGTAGCCTATTAGGAAAAAAACGTTTATAGGCCTACATATATAATCATATACGAATTTCTGTTCTATAGAGTTAAAAACTACTTTTAGGTAAATTGGTATTTTTGTAGGCATGCAATCATATCGATCTAGCGTTTACAGGTTAAATTTGATAGGCCCTGTAAAGCATTAGGGTTATAACTCTGAGATTTATTACTATTATTGTTATTATTGTTATTATTATTATTATTATTATTAAAAATATGGAATTACTAATTTATTATTGGCTACATAATTTCGTATTATAGCCTACTAAGTCCTACTCTTGGTTTCATTTCATTATTTAAAAATATAGATATTTCACATGTTTGCACAAATGAACAGCACAGTCAGTAGAGTGTTTAACCGAACTAAATTCGTGGTGGAGATAATGTAGTTTATTTAACAACGGACGCGAAGAATTCTCAGGATACTTCCAAATAGGCCCTAATCATCGACTATCAAATAAATCAGAAATTAAACATGGAACATATCTGAAAAATGTAATTCACTGCATAAAAATAATTTGTGAGTCTAACAAAATACCGTTTATTTACGGTTGTTACTCGTAATACAATATAATTATTATGTAGGCCTACTTGTTTATGTATTTATATGAACCCATAAATTATACCATTAAATATCCATAATATCACTGAAAGACAAAATCTAATAGGCCTATGCCTATAGACACCTTGAAGTAGACAACAGACAGCAAAATAAATAAATCAAACAGGCCGAATTTTTCAATATGTGTGGAAACATGTTTTTATGTTTATTTCGTGCATTTAGAAAATGCGTATTAGATGACTGTTGGACACTTAATAAATTATTGTTTGTTAATATCGTTAATAGGCTGTACATTTATAGGTAGTATAAAGTCGCCTCACTATGATGGTTGTCCGTATATATAAAAGCGGGTGCCGCGCACGACAATGCTTGACAATGATTAACATGCGGAATTATTATAGTGACGGTTGTCGGCATCTTTGTATTTAATTATGTACAACAGCTGCGGGGAAACAAAGCGAGCCGCTGTGCAACCATCATAGTGAGGTGATAATATATTTAAATTTATAAATAATGACATAAAACAATCGTAACAATGCTAAAAGACCAACTATAAATCCAAAACCTTGGAATAGATAAGAAACGTATCTGGTCCACCTTCCCCAAATGTACGGATCCATGTTTAGCATTAACTGAATCGTAGGCCTATATCATGCAGTTCAATCATATATCCTGCAGTTAAAATGCGTTTTTCATAACTTTCGGACTCTTCATAATTATCGTAAGTAATGCCGTGAGTGATTTCCAATTCATCGATAAATTCATGAGTCTTAATACAGAATTTAGGATATCAGACTATTTAACGACTAAAATTAAGCTGTTTACACAAAAATCATTAGGGCCTATTTAAATATAGTTACCGGTATTTTAAAATATTTATATATTTTATGTAAACGGCGATGTTTGAAAATAAATCAGAAATGTGTAGTTATGTGTCATTTGTTCACTCACTGTAACTTGATCATATTATTTACTGCCAAATAAGATCACAATTTTGTGAGAATGCACTCTAGTGGAGAAAAAATGAAACACATCAAACTGTATATTATAACCAACATTATAGGTTATTAATTTATTTTTTAGTAAAAACTCAGTAAAATCATCATTTAAAAACACAATTACAAAATGTGTAATTGTAAGGAATCTAATCATTATTTGCTATATTTAATGTATTTGCAGGAGAATCAGTCACTGCAAAATAAGACTCTGACCTGTTCAGAATATTTAACCCAGGAGGAGCTTTCTTTATCACAAAAAGCAGAAAGTGGTAAAGAGAATTCGATAAGGATCGAGGTGAAACACGACTGTTGTTGGTTGTAAAACAAAATTCATTGAAATGTGTTTGCCTGATTGGTCATTGACTTCAATAAAGGGCATGAGGTTAATATTCAAAGAAAATATGTCTAGGCCCCTATTCCTAAAATAATACATTTTTAGTCTTTATTGTGAACAATGAAATTAACAGGAGCTATAAAATTACTAGTCTATAAAATTAGATAGGTTGGAATATTTTCAATGTTTCTCTTTAGGAACAAAATCTGACCAATTGGAATTGATCGGAACTTCCCATTTTAGACTATAGTGGAAACGATTGAACTTTTCTCTTTTTTTATACCTTTAGTCCTTTAATTATAAATAATCAGGTTAGAACATTGAGGGCTCTTGCTATCTTCTTTAGAACTATGGTTCATAGAAAATTACACAATTTCAAGTTGTAACTAAACCCATGAATAAGACCCATAATTATATGTTGACTGCAGTGTCCAATCTTGAAGAAGAAAGAACTGTACATACGCAGTACACTGAATTGTCAAGCAGTTAGCAATGAGACGGAGCGCGGCAGCGTGCTTGATTTTTAAATATTTGATAACACAGGGCCTTTATTTGATCACACGAATACCTCCGTTTCTTTTTTCTCCGCGAACGCACAATGTTGAGCTTGAAAACTGTGTTTATGTTAGCGTTTTGAAATTAAAAATCAGAAATGAATTAGTCTCCTTCATGCTTAACACTAACTTCCCCCTTTTCTGTTTTGCTTTATAGATCGTATGTATGTTTCTATTCATAAATTTCTATTGTTCCTACAGTTGCTTTGCTTGGTATTGCTGGGCAGGTTGAGTACTTTTCTTGTATATTTATTTAATAACACATACAGCGAAAGCGGAGAGAGTTTTCCAGCGCCCGCAAGACGAGTTGGAGGGAGAGGGGTACTATTCACATCAAACATACCCTATTAACCATTAAGATAAAACAATCTTTGACTTTTTAAATCAAAGAATTAGAAATATAGGCTTAAATTTCTTTTGTAATAAGTTATCATCTTACATGGATAAATATATTATTTGTTATTATATTGATAGGCTATTATAGGCTTATAGACTATTATTTTTAATCTATCACTTGAACTTCTGTCTGCCCCACAAATTATTGAACGGACTCGCAATGTATGAAAACTTAAACTAGACCTCTTAACAGCTATTATCCTATCACTGATATCAATACTTTATTTAGGACTACCGTATTATTGATCAAAGTTACTGAAAACAAATCATAGCGATAAACGCTAATGGTCTTATTAGCGTTTTTCTCAGATTTATTATCTTATACGATACAATAATATATTTTTATTATTATTGTTATATAACAAGTAGGATCTACTAGTGCAAATATAGATTAGCCCCTAGAACATCACCATCAGTTAGAGATTAGTGTTAATTTAAATGCTTATGATTACAAAAAGTACACAATTTTTTGCGCATATTTTTTGCAAACTAGGATTAAATATTCAACTAAAAATTTTAACATAAACGAAAATAGTATTAACCTTTCAAAATGAACTAATAACACTTTAAAGGAATTCATACCGGTTGCTGAAAAAAGATCGAATCATAGGTTATAGACCAACTTGGATTATCTTGACTTCTGAAAACTAATGAATCAGAATGTATTATAGGCCTATCTTTAGTAGGCCCGTACATGAGTACCTATTTGATTCTTGCTACTTCTAAGATCTATCCAAGAAAAGTCTTTCAACTTGTGTTCTCAATAATCTCCTCTATAAATGGTTATATTAAAGGAACTCTGTTTTGATTTTATTATTCCATTGTTCTTCCCACATAGTCTTGGTTTTTCGTTTTTTTTTTTTTTTCAGTCTGTCTCTGACGCAAGTATTAGCTGCTTAAGTATTCTGATGCAATCTGTGCATATCTCCTGAGTGGAGTATCTTCCTAAGCATTTTGTTTTCAGATACTCCCCCTTTCGAGCTGACAATCAGCGAGATTGCCGTTTTTAAATTCCTGGACACTAATTGTGGGCCTTCTCCCTCCAAGCAAATACTCTGACGCTGCATATGTACAGTAGTGGTTGATGCGTGAAAAAAAAAATCTGAAGAGAGATCTACCAAATCCACCCTTCAGCCAAAACGTCTTTTCTCAGAATCGATAATTGGAAGCAGAAAAATCTTTGCTGCTATCATTAGTTCGCCCGATAAACGCCGCCACGCCGTAATCTCCGCGAAAGGGATTGCTGTAATGTTATTCAATTCCAATTGATGGAGACACAATTCACCTATTATTCCACATTAGCAATCCTCTCTTAAATTGTCAATATCGGAGAACTGTGAGCAGCAAAATCACTTTCCTCGTATCTTAAAGAATATACACTTCAATGCAATCTTTTTTTTTTATTTCAAAAACTTTTAATTCAGTTAGGCCTATATTGGAAAATTTTGTAATTTATTGCAATGTTATTGGTAATTAAATACAATGAGTCTTTATATTGTTCGAGATTATAAAACCTGTAAGATCATGTTTAAAAGTGGTTCTCCAAATCAAACAATTTTTAAATTCTCAATTGGTTAATAGAAGTTAACTTAAAATAAATGTAACTGTTTAAAATATTTAGGATATATAATACTCTTAATGCTTTGTAATTACATTATGTAGCTCTAAGTTAATAGGCTTATAGTCTAATTTATGTAAGTGCTTCAGTGTCAGTACTTTATGTTAATACTTCGGATATCATACCGCTGAAAAGCTTTACCTTACGTATTAGTGTAGGGCTAATGTTGACTCAGTTTTCTTATAATACAATTTGTCGGTACTTTTAGTATTTAATGTGGTAGAATGCTATAATCGACTTCAATTTACTATTGTATAGCAATAAGTCAGAAATCTCAATAAAGCGTGTTTCTTTGAGCCACTAATGATAATAGGCCTGATTCAAATATAAATTCTGATAGATTATGAATTCTGCAATTTACTTAATTAAATTGTTATATCAGCACTGAGGAATGTATGGAAAAGAAAGAGAGAGAGAGAAAAAAAAAGAAATGGAAAGAAAGTCTAAGTGTCTTGGATTGTAGTGGCTATCAAGGATGTAATCAGTATTCATCAACGAATGAAGTTGATACCGGAATTAACTTATGCATAGTTTTCTAGCATTTCAACAAGATTGAGAAAAACGCTTAAAATAAAATTTCCTGGCAGGCGATTAATCCTTTGTCGTTTATGAGAACTATAATTTTAGCAAAATTGTTTAACTTTAGAGGATCTGCAAAGCGACTGAAATTAGTATTTTGATTTTAATAAACTTGTAGGCTACAGTTTCTGCCAGTCTGTATGTTTGTAGGCTATTAATAATCTCGATTCAGATTAAAATATTAATAAAGTTCCGTTATTACATTTTATTTCTAAATTGGGATTTATTATACGCTATTCTTTAATTTTGAAGTAAAGCTCTTGAGTACAAGGGCATTGGAAATTCTTGAAACTTGCAGTTATAGTTCCCCTTCCCTGCTTACAATTCAGAGAATTGTTAATATTTTTATGACGTAGTCTAAACACCAAAAGCGTTAATAAAAGAAGAAGTTGTGGTAAAGCGCTTTAGCCATAAGAGCAAGGAGACATTAGTAGTTGGCCCCGGGGACAATATTACGGTTATTACGCTCCCAACTCCCGTATATTAATTAGAAAGCGATTTCTTGGGTACATCCCCCGCTATCAGCCACCGCTAATAAGCATTAGAACAACGTCCGTGGAATTCTGTTTGCTGGAGTCCTCAAAAATCCCCCAAGTCCATTGTGAATCCAGGTAGGAGCAGAAAGCCTAACGATCCCTGCTGCTTAATACAACTGTAATAACGCGCTTTTCTTCCCGTTTCATCCCCAACTAGTGGCTCGTGAGCAGTGTATGACCCTTAGGCCTTTACCAATTATCCACACGCTTCAAGTCCTTCGAGGTAGTTTAATATATTTGAAAAGGATCTCAGAGGGTAATTTTGTTTTCCTGAACACCTTGTTTTACATAAGTGTTGGACAAAACCGGCCCCCGCTAATTATGCGTAATACACCTCTGAAAACTTAAACTGCTTACCGCTTATATCCCTGCGGAAAAGTAATCAGTAACTGAAGACTTCGGAAATGCAAGTAGCCACTTCCAAACATAGCCCAGTAGTGAACAGTTTTCAAGAAACACATTTTATTCACTTAATGGGTAATTCTTAGGTTTAGACTTGAAAACTCCGTTCTGAGCAAGTTTTTAGTTGATATTCAACTTGCTGTTTTTTCTCTTAAAGTTAAAATGTAGCCCTATGATAAACTAGTACCGAATTTTATGTCGTTTATTCTGGAATTTAGAAATTTAGAAATATGCCTACTTATTCCATGATTTTAGGTAACGCTTTTATGCTTTCACACAAGTAGGCCTATAACAATCCACAACATTATTTTTATCTTTGTTGTGAAGGTACATAGGGCCTATTCCATTTAATTTTAAAAAAAACTAAGGCTAATTAGGCTAGGCCTTGAACAGTTTCATTTTCTACTAATAATTCTTAAAGCAACCATCTTCAAGTAGATTAAAAATTATGATTCTTAAATTAATTTTGTGCAAAAAGTCATGAAAGAAATTACAGAATTTTTTATCAAATAGAAAGATTCGACACAAAAGTAATAACGA
The DNA here is from genome assembly GCA_030220185.1 of Diploptera punctata. Classification (NCBI taxonomy): domain Eukaryota; kingdom Metazoa; phylum Arthropoda; class Insecta; order Blattodea; family Blaberidae; genus Diploptera; species Diploptera punctata. The sequence continues at coordinate 932,515 of JASPKZ010007614.1, forward strand.
TCATAATTAGTCCTAAGTTAATTTATTTTGAATGTGATTTTCTTATATTTTACTCTAAATAAATCGCGGTCCTAACGGAATAGGCCTATATTCCAACAAAATTGAAATAGGCCTACATAGTTAACTTAGGGATATTTATTAGCCAAAACCTTCAAATATTCGGCCTACTTAGTATCTACAAAAAAACTACTACTACTACTACTACTACTACTACTACTACTACTACTACTACTACCTTACTATTACTATTACTATTACTATTACTACTACTACTACTACTATTATACTACTAGGGCCTACTACTACTACTACTTCTATTAATAATAATATCCCGCGCCGTAGACATGCCTTGGCATAGAACTACGACACATGCAGTGGTTCGAATACCCGTGGGGAAAGATATTTTCTCATGGAATTTCCGCCAGCATCGTGAAGAATTTTGTTAGTTGTAATAAATAGCGTCTCCAGGTTGAGAAAACCAGCTGTAGGCCCTAACTACTGTGGGCTCGACATATTGAACACATGTCACCGTTATACTGACTCCATGATGGCCCACCTCTGTAAATGACATGTGTGGATGCGAGGCCAGCATTCAGCTGTTAGGCCAAGGGCGTTCTACGTCTGTCGAGCCATGGAAATAATTAGAATGATGATAAATAATAAAAATTAGTTCAGTGATACAGCTGATGAATTGTAGGCCTACAGGCTTCACGTCCAAATGTGTCAATTACAGAGTATACGATTGTTCGTCAGTATATATAGGGGTGACATGATCAGTGTCGCAGATCCCTCAGTCGTTATTCTTGTGTCTCTTAAGTCTTGAGCCTCTACTTATCGTAGCTACCCAAAACTACTACACTACTACAACTGGGTGGGCATGCTTATAGGCGTAGGCCTACTCTGTTTATAATTCCATAAGAAAAAAATTCCCTATACAAGACAAAATGCTTTAGTTCTTACGATCACTGTCCAACAACGGATTTTTTCGTATATCTAGTTCTATTTCCGTAAATTAATCCGTTATTATGATTCACACAAAATTGTAATAATTTATTTATACACAGAAGTAGAGTGTTTAAGCATATTTCTATGCTTAAAGTTTTTAATTACGTAACCTTTGTCAAAATTATTTTATAATGAACAGAAGGCCGACTTGGCATATTCAACCGCAACCTGGAGGACTAGTGAAAAAACCTAAGCCCCGAATACTCCAATATCATCAGGTTTGAGGGAAACAGGATTTCAATTAAGGTAGATTGGACATTGGATAATTATATTTATTATTATTAGGGCTACCTTTATTATTATTATTATTATTATTATTATTATTATTATTATTATTATTATTATATACCCCAATAATAATGATAATGAAAATGATGTAATGGATTGAAGGCAAATAACAAGAGTGACGAGGAAAGGGGCCAGCTTACGAATCCAGAAGCACAGGGCGAGGGTTGAGATGAATCGTTGAGTCGCCATATCTCCTGACAGTCCGAGTGTCCAGTGATCCCTCCTCTACGTTTCTTAAATCTCGACTGTCTCGTGAAAAATGTTAAGGTTTTATCTGAGATATTTCACCCAATTCCCTTTTGGTTTTGTACGCGGAGCGGGGGTAACGAGAGTTGAAAAACAAGCGTTGTCTTCATTCATCAGGATTTGCTTATCTGGTGTCAGGACTCAGGAGTGTGGCGAGAAAGAAAACGAGCTCCAACCACTTCTTAGGCTAAGCCTGTGCTTGATAATTTTGTCGTTAAGTATTGCGCATGAGCACCATTTCCAGCTTCTCTTTGTTATTATTATTATTATTATTATTATTGTTATGATTATATTATTATTATTGTTATTATTATTATTATTATTATTATTATTATTATTATATTATTCATAAAACACTTTCCATGAATTGCAATAAATTTAATCGATTTTCATTGAAAAAGCCAATTCCTATCGCACATCTTATTGTATCAGTTGGTTAATATTTTAGATAGCCTGTAAACTCCAAAATTAAAAATGTTAGTCAACATTTCTGTACTTCAATATCCAAAGAATCTTAAATTTATTGGATAGAATGAGACAATATAATACATGTCTTATTACCATAAGATTTAATATACCTATCCAGGCATTCGTAGGTCGCGTTTTAATATTGGTAAGGTAAAGTTAAAATGATCCCACTACAGGCTTTAGGAGGCCCTTGGGGTAGTAGAAGGTTGAGCCTTCACCTTTTTAGACAATCGGTACAAGATGTCAGCCGGATTGTTAGCCTTACGTGACGTCCGCCATTACCTTCAGAACAAGCGTCTGGTACTCATTTCCTGTAGATGCTGAGTAGACCCCAGCTCCATTGGTACCGCCAGAAGACTTAGGGCAGTTTACAATCCTGAACACACCGCGACTCGAATCTCTAACCTTCTGGCTTGTAGCGTAGGGCATTTGCCTTAATCAATTACGCTACGGCATGTCCCTTGTAATAGCCTATTGTTCCAATTGTAAAAATTTGATAAACATAGTAGAAGATGATATATTTTTTAATGAGAAACAGCTGCGATTAATAACAAAATAGCTTACAACATATAATTCAAGAAATTTTAACACCATTATGACTTCAATTGATAGACTGTTGGCTGCGCAAAAATTAGAAATATACAAGTTAATATTTATGTATGTAATAAGAATGAACGATATGAGAACTGCAAAGAAATTTATTAAATCGAAGTCAGAAGGAAAAAGAAAAAAAAAAGAAAGACCAAGACTGAGATGACAACTGGATAGGCTATTGATAGTTAAGAATTGGAGATCTGTGGCTTTGCATAGAGATGACTGGCGTTGATTTCTAAATCAGGCCCATATGTGTCTGTCGTGCAACCACTGATAATGATGATACCTTCATAAGTAATGCCACGAGTGATTTCCAAATTATCGATAAATTCACGACTCACGAAGTGAGGAGTGAATTTATCTAGAGAATTTGGAAATCAAGAGTGGCATTTGTTAGGACTATTTAACGAATAAAATAAAGCTGTTTACTCACAAATCATTATTTAACTACAGTTATTTAAAAATATTTTTATATTTAAAGTAAACGGTGATGTTTGAAAACTAATGAGAAACGATAGGTAGCCTACGCTTCTACTGCTTCTTTTGTTTATCACTGCAACCAGATCATACTATTTATTGCCAAAGGAACGCAATATTGTAAGAATGCTCTCTAGTGGAGAAAAAATGAAACACATCAATCTGTATATTAATTCATTTTTGATGTCGTATACATTTAAGAAAGTGCAAACAGTGGTTTCTTTTTTTTGGTGGTATAATCAATTGCTACAAATGTTGACATGTAAGCACTATTATATACAATCTGGTAGCCGTATTTGTTACAGGCTCAGTCACTGCAAAATAACGGTCAGACCTGTTCAGAATATTAAAAAGGAGGAGCTTTGCTTAATATATGATAATCCTAACGTTGATAATTATTTCGTGAAACACGTCTCTGATTGGTTGTAATACAGAAATCATTGAAACGTGATTGGTCATTGACTCCCATTTGGGGCATGAGTTAAATAGTCATATTAATTATAATCAATAATCATACAAATTACTTTCATCTAGAAGTGTAAAATATGTAATGTTCCATATGAGCACCGAGTTTCATTTCCTCCCTTCTCATCATCATTAATGATAGAGCACATTTACTCTAGGCCTATATTAGTACACGAACACTTAAGCATATGCCTACACTGATCCTACACTCCCCTCTGTACACAATATAAGAATATATCTCCGTAAAATGGACGGTAAAAATTGGGAAAATTGAAAGAGATGACATTAACGCTATCTACCCGCTCACCATGGAAACCGAAGCACGGAAAATGTGTGGATGGCATTGGAACACACACATAGGCCCTATACGATACCGTATAGGCTTACATTTATAAAACACCATTGGTTCGCCTCTAAATTTTACGATCCTACACGTAACATAGGTTAAATGTGTAATAAGTTATCCTTAACTCGTGTCCAACTCAGGGTCGGGTCAAAAGATGAGATGAGATGACACCTCAATATTTATGGAGGTTATAGGGGCCTAAACGATAAGGAAGCCACTCGACTATACCTGACTTACCGTCACATGACGAGTAAATTTATTAGAAGAGTATGGAGGAATGGTGGAATGAAATTTGTAGCAGGGGAAAACGGGAGAAACCCCGAGAACAATCTGCCCAAGCTCCGTTTCGTCCACAACGAAACCCACATGGAATGAACGAGATTCGGGACCCCTGCAGTGAGAGTCGAGCGTATAACCGCTTACGCCACGGATTAAATTTACATAGGCCTAATATAAATAATTTTCGTAACGAGTAAAATTGTTACCGTTACAATACATTATACAAGTTGAATTAAATCAAGCGTCTACGTTAAATTTGGATACAGGTGACACCCTAAAGATGATAACATTTCAACATTTTTTGTTCCTGAACTTATTATGGGACATTTTTCGTTTTGATAATATCTGGATAACAAATAGGCCTAAATTATGACTTACACCACTCTAACCTTAACCCTTCCAATGTTTTATTAGCAATTAGATTATTATCTGTTACACTTGTACACACATGACTAATAATATCACTAGTCTTGGAACAATAGGCATTTTAACTTGACTGAATGAAAATAAATTGGAGATATTTTGGCGATTAGGCCTGCTTCTATAGAAGAGGAATCTTCTTCATAAATTTTAGAGTAATCTAGTGTTCTCTCCTATTCTCTTAGAACATGTTTATGTGGATCGTTGAATTTACATAGACCTACTGCAAGGACCATCAGGCGAAAGTATAAAGTGGAATTCAACATAGGATACGCTTACCTTTAGGGATAGAAAATTATTTAGGAAAAAGGCAAAATATAAAATAGCAGTTAAATATCTTCTTCCGTTCCCCTCAAACTAATTGTGTTACCAGTGTTTCTTTGCATGGCAACAATCAAAACAAAACACAGAACTCGCTTGATTCCTGAATTGTTAACTTACTGCTATTCTTACTAGCGTATAAATAATCCGTCAGGAATTGAGAACTGGTGGGGAGGAAATCAGTTCTATGATTTTATTAATATTTTAATGTCATAATATTTTTCCATGCAAATGTAATGTAATGTAATATAGAATTACAGCATGAGTTTAATTTTAGAGTAAAACTGGGTTATTTAATTAATAAAAATACACATTTTATTTTTGTGTAAACGGCTGCGGTGGACTAGTGGTTATGCTCCTTGCCTCTGGTCCCGAGGGTCGCGGGTTCAAACCCGGCCGGGGTTGATGGATTTTTTTAGGATGGAAAAATCCAAGGAGCAAGTCCTACGGGAGGGACTTTAAGCCGTGGGTCCCGAGTCTGAAGATTTTCAGGCTCGTAAAGATCCTTAAGCCTGAATGAAAAGGCCTCTAAGCAAAATTTACCGAATTTTCCCGTCCTAGTACTACCTTGGTTTCTTAGATGTCAGTATGAGGCGGAACGCTGAACGCGGACCACTCAAATGACATCTATACGAAAACAAGTCTAACTAAATTAGTATGGTTCAAATTCTTCCCTGTAGGTGGAGAGAGCCTAAATCTCTGTTAAGGGAAACATGGGCTTACAAGATACAAGAAGATTTTTGTGTAATTACTTATAGCTAGTTTGAGTTAAGAGTTATTGAAGGGATAGGCCTATATATTTAAGTGCAGAAGTGCCTTTAGGAGTGGTACTCACTAGAAATTACGAGAGAGCCAAATATAAGAAACAATATTTGTTGACACAGGGATATCCAAAGTTTTGTAGAATTTCAATAAAGATAATATTATTTTATAGGCCTACTTGGAATTTAAAATTTAAATGTAATGTAATGTAATGAAGGTAAAATTATTCCAAGAGCCTTCATAAATATCTTCAGGGGCCGCATGCGGCCCGCGGGCCGCGTAATGAGAACCGCTGCTTAGGGGTAGGCCTATGTGGAGGAAAAAGATTGAAAATCACTTGTTTAGATTTTTTATTTAATTGTTAATTTATTTTAGCTCTCGCAAATTGGTTCTTTGTTGATGTTATAAACTGAACGTCTCCAGAGATATTTCATGCTTTAAAATTGCAAGTTTGTTAAAATAGAGTTGAGAACGTTTGAAAATAAGCAGATTGTTGTAACTAGTACGATATCAGCTCAGTAAGTGGATGGCATTTCACGTTGGATTTAGTATTTCTTCTTGCTGATTTGTGGCTGTTTCTTTGGCTAACTTGCGAGAATGTTGAAATTTCCTTCCCGTTCCTGAGCAAGTAGTTGAGCCGAAACGAAACTGTAATTATAATGCAGGTAAAGAAGTAGCTTTAATCCAAGAAGAGGAGACATGAGCAGATGAGCCCGGAGGGCGAACGTTTTCTTGAACCTAATTACTGCGTGTAGTCGTTAGACTCAAGTGAGAGATACAGAACTTGGAGGAGTCTCAGCATTTATTGGTCATCTTATACGACGAGAAGACGGAGGAAGACGAGGTCGACCTGCAGTGGCCATAACCCCGACCTACCTCTTTGATTTGCCGAACAAAGTGGCTGGCAATTAACTGCTTCCGCAATCTCTTTGCTCCCTCCCCCCTCCCATTTCATACACATTTAATTAACACTTGTGGCACATTCCCTTTTCCCCATATAACTCGGAAAATAGACGATGGGCTCACATTAGAGTAAGTTACGTCTCCTCGGCAATATAGAATGGGCTGCAGGTGATTTCCATATTACCCTCTCTTCAAAAAAATATCGTGTTATCCTTCCAAGCAGATTTAGCTTATTGACTAATCCTTTCTCTTCTTTGTTGCTTTGCTCATCTCTCTTGCTTTCTTGTTTCAGTCTCTCGGCCTAAGGTCTCGGTGTCTGCTTTCTTAAAATCTTTCAAAAGTCTTGAACACTTTGTAGCCAAAATATCTAACCTATAGCCTATAATCATGAATTTTATAGACAATGTTTCCTTAAAGAATTTCTAGGATGCGAGTTAATGACAAAACATCAATATAAATAGTTTCATAGTAGGGCCTATTCATTTATCTTCATGTGTTGGAGTTCATGTCTGCTAAGGGTTATTAAAAATTTTGTCACGTAATTTCAAATAGCTATATATTCTTGGATTAGAATAGTTCTCATGACGACATAGCTGTGCTGGTCAATTTGAAATAGGCCTATATGTCATAATGTTAGACAATTATAGAACTATTTGTAATAGACTTTATAACTTAATATGGAAAATTATTTATTAAAAACAGATTATATAGTGGAATATTTCTAATTAAGTTAAATAATCTTTATACAAAAAAAAACGTTTAATCACTCATTTTTGTCCTATAGTTCATCGGTTTTATGCTTCATGTGTTTTTTAATGCAGTTCATGGGCTTTATGATCCACGACCATATATGTAAGCGTACGCATTGTCCTTGTTGTCGGCCGTAGTGGATTAGTGGTTATGTTCCTTGCGTCTATTCCAAAGGGTCGCAGGAAAATACCTGGCTCGGGTCGATGGATTTTTCGGATGGAAAAATCGAGGGATCAAGTTCTCTGGGAGGAACTTTAAGGCGGGACCCCGAGTCTGAAGATTTTTAGGCTAGTAAAATAAACTTAAGCCCAAATTAAGAGGCCTCTAAGCAAATTTTACCGACCTTCATCATCTAAGTAATAGGGCCTACATCATTTGCTTACTAGATGTCTCATTGGGTCGGTACGTTGACCGCATACTATTCATTACATCTGTAGGGAAATAAGCATAGGCCTAACCAAATTAACTTGGTCAAGTAACTCCTAACAGAGGAAAGGCTAAGGCCCAACATTGGGCAGTTACGTCATTGTAGATAGATAGATAGTCCATATCATGAAATTATTGCCCTCTACGTCGTTACTGTAAGTCATTTGCTTTAACGTATCGTGACGTAGTAGTGTGTAGGGCCTATTGAAAATAGGTCAGGCAGTAAGTACGAACTCTCGTACTGTTAGAAGAAAGTAATTATTTAAAGGCTCTAAAAGTTAATAATGAAATATAAATTTAAGGTAGGCCTAACCATATTGGTAGTGATTATAACGCAATTTTTTTGCCTGTTGACCTACTCTTGTAAATCCATACAATTTGATTTTATGTATGAAATCATTCCATATAATTTATGTTAAATGGACATGCCAGATAAATAGTTAATATTTTATTCTCTAAAAATTATCAAAAATTTCACTTCATTAATAGGTAAGTTAAATCTATCCAAAATTGTAGACTACAATTTTCTTCCTATTATATTTTTTAACTCACGTAACACATAAGTTATTTTTAATTTAGTTTAAAAATATTGTTTTCAAATACGAACAAACTAAACCATTAATAACTTACTGTCCTAGATATGAAAGTTTATTTTTGTTACTGTGATTGGCTGGAGACTCCTTATTCGATGGGTGCATTATGGAGGACCTATTTTGTATTACATGAGTCAGAAGTTGCTTCTGATTAAAAATGCAGGAATATGCTTGATTAAGAAGCTGTTTGTTTTAAAATGTAAACATGCGAGTTGGGCCTAGTTGTGTTTCAGAACCTATAGAAAATGTTTGCAATATACCTGTCTCACTTTTGGGTGAAGTGAAATGAAAATAATCTCTTGGAAGGGTTTGCAAGCTCTACTTTTTTCTCGTTTTCATCCAAGTGTGTACACGAGTGATAGACTGTGAGTGAGAATACAAAATTTATGTATCCTGTTCTACCTAATAAGTGGAGATGATACGGTAGAAAAATAAACGCCAGCGGGCGAATAAATGCAAATAGTACCTTAATTACGCGACGTGTACTTATTTGTGTAATGGGGAGGTTTACTCTCTGCGCCGAGCTTACATTCTCTGTTTACTTCAGTATCAGTTCGTAGGCGTAAATACTCTTGGAGCGTCCAATATACTTTTCATCCATTGATATAAGTTTATTTTTAGTTTACTCCACAAAGAAATATCGCGAACCACCAAGATAAAATAAAAATCCACACTCCAGCAGAGAGCCAGCAATATTTACACCATTCTATTCGATCTTAACCATTTTTCCACTGGTGTTTAAATCCCTAACACGAGCAATGTTGAAGTGTATTTCAGATTGTATAAATTTGTTCAAAAGCATTCTGACTCAGTTCATTCTAACAACATTATAATTTCCGCTAATTTAGAAAAACCGGACTTTAACATCCCTAGCATTAATTCTGGAATATTTTTTATCATTGGTTTTAGGAAAGTAAACTATTGCGTTCTTCATACTTGGGATATATCCCGTTTCCCAATTGACGCAAAAATAACACAGGAAAACCTAGTTGCACTTGATTATACTACAGATTATCTAAAAACTTCCTTTCATTAACATAAAAAATGTTGCTAAATTATTAATTCAAAATATATTTACATATGAGAATATAATCATAATCAAAACTATGTTTGTCAAAAATAATTATCTTGAGAATTTAATTCGTTCATTATCAACATTTTTATAACATTCAATTACATTCGAATACGTTATATAGGCTGGAAAACTTAAAGAAAAATATATTTTGACCTTTATTCACAGATTAGCCCACAGAAATTCTCTCCTAATGTATGTTACTATAATTGGCAGGTATGAATTCCAAATTTTATTTATTTAGGCCTACATTAAATTACACAGACCTGTGAAGATTTTGCGGCATGAGATATTTTAATTCAAATAGGCTCTAAGTCAAGTCAATTACCCTGATTACGGAACAGTTACTAATTTTTGCGTATCACGTAGGCCTACAGATTTTGCACAATTATATTTTAACATAAAAACGAGAGACGTGATGTATTAAAATATGTAAAAACCTAAAATATAATACAATTTTATAATGTAATCACTGATTTTATTCATACTAGTTTGTCATTGTGTTTAACTGAGGGCAGGTTCATCCTAGGACCTTCTCCTGATTACATTACACAGTTTCCGGCGAAAAGCTAAGAAAGCAATAAGCTGCCAGCACATTGGCCAGATACCACCAACAACGTTACAAGAGAATAGTACCAGCACTCCTTCCACCTCCAGAACAGAATATGATCTCAATTTGTCCCTAGAATCAAAAGACAACAATTCGCGTCTTATCAATTAATCAAAATTAAACGATTTGGTACGCGATTTGGGTCTTAAAATTAAAAAAAGAACTTTTAGGTTTGGGATTTAAAGAAGACACTCTTTTGCTTGTGGTACAAATATTTTATTGATTTAGCCGTAGTGAAGAAGAATTTTGAAAGTATTAGAGGAAGTAGTATAGGCCTACTGTTCTTATATCCCTAGTTAGAGTGGTGGCCTAGGAAAATTTTGTGAAGCAGGAGATTGGCGTATATTTATTGATTCTAGCAAAGTAAGTCTAAAGGGCGCTCTTCTGCATAGCCTAATGTGAATAAATTAGCATCAGTTCCAGTATTTCAGCGAGTGTACATGAAATAAACATATAGGGGGCCTTCAAACATTTATACTATTCTATGAAAAAATGTAATGAACACAAGTGGTACATGTGTTGTGACCTTAAGATCTGTGATATTTTATTGAAGCAACAATGGAGGGTATACGAAATATTCGTGTCTTTCGTGCGAATAGGACTCTAGAGCCAGGGAAAGACACTGGAATGAAAGCCAATGGTGCCAGGGATAAAAAATTAATAAATCGATCAATATTTGATTCTGAAATAAATATTGCTACCTCCATTACACATAAAACTAGGATTTCTGAAGCAATTTGTTAAAGTTACGGACAAAGACTCTTGTTACCAATATATTGCTAAAAAATTGTTACTGACGGAGTCAAAAGGGAAGGAAGACTTGTTGAGACCACAGACTCGCAAACTATTTGGGGTGTTATTATTTTAAAAATTGCACTCTTGCATGAAACTACAAGCTTGGGAATCATACAAGGACGTCATCGAGAAGTTTCTGGGCAATGTTAAAAATTATTAGTACGAGAAAATTGTAAAAACCATGCTCGAAAATTTCGGGGCACTGGGATATAATATGAGCTTGAAGTTAAATTTCCTCCACTCTCTTCTTCAACATTTACCAGAGAATTTAGGAGTGTTAAGTGAAAACATGGTGAGAGATTCCATAAAGATATAAAATAAATGGGAACGAGGTACCAGGTTCGATGGGATATCTCCATGATTTTTTACTATTGTTGGTGTTTGGTAAGAGAAAATCATCGACAGGAGCACAAACGCCAATCAACTTACCGTTCATTTTTTGCTAAGAGAAGGAGAAAATAGAAGATCTTAAGGTAAATGATTAATAGTTTTTATTTATTTTAAACAGTTTTGCCTGCACAATTGATATTGTATCAAGCCTCTGTAGATTTTACAAAAAATTCTAGGATTATGACTAGGCCTACTACATATAATACAAAAAGTAACAAATATCTAATTTCAACATTACAAAAAAAAGTACGTGATACGTAAACACTGTTAACATATTTTGAATTCAGCACACCGACATTAGATTTAGAGACCTGTTAAACCCTGTGCCGCAGAAAAAATAAATAAATTCTCAGGCATGTGTTATTATTATTATTATTATTATTATTATTATTATTATTAGGCCTATTATTAGCCTTTTTTATTTTATGTTGTATCAGGTGTTCACGATTCATTGTGTAGGCCTACCCGTGTTTTTTTGTTCGTAATTAAATATTATTGTGTATAATAATAATAATAATAATAATAATAATAATAATAATACGCATTGCAGAGACTCTTGATGTCCCAACTCCTTTCAAAAAATGTTAAACTGAAAATATATAAAACTATTAGGGGTATTCTACCAGTTATATTAGGCCTATACGGGTGCGAAACATGGACTCTTACTTTAAGGGAGGAAAGGAGATTACAAGTATTTGAGAATAAAGTACTTAGGAAAATTTTGGGACCAAAGAGAGATGAACAGAACAGGAGGAATGGCAAGAAGACTTACATAACAATGAAATTACATGGTCTTTATAGGAAGCCCGATATTATAAGAAGAGTTTTAAGTCTCGTAAAAAAAGACTGACGATGGGCAGGACATGTTGCACGTATGGGGAATGAAAGAATTGCATGGAAGCTTCTTGTAGGAAAGCCTGAGGGAAAACGCCCAGTTGGTGGACCAAGAATGAGGTGGGAGAATAGCATTAACTATGATTTGAGGGAAGATAGATTATACAGGGAATGATTGGAAAGCATTGGCTCAGGATAGGGATGTATGGAGAGCTTATGTCCGTGCGGCCATGAACCTCCGGGTTCGATAGTGCCAGTGAGTAAGTAATAATAATAGTAATAATAATAATAATAGTAATAATAATAGGCCTAATAATAATAATAATAATAATAATAATAATATACAAGAGTAAAATCCTCCGTTTTCCTTTGTTTAACTGCTTCCGTTGTCGGTTGTTCACGTGTTTCACGCCACTCGGGCCTGGCGGAAGAGGATCTTTAACTCTGGATCACATAGACTTTGACCACACAAGTAGATTCCACCAGTTGTGTGATAAGCTTAAACCCCTGCTGTATTTTGGAACATTATCAAAGCTTCCGTCATTGTTCCGTCCAGATTATTCCGTGATTTTCCTTAGTTGTAAAGTGAATGCCATATAGGCCACGTCTAAGGGCCATGGCCCGTTTTCTTATTGAAGATGCCGATACTACGCTCCACGTCAAATGACAAAATATCACTGTTCGCGTATACAGGAACTATTAGGCTATATTTTTCATTTGTGCATTTCGTATAAAGGAATAAGGAACAGGCAGATGGACGTCGTTTTGTGTGACTCGACCGCGAAATTTCGCCCTCAGCTTCTTTGGTCATGGCCACACATTTTTAAATGAGAGAATATTATACGTTATGCATGATTATGAGGCCAGATGGTATTGGGTGTCGTTTCAGACTTACATTTACCTTATAGGCCAGGTAACCTTCAATTCACCTGAAACCCCACCCCGGAAACTTGTCATGAACGGGAATCGAACATGGAATACTCGCGTCCGAAGCAATAACGTTATCTCCGAGTCTATATCAATACAATTAACAAAGTATGTAGAATTAGACCTGCTACAAAAACATTGATCATTCCTAAATAATAGCCTAGATTTATAAACTACTTATAGACCTATAGGCTTCTTGGTTGCATACGCGCAAAATAAAAAATTGTTTTATTGGACAGACAGAATAAAAATTAAGTTACGAATTATAATTAAAATTTCTTGATTACACTGATTCCTGATCACCGAAAGAAAAGTGGCAAACATATGAGAATATCATTCCTTAATACAAAGAGATATTTCCTCTTACCTCTATTAACATCATTGGACTTATGATTGGAATAATATTAATAGAAGCGGAAGCATTTCACGTTTATTCTTAACTTATTTTGTAGAGGTTTAGAGTTGACAAAGAATTTTATAGGATAGATGTCGAGTTGTCGTTAATTGAAGTCTCCTGTCACATCTGAGCTATGGAAACGCTCCATAGTTTTCCTGTTTCGAATTCTACTTTTCTTGTAGGCCTATTTTTAATTACTATATAATTTTACAACGAATTACAAAGGAAGCTATATTGGTCAAATAAACTATTTTGGGAATGACTTGATATACTTTCTTTCACGGAAATCTGCTTACTTGATGGCATAATACAAAAATTTGAAAAATGTTAGGCCCCTACCATATAATAATTGACATACAATATCCGGATGGAGAGGGACATTTGTAGAACAGTGAATAAACATATATCACTAATTTTGCGCAATTAAGAAGATTATCGAAAGAACTATTACTAAGTAGACAACCGGTATCTATACTCCAGGGTATTCTATTGGAAGAGTAAAAAGTCAGTGAAGTGGTGTGATTGTTGTCTTGAGTGGAGAAGGAAAAATATAAATTTATGTTGGTTGTCCCAGGCTCGGGCAAGTTATGATAAATACGCTGGAGCAGTGGAAGACCAATATTTGCACTGGTTCCCACCCGGTGAAGTTACTCCGGCTTCGTTTCCTATGCGAGGGTAAAATGAAGCCGCGGAAAGAAAGGTTTGCCAGCCCCCTCCCACATCCCACCCCCACTAGTAAGAAAATACTGTATCTCATTTTTCATTTGGTCGAACTTTGTAATCCTCATCTGCTTGCTATGAAATAATAACTTGAGGGACTGAGTTTTCTCGGGAGAGGGCGAAAAGAAGGGTAAGAGAACTATGGAATTGGGGAGGGGGTTGAAGGTTGAGTTTTTTGAGGGGGAGGGTAAATGGGGTGGGACAGTGATATGGTACGACGAATCACGAGTTGGCAGTTATCATCATCATGATATTCATCTTGTCTCCCCCACGGAGAAACAATGATACTCCAATTAAAACATTGTTTGTTTAGCATGAAGAGAATCCGCAGAGAAGAAATAATAAGGAGACGGTCACTGTGTGTTGTACGCCGTCTAAGACTAACTTGATAACTTGGTTACCCGAGCACAACACTTCACTAAATCAAAAGCGTTTCTCGCATGTTTAGCTTACAGGAAACAGCTATTCCATAAGCTCTATCAAATTTAGCCTATTTCTGCAATTCTAAACACGGACTTTACAGTGATACTGTGGCACTAGAACCCGAAGCTCACACCGCCCCTTGCCTGTTATTGGAATCAGGCATTCTCCTGTTAATATTACCACTTCTAAAAATTACCTATCCTGAACTCGAATAACTACTAGGCCACTTCTCTACATGCCTTATATATTTTGAACGTATTCCTTGCAAATCCAATCATCTCCAGAGATCAGAATCTACGAATTTTTCTAGCAATATTTTGCTTCAGTTAATCAAGGCCTATGGAAATTATTTCTATACACTTCATTTTATTGATTTCCCCATAAACAAAAATCACAATAATTTATGTCGGTGGATCTAGAGGTAACAAATTTGTATCTACTAATAATCAGAATATTGCGTCTAGGCCCAATTGTTTATATGACAGAAATAACTTTATTATTATTATTATTATTATTATTATTATTATTATTATTATTATGTCCTCCGGGAGGGACTTTAAGCCGTGGGTCCCGAGTCTGAACATTTTCAGGCTCGTAAAAAATCCTTAAGCCTGAATGAAAAGGCCTCTAAGCAAAATTTCCCGAATTTTTCCGTCCTAGTACTACCTTGGTTTCCTAGATGTCAGTATGAGGCGGAACGCTGGCCACGGACACACTCAAATGACATCTGTACGAAAACAAGTGTAATTAAATTAGTATGGTTCAATTTCTTTCCTGTAGGGGGAGAGCGCCTAAATCTCTGTAAAGGGAAAACATAGGCTTACAATGTTTATTATTACGCCTGTTGTAAGCAAAATAGTATTTTTTCATTGGCGCACAATGATATGGGAGGTCACCCAATCACAACTAAATAAGCTTAGGTCTATATTCTAATTAGATTGTAACTTACTTAAAATGGTTCCATTTCTTACAGGCTTATCATAAAATTGCACATAAAAAATAGCAAACACGAGTAAAAATGTAGGTCCTGAGCAGATTCACATACGTTCCCATGTAAATGAGTAAAGGTTAGCAGGTACAAACTTTTCAGCACGGAAAAGATTTTATGCGCAGCCGGTGCCACAACATATTAACGTCCCAGTAGATGCAATAGGCCTATATATGTGTGTGGGTGTGCGCGCGCGTGCGTGCGTGCGCGCGCGTGTGTGTGTGCGCGCGCGTGTGTGTGTGTTTGTGTGTGTGGCTGCAATGCACTACTAGGCCTATATACATGTTTCAAGTCGCCAACATGATCTAAAGGACGAAGTTTACTCTTCATAAGCTGTGATCAGTAGTATGGTGTTGTAGGATGTGTGGCGTGGAGTATCCTCGCTGCTTGTCATAATAAGAATGTTCAAGTAATTCAAAACAAATGTCTCAAAGTTATATTTTCGAGCGCTATATACACGAGAATATCTGAGGTTAATGACGTAGCGCATGTTCCTTATATTACAACTCTCATAGAAAATAAACTCACAAACATGTTTAATCATAACACCCTTCATAAAAACCAACTAGTTCGCAATATAAGGCATATGCCAGAGCGGAGTACTGTCCATCGAAACATAATTAATCGACAAGATCCGAATTGATGGACTGATCAATATATGTTGGAGGTGCTCTCGCCTGGGGTAGCAAGGTTCATTGCGTGTTGTCGGCCTTTAGACTCTCGACTTGTCAGCAGTGTGGTCCTGTTCCAGAGTAGAAGCATCCACATTTCACCGCGATTCATCGAGTCGTCAGGCAGAAAACAAATTGCCGCCTAGTGGATAGGGTTAAGTGCTACAACCCCATCTCATTAGCCTCAACGGCTCCAGTAAGCAGCAAACTGGACAACGTCAGTCATCGTCACAACTAGTAACGAATTAGTAGAATTGAATTTATTGTTTTTTTTTTTCAAAAGTAAGGAAATACATTTTCATTTACATTGCGCTGCATTATTTTTCCATGATTAAAAATATAAAAATAAACATATGATTAATAAATACCTACATGGTTACACACCTACATAAAAATTTATAGAAACAGTGAACATAGGCCTATAGGCCTTTATAATCTATGTCTACACTACATACACAATAATACACATCTACACTCATCAATGAAAAGACCATGTGTACAAATAAATCTCATTTTGTATATTAATAATTTTAAAAAATGCTACAAAACAAATTAAAAAACGAGAGAAAAAACACACACACATATACATAGGCCTACACCTCCCCGTAGACATACAAACGCGCACGCGAGCTTTCATACCCCCCCCTGAAGACATCAAATGCACTATCAGACTATTCAACTTATTAGGACTCCTTATTATATAATAGTCTACATATAGGCTAATTGAAGATCGAAAACAAAGACCATATTGAGATTCTTATTATTGATAATTCATATATCCTTATTGATCTCCAATTTTGCTATAGGCCTACTACAATTTCCTTAGCGTAGCTACCCAAAAATTTTCATGTTTTCACTTCACACTCGATCTGTCCTAAAGATCCCAGCACGCCACTCTCCCACAATCCGAACTGAGAAATCTCTCCAGCAGCAACTGTCACAACTAGTAGTTTTAGTTCTAGTAGCTATGACTCAACCCGTTCAGTTTCTGGTTAGGCAACCAGATGACCGTCGAGATATGCGGTCAGCATTGAGTGATTTTTCAGGAGAATTCGGATTCCTAAACTGTTTATATGAAAGTAAGGTATTCTTGTCGTCGTCACATATGTTTGTCAAACAGGTGTAGTCGATCTGGCAACTGTTACATTTTTGCTCTTATATTGCTATTATTATCTCAACACAAGCTCATTGAGCCTAACAGTCAATGTTGTGGAATTTTATTGCTGATTCTACATGTAAATGGAAAATGTTTAAACTAGTCTACTATTTAGTTTACTCATCAGTAGACCGAATTTTTAGCCGCCAAATGATGTATGTAGTAAGTTAAATGCTCCGTAAAATTGTAAAATAAGTTAAAATAAATAATAGTTTTAAAAAAACTAAAACAACACGCTTTATTAGAAAACCGAACTAAAAAAAGAAAAATAATTTTAATTTCCAACACGCTTGGGATAAAATTAATGTGGTCAACAGAAAACATAATCTCCAACACATTTAGAATAAAACTAGAGTTACCTAGAAAAAAAATAATTTTACCATCAAAAGCGTGGGGTGCTTTTTATGGTTTTTAAATTTTCTTCTTAGAGACTTCACTTTTACCAATATCTGTTTATTATCAACTATATTAATTGATATATAGCAGCCCACGCTTTTGATAGTAAAATAATTTTTTTTGTAGATAACTCTAGTTTTATTCTATGTAAATGTGTTGGAGATTATGTTTTTTGTTGACCATATTAATTTTATCCCAAGCGTGTTGAAAATTAAAATTGTTTTTTTCATTTTTTAGTTCGGTTTTCTAATAAAGCGTGTTGTTTTAGTTGTTTAAAACTAGCCTATTATTTATTTTTAATTTTTAGTTTGGTTTCCTAATAAAGCGTCTTGTTTTAGTTTTTTAAGCTATTATTAATTTTTTATTTTTTAGTTTAGTTTTCTAATAAAGCGTGTTGCTTTAGTTTTTTTAAACTAGTATTTATTTTTTAATTTTAATATTTTACAGAATAAGATAAAAATGTAAATATCTTTAGATTTCATACTATAGTAGTATAAGCTAAAAGTAATACACCACTAAAAAAATCCTCCGGGCCGGATTTCAACCAGCGACTTATGAATTACTGAAATTATATACCACTACAGACCACTGCTCTACCAACTGAGCTCTTAAACGATTGAGTAAGAATTTGATAAGTCCGCAACCTATTATACCAGTTTTTATTTTTTTGATTTTCTGATGATTCTGGCCAGGATTTTAGAATAATTTATGAAATTACTGTATTGTCATTGGTCCTTTACAAGTAGGCCTATACAAAGTTTCAAGTCGATCCAATGATTTTAAGTGGGTGAAAATCGTGTTGAAAGATTCAGTTATATAATTACACATTTTTTTTTTATTTTCTGATGATTCTGGCCAGGATTTTGGAAAACAATTATGAAATCATTCTATTGTCATTGGTCCTTTACAAGTATACTAAGTTTCAAGTCGATCCAGTGATTTTAAGTGGGTGAAAATCGTGTTGTAAGATTCCGTTACATAATTACACAGACACTTTTTTTTTTAATTTCTGATGAAGCTGGCCATGATTTTGGAAACAAATTATGAAATTATTGTATTGTCATTGGTCCTTTAAAAGTATACAAAGTTTCAAGTCGATCCAATGATTTTAAGTGGGTGAAAATCGCGTTGATAGATTCCGTTGTGCAGATAGAAACAGGTCAAGCTATAAAGCGTGTAATATATTACTAAGTTACAGGCTTTTACAAAACCATAAAATCGTATAAAAGCCATATCACTATCATAAACAGAAAAAATGAGCAAGAATTATGAAATTAATATATTAAATAAAGTTAATCAGCTATAGCAAACCTATTTATTAACAACAGAGTAAAATTGTCCTGTTTTTCTTTTACGTTATTTCGACGCTCAGATAAAATTCAGATCTCAGAAAATTTGAGATTTTGAGGCACGGTTAAATAAAAAATAAATACACTAAACAGTTACTATAAGATAAAATAGACAGTTTTAGTCTCAATTAAACTCTCACAGATCGTATAAAATTTCAGGAAATGTATGCCTACAGGAATATTAGGCACACATATTTGCATTTATTCATTCACAAAAATAAGCCTAAAACCTAAAATCCATGTAAACATTAATTATTAATCAGTGACAAAAATCCGGTACTATGTAGGAATAGGCCTATTAAAATTCCAACCAATTAGCCTAGGGCTTCAGATATCTGTAACATAATTTTACGTTTTAGTGTTATTCCTTTCTTATTATTCCGGAAACGTGCAGTTTTTTCTTGCAAATTTATCAGATCAGCACTATAAAATATAGGCCTAGGCCTATTTATAACTTACCTTCATAGGCCTATGCTCTTTGGTTTAAACAGGTCACGGATGATCAATAGAAACCAGCATGCCTACAGTAATTAATCTGTTGTCTTAAATTTGTTACAAATTGTAAAATTTAAAAATAAAGGCTCTAATTGTTCATCCCTATTAAAAGTTTTAATTTGGCCTCACCTGCTCGATTGTTAGCGGTCGATCTGAAATTCTTAACAATTTAGACGCTGTCAGCGTATTTTACGGATAGGTCTATTTTATATTAATTCCAAAAATCGTATCAATTAAATATAAAATAAATAGGTCCCTAGATCTACAGCTAATGATCCATATTCTCTCTACAATGTTGCATGTGAATTTAATAGTACGAAAATTCTGTACAACTCTTTAGGTCTAAAATAATAGTTAGTTAGTAGTCTATGCCTATTTTTATTCTTAAAGAAGCTCTTTGAGAGTTAGTCATTAGTGTTGCTTTCTGAATTATTGTTAAAAACAAAGAGAGCCACTTCCTTTAAGATAATTTTATTGTCACTAACAGCTCATTACGTTTAACCTACGAGGACTAATTTTATTTCTGAATCTTTGATTTACTTGTGTGTAGGCCCTACATAATTATCAGAAGAATTTTGATGTAGTGGCAGAATTCAAATAAGCTGCATGGGAACAGTAATTTCAAACTTAAATGAGGTGCAGAAATATACTAAACCTAGGCTCAACTATGTAAACGCATGCTACATTGCATTACAAGTATCATCTCATCACAACTCCTCTAAAAAATGCTAAACTAAAAAATATAAGAATAAATTATATTCACAAACATTTTACACGGCATTGACATCCGAGGTAGAGCTCGGGCACAGTTCACTTACACAAATAATAGCCTACAAATAGAATAAGTAAGTTATATTGTTAAGTTTTAGTTAAGGGGAGAGGGAAAAGGAAATAGGCTATATAAATTTAAGAGCCAGTTTCAAAGTATAAAATAATTTCTGGCACATAAAAAATAAAACGGAATAATTCAAGGGAAAATAAAATAGAACGACATAGAATATATTAATACCAGAATGAAGAAGGTAATTAAATTCATTAGGAAACAATATAAATCAAAACAAATTTAGGAAAATGTTTCAAAATATAAAACGCACTCAGACATGCAAAGAATAATACAAAGCAGAATAATATGAACAAAACATTATATAGGCTAATCGATTAATAACGAACTGAAGGAAGTAAGTACATTATGTAATAATGTAAAGGAAAAAAATTAGGAGAAAGTTTCAGAATGTGAAACCTACTCTAATATCCAAAGAATTAGTGCAATGGAGAATTATATAAGCAAAATCACATATAGGCCTAATAGATTAATACAAAACTGAAGGCAATAAATAAATACGTTAGCAAATAATCATATAAACCAAAATAGGTTACTACTTATTCATTATTTAAAATATTTAAGCGTTCGTAATTAATTAATTGCTTTCCTAAATCTATCGGTGTTTAGTTTGTTTAACTATGGATTTGTTCTAATTAATTCATTGTATAATTTAGGTCCAAGTTACCTATTATGATTAGATCCACCAGTTGTGTAGAATTTTGCTTCATGTAGCAAAAGTAGTAGGCCTATTTTGTCTGGTGCTAAAAAAACTTGCAAGCCTATTATTGTCTCTAAATTCGTTCTTATTTTTGTGGAAATAAGTAGGAAATGTAGGCATATGCTTAAAAATTTGTTCAGTATTTGGCACGCCGAATTCAAAGTAAATTAATTTTGTAGGGTAATCTGAAGGTTTGTGCAAGCAAATTTTTTATTTAGTTTTTTCAGTAATGTTAGTGGAGAAAGGATAGAATTTGAAGTTCCACCTTGTTATTCCAACTAACTTATTATCCTTCCAGCTGTAGGCCTACTAGACCTACGTATAAGGATGCGAAACATTGTCTCTTATTGTAAGAGAGGAGTAAAGTTTATGAGTAGGCCTATTTGAGGATAAAGTGGTTAGAGGAATTCTTGGGTCAAAGAAAGACAAATATTCAGGCGGGTGGAGAGAAAAATGCATAACAGTGAGCTACGTGATATTTAAGCCTATGGGAAATTAGACTAATAAGAACACGAAAGTCACGTAAACTGTGATAGGCAGGATATTTGATACAAACAGGGAATGAAAGATTGGCTGGAAAATTCTGGTAAACCAGAGGTAAAGCACCCACCAGTTACTCCAAGAATGAGGAGGGGAATAATATTAACCATGATTTGAGAAAGGAAAATTATACACGGAATTATTGAAAAACAATAGCTCAGGAACGGGATACGATGGTGTCAGTGAGTTAGTTACACATAATTATAATTGTAATATAATTTTAAATTATCTAATTAATATCGTTTCATAATAGAGCCTACACCATAATATGTTTTAAAACAGTCGCGAAACTATTACAAAGAAATATGTTTCCTAAATATCCAACTACATTTATTACAAGAATGAAATTAGATTTCGCCATGCTTGTTGCGAAGCCTCCTCGTGCTTGTTGTTTAAAATAACTTACGGAACACGTCATTGATCAGTAAACCACGGTGCAGGGTTTACTATCTTTCTGCCTGCGGGCCAAAATTGCATGTTCTTAACTACTCAAACCAAATGTATTTAGTACCCCAATGGAGAACAGTTGACGTGTAGAAGAAAGGCTCCACAATCAATAGTATTGCATGTTCCCACTAACCAAGCACTAATTATTACCCCACATGCTACCCTCTTCTGTCTTCATGTAAATCTATATTAAAAATAGAATATTGGCTACTGACATTGTAATATTAAATAATTGTAAGGTATAATTTTTCGTAACTCTTTACTAACTCTTATTCCAGTGAAAATAATTAGACTACATGAAAGAAAATAAAGCTATAATTCTACTGTGAATCTATTGGGGAGAAAAATAAATAGGCCCTACATGGAGATGTACTGTGATCAAAATGCACTAGATTGTAAAAGGATGTTAAGGACAATAATTCTTATGTAAAAGCGAAAACATTAAATTTTCTTTGATCAATGTTAACGGATCTAAATCATACAAACTAAGAATTAAATGCCGACTTAAAGGAAAAAATTCTTGTTACTATTCGTTTCAATATCTTCTACCTTCTTGTATGTAACTTGCTCAGAATCTAGAAATGTCAGTCTATGACATAATAACAATACGCATGGTGATAAAATGTCTGCAAACAAATATAGTCTACTAGTTCTAGTTTCTAGCAATAACCTTGTCATCTATAAATATAAGCATGAAATATAATAATAATAATAATAATAATAATAATAATAATAATAATTTAGAGAAATAACAATGAAAATTGAAAATACAGATAAACTCAATAATTTAACCAACAATGAAGAATTATTTTACGAAATTCGTTTCAATCAAATGCCTACTTAACCTATAGGCTTAACTATAATAGCCCTGTCAATGAGTAAAATACGTAATTTTAATTTAACTGATGTCTACGTAATGTATTTTCTGTCCAACGGATCTGTGCCCCCGTAAGATAGGCTATGCGAACTAAAGCCCACTTCCTTTTCTGCCTCGGAAAATCATGTCCTAGGCCTATTATTTCAATGAAGTTTAAAAGAAATGAAGACGGCCTTTCACATTGATTATCATATAGCCTATATTTTGAAAAATAAATGGAAATTTTAGTTAATAGAATAATCTAGTATGAAGATACCGTCAAACCGTAAACAAAAATGGGAATGGATTAATCAAACCATTGATAGATCGAGCCAAAAAACTTTGACATCCTGATTTATTAAAAAACGAACTTCAACCACCGCCAGACGGTATTCACAGGCCAAATAGATAGGCCTACACCAGGAAATAAATCAAACCGAGCCAATCATCCAGGACGATAAAAACAATAGAAAGAGCAGCAAGGAATCAGAGGAAAAACCTTCAACCAGGGCATTTTTACCGTTCATTAAGAATGTCACGGACCGCATTGAAACTACTAAGGAAAGAAACTACGAATGAAAGAAGACATAAATACAGTATCCAGTCCTACCAAGAAGTCAGAAATCTTCATCAGACCTATAAAGGATAAACACCATCCATCATCAGACAGCAAGCATATACAGAGATACCATGCAGTTAGTGGAAAAAGTGGATAGCCTATAGGCACCACTAAACGCAGCATCTGCAACCAGAACTTAGGGAGGCCATTGAAAGATTAGATACAGTCGTCTTAAACCCAAATGGATAAGTCGGCAGTAGCAGAAACACTCTTTTTACTTGATGGCCACAGGGTACAATACCAGAATACAGACATATTATCTAAACATGACACACAATATTTTACACACTCTTACAACGAGAAGTCCATCGAATATTATCAAACATAAAAAACAGTATCAATAGAAAAGAAGAATCATTTAAAAGTCAACAAAGTATGGATACCGGTTCTAATTAAAACGCAAAAATATAAAACCTCTACAAGGTTACAGTCGACAGGACTATCAAACAGCAATCTCATATGAGAAACCAATGGACGTCCCCACCGCTGGGAACAATTAGAAAGGGGCAGATATAACGTACCATCGACTAGACCATCAAACAGCAATCTCATTGAAGCAATGGAAGTCCGAACGCTGACCAATCAGAAGGCAGATATAACTTACGTACACATCGCGGTGAACGTATAAATAGGACAGACAGTGGACAGAAATGCCAGTCTCAAGACAACCTTTGAGGATGCCAGACGCAGTCTTTGGCAAAACGTCGGGGAACTACAAGCCTCACGACCACGGCCTATAGCCCGAAAATCTTCATCAAGATCATCATTCCTATTTTGTTTATTACTGCATGGTATGTGGATTAGGTCTAGACCTATAGGCCTATATAAATTTTAAAGGGTTTACTATAATTAGTAGTTTCCTATATTTCATTGTTTAGACCACGAATGCGCAACTTAACTGAGTGGCAGGAAAAGCTTACATCCCCATTTACCTCTGTGACATAATTAATCACTTGTTGGTTCTATTTCGTTCTTAGATAGTAGAATATGGATGCGCAACTCAATCGAGTTAAGGGAAAAGCTTAGGCCCTAAATTCCCCATATAGGCCTAGGCCCACCGCTGTGACTTTAGACTATTGAAACATTTTCTATGTGGTTAGTGTCGTAATTTATTAATAGCCCGTTCTATGTTGTTGTTAGAAGTAGTCTAAGTAAACTATTCAGCTCGGCCATCTTTCCCTGCAAGCGTATTTTGACTTCATGCTTTCTTCATTCTTGACAGCATCAGGATCATGGCATGACATTGCCGCTGAGTGAATCAATGTGTCAATTGTGTATATCCTTCATATGCATATTTTCTTCGTCTTCCGTTATTTGCAAGCACGGTCATAATTCCTTCAAGGCGCGACAGACCTAGAAGGTAGGCCTACTTGGCCTACCAGAAGATTGCTGGCCTTACATCCATATATTTTAATTACAGAGGTGGATGATCATCCAGCCAGTAAAGAGGTCACATATGGTCTGCATGTCGGGTCCCATAGGCGTTATAGCTGGTTTTCTCAACCTGGAATCGCTACTCATTGTAGCCACCCAAATTACTCACAATGCTGGGTAGTTGGTCTACTGGTCGAAATTCCATAAGAAAACTTCTACTCCTATGGAGACTCGAACCACAGTCCTATTAATGAGATAGTTTTTATTTCCGTTTTGTTTTATAGGGCCTATTTGTATGTAGTTGATCCCTGTTTGATGATGGAATTGAATCAACATGAATAATGATTTATAACATCAGTGGCGAGGACAACTAACTGGCTTGCACTCTTTAAATTTGTTAACATGCATCAACCCACAAATATTTAATTTGTAGTCTAGAAACTACAGCCTATAAGATAAAATTATTATTAAACTTGCTTTGCACAGCGTTTATTTATTTAGCCTAAGATTGTTTTATTATAAATTAATATATTTATATTATTGATTGGGAGGCTGTGAAATTATTTTTAATTGTAGGCCTATTTGATTTTTAATTTGAAATTAATGTTAATTAGAACAACCTTATTAATAAATTAGAGCTTATCTCAATGCTTAATTTCAATTGTAAATAAATAGTATGTTCTGCTAAAAATGTTGTTTGGAATAAAATTAACGAAATAACGGTCAAGCTTATCTATTAGTTTATTATCGGCATGAAAGTTCCTTAACATATAGGCCTATATGTTTCATTAGTCTGCAGTAGTTTCAGTACTTGAGAATTCGAAACACTTTCTGTCTTTCTCTCTCCTTCTCTATCTCTCTCTCTCTCTCTCTCCTTCCTCTCTCTCTCTCTCTCTCTCTCTCTCTCTCTCTCTCTCTCTCCTCTCTCTCTCTCTCTCTCTCTCTCTCTCTCTCTCTCTCTCTCTCTCTCTCTCTCTCTCTCTCTAGGCTATATATATATTATAAATATATTTTTGACATTTGGCAATGAAGGCAAATATGATATGAAAAGAAAAATGAATGCTTTAGAGACTCGAGTTCAAATCCCGACTCAAGCATTCATTTTCTTTTCATATCATATATATAGCCTATATCCATCCATAGTAATTCTGCCCGAAGGCAGGTCCTTCACTGCAATCATAGCATTTTCATGCTATGCTTGCAGCTTTACTGAGGAATTGTGTAAGTGTGGTAGCTTCCCGTTGCTTTCCACACCGGTGAAGGATGATGGTGATGATGATTATGATAAGGATGATGATGATGGCCATATGATTTCGGGGACCGTTTGGGCATTAAAGTTTTCCTGACATTTGTCTTACAGGTGAGGAAAAACCCCGATAAAAACCTCACCCAGAAAAACTGCCCCGACCGGGGATCGAACCCGGGCCCGCTGCGTGACAAGGCAGCACGCTACCTCGAGACCACAGCGGTGGACTTATCCTATATATATATATATAGATATATATATTATCATATTATGTCATATCTATCTATCTATCTATCTGTCTGTATATCTATGTAGGCTATTTATCATAAGTAATGCCACGAGTGATTTCCAAATTATCGATAAATTCACGACTCACGAAGTGAGGAGTGAATTTATCTAGAGAATTTGGAAATCAAGAGTGGCATTGTTAGGACTATTTAACGAAATAAATTAAGCTGTTTACTCACAAATCAGTATTTAACTATAGTTATTTTAAAATATTTATATATTTATGTAAACTGCGATGTTTGAAAACATATGAGAAACGATAGGTACGCTTCTACTGCTTCTTTTTGTTTATCACTGCAACCAGATCATACTATTATTGCCAAAGGAACGCAATATTGTAAGAATGCTCTCTAGTGAGAGAAAAAATGAAACACATCAATCTGTATATTAATTCATTTTTGATTCGTATGATGTAAATATGACAATTATATTTTTCTCGATATTACCTGGGAAAAAATACATTAAGAAAGTGCAAACAGTGGTTTTTTTTTTGGTGGTATAATCAATTGCTACAAATGTTGACATGTAAGCACTATTATATACAATCTGGTAGCCGTATTTTGTTATAGGCTCAGTCACTGCAAATAACGGTCAGACCTTTTCAGATATTAAAAAGGAGGAGCTTTGTTTAATATATGATAATCCTAACACTGATAAATATTTCGTGAAACACGACTCTGATTGGTTGTAAAACAGAAATCATTGAAACGTGATTGGTCATTGACTCCCATTTGGGGCATGAGTTAAATAGTCTGTGTATGTAGTATGTATAAACCGAACACTGAAATCTTAGTGATCCTTGAGCCTTAGAATGTCAGAAGTTGACACGTTTATCCCCTTGTCTTTTGAATCAAGCCTGCCTTAATCAGTACATTGTTTCTTATCCTTTCCGGAATAATAATTTTTTTCTCATATTTTTTTCACATGAGGCGACTACACTATTATGAGTTTTCTTAATATAATAGGCCTATGAATTTGTTCTAGTTGAATTGACTCATCTCCATCAGGCTAATTAAAAAGGCTAAATGTTGATTGTCGTATGTTTTTTTGAAAATATGCTACTGATTGTGAAAGGGCATATGCCTCACTTAAGTTATTACAACTCAATATTAAAGGCATAGGCCCCTAGTCTTACACGCAGTATTTTGATTTATAATTATCTTAATGAGTCACTGTTAAAGCTACTTGTGCCTGACGCATTTGCAAAGGAGGTCAAATAAATTTACGAGATTCTGTTTTTGTCACGGTAAAGGCTTAATATATTCTATATTTTGTGCCTTAAAACTTTATGTAACTAGTGTATTGATGAGATTGTAATGTTATAATCAATAAAAAATCTATAAATAACCGCATAGGTATGGAGGCCTATTAACAACTCATTTTGATATCTTTGTTCTTGGGTTATGATGAAAAAAATTAAAACGCTGTTAATTGTAATCCTGTATTAGTTGATATAAAGCTAACAGTCGACATTTAATTAACTTTTTTAATGGCTCATTCATAGGCTATACTACTACAACATAGGCCTAGGGTACCGCTGTGATGTGTAAGACAATGGAATATCTAAACCTTGATTGTGGATCTATCCTCGGATTTGGTATGATTCACGTGATTTTTTATGTCGCACGACTAACCTACAAAGTATGGGTAGGCTACATGCAGAGTAAGAAATTGCAGAACGGCCAGGTACCGCAGAAGCACGTAGTGCTGAAGCAAGATTTTGAATGATTTTTCCTTTTTATTCCTGAGCTGCGGAAGGTGTGGAATGACAGATGTGAGGCTAAGTGGCACAGGCCACTTCATTAGTTGAGGAAGAGGATGTGATTGGCGGGTCGCCTACTTGGAGGTGGTATGGGCGACAGACTTGCTGAATCGGCAAGGCCCGAGCCAAATGGTCAGAGCAGCTAATGGTCGATGGCCGCTACTTACACCCTCCCCATGGAACTCCTTCCACAACCAAATTGTTTAGGCCGGCAAAAAGTCGAGAGGAAAAGACGATGGGGATGCGGTCACCGGGTGGCTGACGCTTTCAGTATGACCCTACCTTCCTCCGGCTCGTTAATCAGATTCAACCCGCGCCGCGACCGGCGTCTTCGTCCCCTCGCGCTCGCTTCCCGTATCCTAATAAAAAGACGGACGCATTACCCTATTCTAACGTTTCATAATAAATCTTGACAAATGCGACTACCTATAGGCGGGATTATGCAGTTAAAACATTGCTTGGGCGGGGAAATTGTCTGTCGATTATTTGTTGGCTGACAATATTGTGTCGCTTGAGATGGAAGCCAATATATTCCCTTGTTCTGCGGCAGGTGCGAATACCGCTTTTCAATATCCCGGCGTGCATTTGATATCATATCCCTTTTCTGTACAGTCAACAGCAAAAATTTCTTTTGCAATATTCCATTTATCTTACCTCGTACCAACACGTTTTCTCCGCTTCGTCAAAAAAGCTGTTTTATCTTTATTTGGATATAATCTAGAATATTTCAACACATTAAACAAGTAATCTTGTTTTGTGATCTTAATAAATTTTCGGGGTTTCTTTCAAACAAAGGTCTACAGTAATCTGAGTGTCTGTCCTGATTACTATGCTCGCCTATAGTTCAAAGGTTCGCGAGTTCAATTCCAACCAGACTCGATGGATTTTAAGGGCATAATAATCGTGAGTGTATATTCATTTGTAAGGGAACTATAGACGTGAGTTCCCTGTCGTAGATTTACGGCACGTAAAAGAATCTCAAACCTGAATAAAGATATATGCCTATCTGGACAAAATTTTAGAATGTTGGAATTTCAGATTAGAATTTCGATGCTAATGACCTAATAGATAAGAGGTCCATTTGCTAAAAATAATAACTAATGTGAGCGGTTTGTGATCATTGTTTGTGGTTGAAGAGCACGGCGTCTCGGATCTGATTTTTGACTTTAATTATGTTTTTTATGTGGATAATTTTTCCAATATCCATTAAGCCTTGTAGGCCTATGTGTATTTAATATGTTTTAACATGTGCGTGTTTAGGAAATGAAAAAAGTTGAATATAAAGAAAACAATTTTGCGTAAGTTAAAAAAAATATAATGAAGCAAGATAGCCTATGGGCTTAATTTATGACGAGATTTTTTCTGAATATTAGTACTCTGACTTCCTATAGTCCTAAGCTAAGTTATATTAGATTCTACATTATAATATTTATTTACCTATGTAAACACTTCATTTATGTATAAGTCAAATTCCCTGTTTCCAGTTAAAGAGTAGCATGATCGTATACCTATAGCCTATACAATTTAACAATCAAATGTTAGAAAAAAGTAAATTTATGTTGACATATCTGATTAATCGCTGTTCATAGCTTCTTTTAATATAGGGAAAAAAAACTAATTTAGACTTAAGAAATACTGAATAGAAATAAATTTTATATTGTTTGTTAGGCCTATATTATGTCATAAATAATTAAAATTACTTTATACTTCATACAAAAAAAAAATCAAGATAACTGTCCGTTTTATTCAATATAATAAATCAATAAAATTTATCCACTTTAGGCTTACACTTAGGTTTAAAGGAAATCTTCGAAAGGTTTCTTTGGGTCACCAAATTTTATATAGACCAATGTCTTATGATGATTATAAGATTTCTTGTGAAATGTGAAGTAACATACAATAGCCTAAGGTGTATTAAAACAGTGTCCCTGAGTATTGCTATGGATTTCTGTAAAATTTGTCATTAGGAAGCCGAAGAATGAGCTAGTGAAAAGCATTAAACAAGCTTAGGGCCTATATGTAGGCCTACGTAGCAACGTTAAGAACATTGAGATCAATAAATAAAAACGGAAATAAAGCTGTGAAATTACCAAATTATTACTAATAAGCTATTCAAAGAATTGTTTTATTTCTATTTATTAGAAAACTTGTTAGGCCCATAGGCTAAGTATAAATTCCAGCCTAGTCTGCAAAGATTGAGGGTTCCACTCAAGCTTACAATGTATGTCTAGTTGATTAGTCTAGTTAGAATTTTTATTTCACGACGCTCTTTAAGAACTTAGGTAATTAGAGTCAATTTAAATCTGAGGGGTTTAACGGCTGAGAATATTTCCCAGAGATCCCTTATTTCAGCAAATGCGATTCTTTCAAGCATCGGATATCTACAACACGCGACCAAGACTTAGGCTATCTTCCCTTCCTATGGAAGACATAGTCAGGATTTTTTCGCTCTTAAAAATGCATCGACCCCGGCCGGGTTTCAACGCGTTATTCTCTAAACCGCAGGAGGACATTGACAGCTATTGCCTTGTTACAAGTACCCTATGTGAAGTGAAAACTTCAATTCAATCTACATGTAAACTAGTGTCTGTACCGTTCGACTGACGTTAACTGTCTGGGGACGGCTACAATGCGGGGACGTACCGAGGAGAATGTAATCGTTGCGACAGCCTTTGTCGCGTAACGGGTACCATATATAACTAGCATTCTATGAGCCTTGGTTTCCATTCCCGGCTACATCAGAAAAATGTATATTTGTTTATAAGGCCTGAATCGAGATTTACTCAACCTCGTGAGGGTACGAAATTGAGAAGCTATTTGATTGGCTATTTATTTATTGGCTATGGGAAATACGAACATTTGGTTAAGAAAACTGAACTTAGATTAAGATATTGCTTCATGCTGCACCCTTATAGGCCTATATATATTGTCCTTTACTTCTCAATGACTGAAATTAGTTTAAGGGCACAGGGGAGAAAAAAAAAACATACCCCTAAGTCACTTTTTCCTTGAAACCTAGAAAACGAACCTTTATTTATACAAACTATTTGTTTCCTTACCTGTGGGCCTATGCAAAAAGTTGAAGGAAATTAATCTATGACTAAATTGTTTATTTTACTGTTTCACGCTTTTAGAAGATGGTAGGCCTACTTTCCATGGAGAATCTAATGGCTCATCAGATTCCAATTTGACAAATCAAGTGACTTCCCTGGCTCTTTTCCTATACCCTTTAGTTCATTTAACCTTAGCTCTTTGGAGTAATCATGCCACGGTTTAACGCCTAATTATTTTTAATATTGTGTGGGTAGACCTATAGGCCTACTGTGATCCAAACCCTCTTGTTGGGTCTATAACCTATAAGTTATTATTTTAATGAAGTAGCAGAGTCCTGATTGCAGTCGATATGAATTAATTCCTACTTAACAGTCATCGCCTTATTCCATCTAATAGGCTAACGCCTAAGGGTCGTTACATCAAGTTGTTTCATTAAACATTCTAACGAATTTCTGATGATAACGACTACTCTTGTGCTGAATTTTAATGTAGGCACCTACCAATGGATCTTTGAGTGTTTGTTTATTGGACTAGGCTATGTTTGAATGGTCCGTCGCCGTGGCGTAGTCGGTTGAGTCCCTACCTACTCCGGCAACCCGGGTTCGATTCCCGGCGGGGTACGGGTTTTTTTAATCTCCACCTTGGGTCTGTGTGTGTGTCTTGTCCTTGTCCCTATATGTGAGAATAACAGAAAGTTAACAAAGAGGTAAAACGAAAATGTAAAAACAAGAAGGAAAACAGTATAAGTTAAACGAAAAAAAGAGGAAAAAATTAGTTATATGTTAATAGTTTATATTTATTTAACCTTTTTTTTTGTTTATACTCTTTTACCTTTTTTCCTTTGTTTTACCTGTTTTGTTAACTTTCTCTTATCCTCACATAGACACAAGGACAGGACACACACACCCAGACCCAGAGCGGAGATTTAAGATCCCCTACCCCGCCAGGAATCGAACTCGGGTCGCCGGAGTGGAAGGTAGGGACTCTACCGTCTACGCCACGGCGACGGACTATCTTGAAACTACAATGGAGGCACACCGTACCTTATACAGTACATTTGGTTTTACATTACCGACCAAGGTCATGCAGTGAAAAGCATAGCAAGAGAGTCTCACATTTACAATGATGCCGGCTTTTATTTGACTGTCAAACCAGCTCTGGGCTAATATGGCCTATGGTTATCACAATGGCTTATAGAATGGAATGCGTTTCGCACAGGCAATAGCACGAGGTCCCACTTACCTTAGGGAATGGCTATTGAAAGGAACAACACCCTCCAAGCAGTTGTGAGGCTGCAAGGTTAGACCAAATGCCCTATAGTTGGTTAAAGCAGTACGCTACAAGCCGGAAGGTCGTGGGCAGGAGTACGAGTTCCGGTGGGGACAGGATTTTTAAACTGATCTAAACGTTTTGACGTCACCATGACACTCAGGTCGATCCAGTCGCTGAAGAAAATGAGTAGTAGACTTTTGTTCTGGGGGTAAATTTGGCCTTCATACGGTGCTGGCAATCCAACTGGAATCTAGTGCTGAAACGCCCCCAAGGCATGTAGTAGGACACTACATTGTTTTAATTACGTCGACTTATGTGGACTAATAGCAGATACTAGGTCTATTTAAACCTATAAATAGGCGTACAGTATTTAAGTTTACTGATTTGCATACACCTGATAGGGTCGCCGTGGCGTAGTCGGTAGAGTCCCTACCTTCCACTCCGGCGACCCAGATTCGATTCCTGGCAGGTAGGGGATTTTAAAATTCCCACCTTGGGTCTGGATGTGTGTGTGTGTGTGTGTGTGTGTGTGGTGTGTGTGTGTGTGTGTGTGTGTGTGTGATACCACTAATGCTCAACCTGAGTGCACATTTTCTATAAAACAACAAAAAACAAATACATTTGATAGGCATATCTGTTTAACCTAAAGCATTTATGCTTATGGTCGAATCCATGAATATAGCCTACTTAGTTTAATTAAAACATTGGGTTAGGTCTATATTTTAAGGTATTGGTTTAGGTATAAGTCTAATCATAAAAGCGTCTAATCCTAAAATTTCTTTGAAATCAATCTCAATATTCAGAGTTGTATGCAGGTTTAGCTTTTATTTTATAATAATTATTTCTTACAAAATAGCAATTATATCAATAACTTCATTCTAAGACATATACAGGAAGGTCTAATTTATTTACAAATATCCATACAAAGTAGGCCTAGCCTTATTCAACCCAGTCTATGGATCGTTGTTTTCTTAAGATATCGTAATTACTTATTTATAATTTAATCAATTGAGTTGGTGTTTACTTGATGAAAATCCATATGTATTAATTAAATAGAAATAAAACGTAGTTTTATTTGATTTTCATACTTATTATATAATTCAGTGACAGCTGTTTCAGTACACTGTACCTTCTTCAGACATGTTAACATATAATAATAATAATAATAATAATAATAATAATAATAATAATAATAATAATAATAATAATAATAATAATAATAATAATAATTATTATTATTATTATTATTATAATATAATTTGTTAACATGTCTGAAGAAGGTACAGTGTACCGAAACAGCTGTCACTGAATTATATAATAAATATGAAAATCAAATAAAACTACGTTTTATTTTTATTTAATTAATATTTATAATTTGTTGAAAGTTTAGATTTTTGTCTTGATTTCAATTCAAGTATGAACATACGAATAAGGCAAATGTCAAAAGTCGTGTTTTCAATAATAATGCATTCTTTAAACAAATTAAAAAAATTCTTCCGTCTTATCTAAAAAATAAAATAAAATAGTGCAAAATCTCGTGATGCTACATTTTCATTATTGTGACATCTTATTGACACACTTTACAGATGGACTGAGCACGTAAACGCAATAGGCCTATGTTCGTAACACTATTTGCTATTTGACACCCCACAACACAAAACATCCCACTATTCTAATTCCTATAGGCCTACTCTATCTATTGCTAGAATCTGAAACTCCCTACCACAAAAGATTAGGTGACGCTGGACATTAACTATTTTAGTAAAGTAAAATGATCCCACAATAGACTCGGAGGCCCTTGGGATAGTAGGAGGTTAAGGCTCCCACGTTTTCTAGACAATCGACACTTTATGTCAGCCGGGTTGTCAGCCCTGCGTGACGGCCGCCTTTACCCCCAGAGTAAGCGTCTGGTACTCATTTCAGTTAGAGGCTGAGTCGACCCCAGGGCCATAGTGCCGCCAGAGGGTTTGGGTCAGTTTAAAAATCCTGACCCCAACGGGACTTGAACCCTCGACCCTCCGGCTTGTAGCTCAGTGCCTTAACCACTACGCTACGGTAATGTTTTTTATTTTTTATAATTATCACTAGGGAGATTGATGGTTTCGGATATCTCATCCTTCTATTAACATTATCTTAAATTATTTCAATTTTAGTTTAATTTGTATAGGCCTAAATATTTATTTACAATAACATACTATATTATCATAGGCCTATTATATATTTTTCTGTTTCCTAATATTTTTCACTTGTTGAAAAGAATTTCTTGTGTCCATAACTCTCGCACATTAAATAATTAATTATTGTTATTATTGTAGTAGGCCCAACTATGTTTGTTAGCGTATAAGTGAAGAAGATTGCTTACTGATTGGAAGAAAAGAAATATGTCATTCAGGCAATAGTTAAAATAGATATGGAAACATTCACTCTGACTCTGCATAAGAGTAAGAAATAAAATCGTATCGAGATCATTTTTGTTGGTTCGAGATTTTAAAAATGATTTTAACTTAAGTGAACTTTTAGCGTTAGTGGATGTGCAGGCACGCAGTCCTGGCTAGAGTGGCACAGTAAACACTTAGATATACAAGAGAGAGCGAATAATGGAAACAATAAAACATGTAGCGTTTCTCCCACTTGAAGATGATCAATGCGATTTATGTCCATTTGCGTCAGTCAATATTTATTGCAGCAGTACCTCTCCGACTTTGTATAAAATCGCTGACAGTGGGCAAACTCCACAGTAATCTGTTCAGATCTACGTGTAAGCTGTTACCATCGCTTTATTGAATCCCTTCCCGCTGTTTGGTCTCTCTTGCCTTCTTGTGGGGGTAGGGGGTGCCGGCCGAACATGTGAGTGGCTAGACCTCCGGAAATGATAGACGGGAAATCTACCCCAGCCAACATTCATCCCCCTGCATGCTGTCTCTCTCTCTCTTTCTCACACACATGCAAATCCGGAGAAAGTGTGGACAAAATAAAACTAGTTGACAGAGTTTTCTGAATGATTCTGGGAAATATTGACACTGCAAACATAAGCTAAACTCCGCTCATCGACACAAAACTAGAAGGAAAATGATTGTCATTGGTTGGTATACTGGTTGTCTGTCAATCATGGAGGGTTTCTCATTGGTTAGAAAATAAAGTGCAAGCTTGTGGGGGTGGGGGAGGACGCGTGGTCGTGCAAGAACTGCTCAAGAGGCGCGCGCAAATAATCGATGTGTGTATATCTTGCATTGTTGTGGTGTCGTCGGGCGCGAAAACGTCGCATCAGTCCGCAGGTAAGTTCGGAGACGACGTGCATTTATTTAATATTGTCCTCTCCCTGACTGGTCAGCCGTGTGATTTGTTTGGGGGCCCCAACTTGAGAAAAATAAATGACGGCTGTCCGGCACACGCCGAGGCAGAGCCAGATGGCGTTAGTATCGACAGTTTTCTGGTAGAGCACTCGTAAATCAGAGGCGGGTATTATTGCCATTTCCAGGGAGATGGATACAGTGACGGACCAGAAATGGCCCGCCTTTATTCAATGTGCCTGTCGTAAAATGGACTTTCATGTGTGAAATTCAGCAGTCATAGGCATTACTCGGAATGGACTGCACTAAATTACAGCCGGAGTCGTCGACGTCTCCACTACCTGCTGCCTCCCTTTATTTCTTTGTAAAATGAGAAATTTGTCAAACTCTTGGGCTGTGGACAGTTTGCTGAAATATGCTTTGGTGTTAAGCCATGGAAATATGTCAACGGAGTGGAAGGGGGCCTCTTTTTTCCCTCTCTGCTACGGATATTGGAAATTTGAGTGGTCACAAGTAAATGATGGCTTGAGGAGCAGGACACTCGGCTCAAGATAAAAGCGACCACCAATGCATGTAAAATGGAAACTCCATTTCCTCGCGTAACAAAGCTCTGTTAAATCGCACTAAATTTTATTTTAAAAAAATCTTTTTTTCTCGGCGCCGAGACTACGATATATATATATATATATATATATAGAAAAACTAGGCATATTTATTACTGTTCTCGCTACCAACACGAACAATCCTTCCCGTCTGTTCCCTTTATCAATTATGACAGAAATTGTACGTAAATAATAATAATAATAATAATAATAATAATAATAATAGTAATCATAATAATAATAGTAATATTATTATTACTATTATTATTATTATTATTAGTAGTAGTAGTAGTAATAATGATAAAGTTAATAATAATATTAATAATAATAATAATAATAATAATAATAATAATAATAATAGGATAATAATAATAGTACGTAACTATTAATAACACTTTATGATTTAATAGAAAATCTGAAGGGAAAATAGTTCATTAATGAAGCTAACTAGTTATGGATGTATCATTTAACTCAAGTTTAGTAAAAACTATTTCTGGAAAGTTAATTGACTCAGCAGATTAGCAACGACGAGGGAACGAGCTCACGTGGGGAGTAATGTACTGAACTGCAGGTTCCCTTCTGTTTTGTTCCAAACAACACAGTTAATTTCGGCGTACACTCACGAAAACAACCGAGTACTACCGAATTACTAATCCACGTTATTCATTGTAACTCGTAAAATCACATGTCAGATTTAAGATAGTATTTATAAGAAAAATGTATTTTAATACTCAGCAATTATAATACAAAATATTTTAAGAAACGGCCTTGACATAAAACCTTGAGGTAGACCTACAGCGATTAAATTATTGACCGTCAATAAAATATTTGGCAACTGTTTTTAAATACCACAAATATAGGCTACGACTAACAATTTTGTTCTGAAAATTTGCAAAACAGACTAAACTATGCATTTATCAAGAACAATTTGGTGGCGGAGAATCTATACTTACTATCTGAAAAATAATAAAAGAGGGGAAACATACCTTGCAGGAGCAGATAGATTTTTCAGGCCTTAAATCCTGAGATTAGGCTATAGATTTCTTCGAATCGGAAGTAAACCGTGGACACCGTGCCGTAGATGCACGGTACGTAAAATAACGTCAAGCCTGAAATAAGGAATCTCTATCCACGTTTTGTCGGCTTTTCACGCCCAGCATTGAATTGCAACGCTAATGAAAATAGTTGTTAAATAAAATAGGCCTACTACCGCTACTACTGTTCTAGATTAGGCGATTTAAACGCCATGGTTGGCCTGTGTCAGTAATAGATTACCGATAGCATAAATTGATAGCCTAATTAAATTATTATTATTATTATTATTATTGGGCCTATTATTATTCTATTAGGCCTAAGTTACTGTTATTAATAAGAATTAAAAGCTTAATTGCATTTATTTGGCAGAGTTAAGGCCCTAAGATCTTATTACACTCAACCAACAGAAATTCATAAAATGCAAATTAGTAAATATTATTAATTTATTATTATTATTAGGCCTATTATTATTATTACTATTATTATTAGTAGGCCTATATTATTATTACCATTATCAATTTTATTATTATTGGGCCTATTAACTTATTATTGTTACTGTAGGCTAATTAACAATAGGCCTAATGATAATTAGGCCTACGTTTATTTGGAAGAATTAAGTCCGTAAGATGTTCTATTACACCCAACCAAGAGAAGTTCACAGAATGTAAATTAGTAGTCTAGCGATATATGTAATACAAAGTAGCTTATTTTTATTTAGGCTATATCTCACGGAAACTACGATTAATTATAAAATACATAGGACCTACATAGGGCCTAATGTGATAACTCTAACAGATTTACTATTAAATTTACTCAAGACAGTTATTGATAATAGTAGGCCTAATAATAACAGGCCTAATAAGAACAATAATATTAATAACAATTTGGCCTAAATAATTATTATTATGCCATAATTACCACTAAGTAAATTGCCTTATGTAATCCTTTGTTATATTGTTACTACTTAGGCCTTTAATTTATTATTATTATTATTATTATTATTATTATTATTAGTAGTAGTAGTAGTAGTAGTAGTAGTAGTAGTAGTAGTAGTAGTAATAGTAGTAGTATTGTTAATTTATTATTATTTCTGAATTTATCCGCAAGAGTGGTTTTCCGTCACCCTCAAGAAATTCGTCTTCTCCAGTTGTAACGGTCCTGAACATCCTCATCTAGAAGTCCCAGTTCACTCCTACTTCTCACACCGTCCATCCAACCTTCTTTAGGGCTTTCCTGTGTGTTTACCACTCCAAATTATTATTATTACTATTAGGCCTATTATTATTATTATTATTATTATTAAGTTATTATTATTATTATTATTATTATTATTATTATTATTATTATTATTATTATTGCTGTAGTTGTATGTAGGCGAACAGAAATCAACAATTAGATGTAACATGATGGACCCATCCCACTCCATCCTATTAACCTATTTTAATTCTTTACTATGAATATCGAATAGGCCTATAGGCCTAATAAAATGTTTGCAAATATAACTAATAGGCCCACAGTTTATGTTTGAGAATCTGGATTCTCATTTTTCTTGTCTGCAACTCCTCTATGAGCGAGTAGGTCCTAAATAATTTAGTTCAATTCATTTACACCTTTTATAGACATGTTTAACTACGTTAAAGGAAATATAGGCCTAAATTTAAATTTCTTTTAGTGTTTCTAAACTCTGGCAGCTCCCGATTTCCTGGCATAAAGAAATCAGAGGAACTGAATATGTGACTGCACTGATATGATTATAATATCCTGTTATGTAAACAGTCATAGCAAGAAATAGGTTTGTTCTATATAGATTAGGCCTATGTATTTCAGTCTATTACCCGTTTAAGGAGTAAGCGCAGATGTTGACGGATGGCACTGCAGTCGTGTTTATGCAGGAATAGAACACGTGGCACTGCTATCTATGAGAGCAGAGGGGAATGGGACGTGGAACGCTGACAGTCTACACTGCCTTATATGACGTCATGTGTAGCAACAAACAGAGCTTCGTAATTCTTCCGCCTGCAGAGATATTTTGAAAGACTAATATAAGAGAGACTTCAATAGTGATACATAGAGCTAGGAATTTTAAATGCTGCACCTTCATTTTATTTTGTTACTACAATGCTCAAATTAGCTTGTCTTGCAAAGAAAACATTAAATAAATGCCCCTAAGTGTGTTTTAGTTGCACCTTTTTGCACCTTTTTCAATGCTAGCATTTTTTTGCATCTTTTTTTATCAATTCAAGCACATTTTGCACTTTTATAAACTTTTTTTGTCTCTTAGCAGTATTGTATTCCCAAAATAATGTGTATTTTTTTCGCATTTCTTCAAATACACTTTCAATGGTTGGTAACGATGTGTGGTATCAGTCCACATTACATTACTTCCACTTTAGTGCAGTCCCATTAGGCTATTCCTTTTAAATTAGTTTACACCTTCTTGCACCACAGTTACGCGAAAGCTATTGTTTAAGCAAGGGAGATTATTGAGTGCATAAACAAATGTTTCAGTTCAAAATAATATTTGACTTGTGCGGTCTGCTATTTTCCTGAGTGACCAGTATACAGTATGCCAAAACCGAATGTGAACTCCTACAAACTACAAGATTTTGTAAAACAGTTTAGTGCAGATGGAATTCAGAGTGACAGATCTGTTATGAGGTGCATTATTTCTGATATTTCAATAACAATTGATGAAAAACATCAACACAATCGTGTTACGCAGCATATAGGTAGTGCAAAACACGAAAAATAAGGAACTACAAAGCAGTAAATGTGTATTGTGACAACTGTTTATTCGAGAGGCACTGCCTTCTTCAAGATTAATAAATAAAACAAATTAATGACACAGCAGACATTTGTGGCATGTGGTATTCCTCTTTCGAAACTTAACAACCCTATTATGAAAGCCTATTTGGAGAAATATACTGGGAAGTCTGTTCCAGATGAAAACCATACCTTCAACCTCTGTATGAAGAAAAATTAACACAGATCAGTCAAGTAGAAGGTGAAAACCAATATATTTTACATTAGACTAAACCACTGATAGACAGTTGAGATATTGAACTTTTTTTAGATATGTTCTAAACATTTGGGTTGTTGAATAATAACTGCTTTAACAGTTTTCTGAACTTGTGATTTCAATAACAATGTTCTGGGACTTGTCTTACTCAGACTTTTTAATATATGATAATATGACAGAATTTTGTGTCGTGAGTTACTTGATGTAACTGGTTTTGGTACTCTTTAATGATAATTCACATGGGAAATTTGCACATTCTATTTTTAAAAAAAATTCACCTTTTTTTGCACCCTTTTCTGTTAAATTGGAGCACCTTTTTTGCACCTTTTTCACCAAAATTTTGCACCTAAAATTCCTAGCTCTACTGATACATATTTTGAAATACTGGTAGATCTCTATTCAGATGTATCTTAGCCCTAATAGGCTAAATTATAAAAAAAAGACACTGAAACGTTCCAGCACTGAATGTTTACACAGCAGCCTTGTACACAAAATTTTAAGTTGAAAGAGATTAATTTAAGTTTATATCTTTAAAGATAACTTATTCGTTTTAATAAAAATTTGCGAAATTAACATTCATGACACTAAAAACAATGCTATGAATATTAGCCTACTTTGTGTTCCTGTAAAACTCGAAGATGCAGAGGTTGTGACTTCTGGCTAATATAATCTGTAACTAGTTTATCTATGAACTTACATAACAGAATTAATTAAAAAAAACTCCAAAACATGACAGGCCTAGATGGCCTGTCCTCACATCCATATGTGTTAGGCCTAATTACAGAGGTAGACGATCATCCAGCCAGTGTAGGGGTGACATGTGGTCAGTATGTCGGGTCCCCCAGACGTTATAGCTGGTTTCCTCAATTGAGCCGCTACTTATTGTAGCTATCCAAATGCCTCACGGTGGACACGGGTCCCATACTATCCGAAATTCCGTGAGAAAATGTCTTCCACCATGGAGACTCGAACCAGCGCAAGTCTTGTGGCTCTGCGCCAAGGCGTCTTGCCTTAACCACCCGGCGCACAGATTATAAGGATGAAATTAACACTTCCAAACTAACGGATTACTAGATAAGCTACATTAACTTAATAGTCCAAGGAGTCTACCATTTTATTGTTTCATAGGTTGTTATAGAAATTCAATAGCCTATTTTTTAACGATATATGCCCTAGCAAGAAGCTTAGGCTATGAGTCGGAAACGTAGCCCTAGAAGTTTAAAAAAACATTCTAAATTTATGTTTATGGAAATGGACTATTGAAGAACGTCAGATATAATGTAGGCTTAAAAAAGAGAAAAGTTTAGATACAATGCAATAAAAACTAAATGGGAGTAAAAATGCTATATTGGATTATGCACAACAACAAAAACTCCAATAGTATGGCCATGTGAAAAGAATGACAGAGAACGTATACCATACCAAAAATAGTATCTGAATGGCTGCCGTCCGAGAGGAAGAGGAGAGGGAGACTAAATGTCACTTGGATTCAGAAACAAACAACAACGTTGAGAGAGAAAATAATATGAAGAACAATGGAATAATAGGGAAGACCGGAGAAGAAATTTTATTCCAATACTTAACACAGAGAACGTTGGACACCGGGAAATATGTTTACATTAAACCGGTTTTAGATAGATAGGCATATAAATTAAGTAATTTCTTACAAATACTTTCAGTAGGCCTATACTGAAGTCGATGATCCGCTGTTGAACGCGCTCTTGTGAGTAAAATATTAAACACCAGCTATAATGTTCATTTCATTATTAATAAGATTCATAAATGACAAATTTTCCGAAACTACCTTAGGCGTAGAGTTTTCTGTAGGCATAAGAGTAAAGGGTCTCTTATCCAATTTGTAACTGTTAAGTTATTTGAATGAGGCAGTCTGCGCAGTGAATATTTATTTACGTGCACTTGGATCCATGGTAAAGTTTTCTCTCCGCCAGAACTTTGAGTCTGCAGCAGCAATGCTCTGATGAACGCAATTAACTAATTAACCTTTGTGAGGAGAAGGAGCCGATGAACCAAAAGTCTTTCTACGGTTGTTTTGACTCTTGAAGCTTATTTGACATTCATTGGGTGACTAATGGCGGCAGAGGAGAGTTTTTGGGTAGTTCTGGAGTCACCCTCACAAAAGTCATGAATGAGGCCCGGAAATCCTACAGGGGAAAATTGAGAAACTTTAACCAATTTGATGGGAAAATATAAATGCGTGCTCGCAATGTTTATGGCACTGCTATTCCATGTTATATTTTCTATTCTAACTCAAATTGCAGTCGGTGAATGCTCCAGAGGGGGCGTAGTCACCTCATCCTTTCCTCTCTGGAGGTAAATTATCGTACATTTTCAGACAGGACAGGGGTGGGAAACACCGTATCGCTAAATACTATTATTATTCTTTGCAAACTTGGAAAAATATAGTACATTCGCAACTTGCAGGAGGCACTTATATTTTGTTGATTATTGTTATTCTGGAGCAGGTTTAGAAGAAGCTGCTTCTCAGATGCCCTTCTTTCGAAAATAGGGCCTAAATCATTTTCAGACCAAATGAAATCAGTGAGGCGTTTCCTATCGAAAATTCTTTTGATTCAATTGATTTATTTGAAATGTTAACAGTGGAAATAGACTAATTGCTGTAATAAAATCTGCGCCAACCCAGGATTTACGCTATTGATGTTTTGAGATATAACTTGCTTTTATCATATACTCAAGTCACATTTCACATTAAAGGAAGTTGGATAATTTTTAGCCCTCGGGGATAACTTTGTTCCAACTTTAGGGGAAGTGTATGAATATAGAACTATTAACATCTAATAGGTTGTGATTAATCTAGTTATTAAAAATAATTTTTCTAAGACTATAATCTACAGATTGCATGTAGGTTTATACAGCATTTTAACTACCAATTTAAGAAAAATCACAAAACGGTATTAGGCCTATATTCACTTTGTCATATGATCTGAGCCTATGATTCTCTCTGTGATTTTTAAGATTAGTAAATAAATAATTTTTTTCTCTTTAAAATAGGCCTATATGGTGTTCTGATAGGCATATTTAATTTATTTCCTGGAAAATACATTCAGGACTATTAGCTATAGGCCTATAAATGTCTTTAATAATTAAGCTACAGCATATTCTCATGCATCAAAACACTTTTCTCCTACCATACCTATAGGCTATTACTTATTTTAAATACGAAATAATATTTAATCAGATGAATTTAGATATAGCAGCAAACACTCTCGGTAGCCTATAAATAATAAACCAATTCACACGGCAATGTTGATTCCGGAGGTACACGACCGCACGGACGTAAGTTCTCCATTGGCTACATCATAGCCTGTGGTCAGCTAATATTTATCAATCGTTCCCTGTATGGAACTATTTCGTTTCTCTCAAATCATGATAATGTTATTCTCCCACCACATTCTAGACTCACCTACTGGGCGCTTTCCGTCTGGT
This sequence comes from Diploptera punctata, assembly GCA_030220185.1. NCBI lineage: Eukaryota > Metazoa > Arthropoda > Insecta > Blattodea > Blaberidae > Diploptera > Diploptera punctata. The sequence goes on from JASPKZ010007614.1 coordinate 976,491, forward strand.
TCTACCACAAGAAATTTTCATATCCTCTTTCATTCTCCATTTTTCTCACTAACTCTACCCATCACAGTCCACGAAACTTAATTTCTAAATAGGCCTACATTAGATTTCCCATTTGCTTACATAGGCCTCTCACGTAGGGCTAGCTCACTGCTACGTAGTTTTCTGTCTGTTCATCTCTCTTAGGCCTATAAATTTTCCTAAGCAATTTATTCTCAAATTATCGTAATACTGTATCCACTCTTAAATTAAGACACTATTTTTCACATCCATATAACTGGAAGAATCTCCGCTCAATAAGCTTATATTTTCGGTTTAATTTTTTTCTTTTTATAAAAAATTGGAATGACAAGAGCCCCATAATAGAAATAGACTATTAATTTCCTTCATTATTATTTTTATGGAATATATTTGAATTTTTTATTTTAGTGAAAAAATTAATTGCTAAATTAATTAAAAATTAAATATATCCCAGTACCCTATTAGGCCTATTAAAGGAAACGTATTATTTCTGCTATTATATAGACATAGGCCTATTGTAGACCTACAACTATGCTTCAAAGTTCATTATCTGTTTAAAATTTCTTTTTATATCTGAAATAGGCCTATGTGAAAAGTAGGTAGGCCCTATGTATCGTGCTGTAATTATTTATGAAATAATGTGAGAAGTAGCAAAATCCAGTTAAGTAAACTGAATCTAAGATTGTGAGACTGCATCATGTTACTTAAGCCTTGTACTGTTATCTGCTATTAAGTAGGCCTATCAATCAATCACTCCGGTCAACCGTGCTTCTTCGAAGATGTCCAACTTCGGTGTTTCTTTCCTTTTATTTTATGTCATTAAAGTTTTTTTTTCAACAAATAGGATGATTATTATGAAGACTTCAGAAACGCCTATCTATATAATTGTGAGAAAGAGGATTTAATAGGCCTAAAAATAAAATTCATGGTGACAATATAAAATATAGCCTATTTTGTCACAATTTTTTTTCTATGACCTAACAACCAATATTTTTAATAGTTCCTTGTTTTTGGATATTGTTACAAATTTATGGCAGGCCTATTCTATAATGGACTTTAAGCCGCTGGTCCCGAGTCTCAAAATGTTCACGCTCGTAAAAGAACCGCAAGTCTGAATGAAATTACCTCTATACAAAATTTAACCTACCTTCATGCCTATTTACCTTAATTGCCTATTATGTCTCAATGAGACAATATGCTAACCACATGTCACTTGTCGACATCTGTAGATAAATAAGCGTAACTAAATTAACTTGGTTAAGAATTTATCTTCAGGGAGCATCAGAGTATGGGTATATAGAGGCCTACATACATATTCAAATATTATGTAGGCCTAGGCCTATACTAGATATACAGTAGGCTCCAACAAAATGTCAGCTCAACCATTTCTTGACACATGATTCATTTTCATTGTAAACGAGCGTGGCGTAGCACGAGTCGAATTAAAGATTTGAAAACGCCAGGGATTCTGAGTAGATAGTTTCCACTAAGTTAAAAAATATATGGAAATTGAGAGAGAAAATTACTAAGGGTTGACTGTACAAAACTGTTTGACGGGAGAGAGGAGAGAGTTGGATGTATGAAGAATAAATTTTGCATCCCTAGGTTTGGTATGTGGGGAGGGGGTGTGATGGATTATTGGACGTGATGTTGCATCCTCAGGGGCCCGTTCACCTGTCTGTTTACGGAACTGCCTCTTTACCAAGTGTCAAAGCTTGGAAGGAAGGTATACAACACTTGATGATGAACCGATGCCTCCACGACTTGAATTCTAACGCGATCTAAACTCAATTTAGTTTGGAGTGTCTTGTAATGACCAAATCTTGCGAGAAAGCTGTCCCCAATGAGCCATTGCGGCAGAAAGGTTAACTCGAGCAGGGAGCACGATCTTCCATTGTTTAATCATGTCGCGTTCACACCACCATCTGCTGGTGTGTTTAAGAGTTTCGAAACAACTTTAACGGAGTATATTCTCCTTTAAGAACAATACAATAAGCACAGTTAAACTTCTTTTTCAGAGCTGCTTAAATTTTAGAGCATAATTTGCTATAGGCTACTCTTTGCACTAAAATAAGCGTGTGTCTTGTACTGTATGTGTCTAAACATTTTTAATTCATCATCATCATCCATAGGCCTATAGTTTAAATCAATTCTGATCCGTTTCGGTTTCTATTAGCCTACTTGTTGGAACCATCATTTAGGTGATCGTAATTTGCTTCTCTGTCCTTGTGGGTTATAATTCGCATTTTATGAGGCAACATTTCTTCGTTCTTTCTATTAACATAATCAAAAAATTTTCTTCTATATTCCTCTATTTCACACTCTATTGATTAACAATGAGATATTGGGACTGGAAGTAAACATCAACAAAACTTAATATATGTCCATACATTATATGCCTATACTATAGGCCTAATGGAAATGGACAGTTATTGACAAAAGAGGGAAATTTTGAAGAAGTGGATGAATTCATACCTACTCGTGTGTAAGAGGATTCTATCGCAGAGTCTACCAACATTAGTGGGCAAATAAAAATGTGAAAATGGGTAAGTTAGTGTCAGTTTGGGCAAGTTAGGGTGAGAAAATGGGCATGTAGGCTATACAAAATTAGTTTATCATTCACTTGTTTGTTAGCGTTTTTAGTGCTAAGTTGGCTACACTGTCAGAGCAATAACAAATAGCCTACATATTTTATATTTTAAATAGATGGTGATTTTAGATTACTTTGAGCTCAACTTCTCACTATTTAAAGGCATTTCTCATAATTTTATGGGGAAAGAATCAACATATAGGCCTATATTCCTTTCAGGTAATTATTCACATAGGCCTACTGCAACAATAAATTATGTGTTTTTCTGATTTTTTAATTGAAATTATGTAGGTGGTATGGTGGCATAGAATCCCGAATATAGGCCTATTAAACATTTGCACCATTCCAGACCATCCTCCTCTCTTAATGTGATGTAGCCTATATATATTCATTTATGCACCACTTTGCGGACCATGTTACTTAGTTGACGTGTGATTGTATTTTTCACGGAGACGAGTACAGGGTGAGCTTAGTAGTTCGTAGGCCTATATGTATAGGGCCTAGTGCAAGTATGTTGTAGCTACAGTGTAAGTACGTTGACTGAGGGATGATAATGAAAATATGGGACAAGATAAAACAAGTGCCGGCTGCCGGTACATAGCTACTATTGTCGAAGAGAACCGAGGTGACCGCCTTCCTTAACGTCCCCATCCAACATAGGAATTGCTAACAAGATTAGGGTAAACTAAAGTAAAATCGTGTTGCAGGTAAATTTGTGATACACCTGTAGATATGTGGTCAGCAGGATGTCTGGCACACTACCGATTATATTGAGTCTGGATGTAGGCTATGTACTTTGTCTTGTGATGTCCTATGCTGTCTTCGGTGTTGAGCCTAACATCCTGCTAACTACGAGTAAACTACAAATGTGTGGTGTGTATAGGAAATATTATAGTCTGACCAACGGATCTATGCCCCCGGAAGATATGCGAACTAAACACTAATTCCTTTTCTGTCTCGGTAAATCATGTCCCTCTCTTCATTCCTATATCTCTCTTTTTTTTCGCCCCTCCCACTATTCGCAATTTTGTGCCTTCTTAGGAGACGGGTAATTTGACTAGCATTCCAGTGTTGTCAAGTCAGTATGCACACTGTAGTTCGGAGTGGTAACGAAACATTATTAAGCAAATAATAAAAGTCAATCAGCTTCATTAGACCTACTTAAATATTAAGAAGTAATAATTAACCTTACATTATTCAAGATTCATGATACTGTTTGGGGGAAGTTTGGCAACATCCCTACTGGGAAAATTATCCTGTCCACTAGTGGGAGGGAAGTGAGTGGAATGGTGTGAGTACAGGGAGGTATAGGCGTTAACTTTTCTGAGAACGACTGCAGCGCTTGAGGGGCACAGGTCCGTTGGTCCGACAATACGAGTGTAGCATTGTCACGAGGTTACACGAGTGTACCCAACTAAATGCCTTCTCAACATATGTAGGTCTACTGCGGAGAGGTTTAAAATTTAATCCAGACATCTGGTTGCCAATCTACGGTTAAGCATTATATTCATACATCGTCTTATCCCAAAATTTAAAAAATTTAAATTTAAATTTTCTACCACGTTATGTATCAAACCGTGACTCTCAAGTCACATGGTAGCGCGGCGGACAGGTGTAAAACATTTTTAACACGTTTAGCCACGACTTTTTTTTGTTGCGTGTATTGAATTAAATAGATAGGCTATAATACCATTACTACAACAGCTGATGAACAGAGTGTTCCAAAATCATCGCTTAGCAGCAGCACTGTACAGAAGATCTCTTTGTGGTATTGCACAAACACCACCCTCCACCAATGCCAATAAGAAAATGAAAACTATGTTTCCTAGTAAAACAACTTAGGCTCAAGGCATTTGTCCTTTGTTTTATGCCGACATGGGACAAGTAATACCCCACGCCGTAAGCCAAGTGGTTAAGGCAAGATGCCTTGGCGAAGAGATAGGCCTATGGGACTTGCGCTGGTTCGAGTCTCCATGCGAGAAGACATTTTTAAATGGAAATATCCGCCAGTATGGGACCGGTGCTCACCCAGTATCGTGAGGCATTTGGGAAGCTACAATAAGTAGCGGCTCCAGGTTGAGAAAACCAGGTAGGCCTATAACGGCTGGGGACCCGACATGCTGACAACATGTCACCCCTAAAATGCCAGCAGCCGGCTAGTAGGTCAAGGACCTTATAGGCCTGTCGCGTCTTGGAGTTAATTAATAAAGTTCCTAATTCGATGTTTAGGTCTATCTAGAGGCCTATTGCCGTCACCTTGATAATTGTTTTGCAATGATTGTTTCATTTTACATTATTGACGATTATGCAATTTTAAGGATAATTAAAGTTAGACGTGCCACACATAGGGCCTATATTAATAAAGTTGTTTAATATGGACCTACATAGGCTATATTCCGACTAACTTCCATTCTTTTCATTTAATATTACAAAATTGTAGAGTTATTTAAAATATTTAACACTTTACAATGTTGCTATTTTAACACTGTTCCAATCATGGACCATATTATAATATTATAATGATATTGTGAAAATAAAAATTAACGTCTGAACCAGGAATCGAACCGTGGACCTCTCGTATTCCTACGAGCGTGCATGACCACTACACTATTCGAGACATAGTACAAACATTAACAATTCTTTCCACATATACAAATCTATAATTCTCGATTTGTCCGCTGCCAGGTGGATGTCACTACCAACGCCAACGGCCGGCTTCATCTAGAAGTAAACTATCTTTGTTCTGAGAATTTTATACCACCACTTTTATAAGCATTAATTGATGTTTTTTAACACTTTTCAATATTGTTATTTTAACACAGTTCCAATAATAAATCATATTATAATATTATAATGATATTATGAAAAGAAAAATTAATGTTTGTGGTGTGTACTTCTAAATGAAGCCGGCCGTTGACGTTGGTAGTGACATCCACCTGGCAGCGCACGAAACGAGAATTATAGATTGGTAGGCCTATATGTGGAAATAACTGTTAATGTTCGTACCATGTCACGAATACCGTAGTTTTCTTGCACGCTCGTACGGAACGAGAGGTCCACGGTTCGATTAATGGTTCAGACATTATTTTTTCTTTTCACAATATCATTAGGCCTATAATATTATAATATGATCCATTATTGGAACTGTGTTAAAATAATATCATTGGAAAATGTTAAATAACATCGATTCCTGCTTATAAAAGTGGTGGTGTAAAATTCTCAAAACATAGATAGTAGGCCTACTTCTAAATGAAGCCGGCCGTTGACGTTGGTAGTGACACCCACCTAGCAGCGGACGAAACGAGAATTATAGATTTGTATATGTGGAAAGAATTGTTAATGTTTGTACCATGTCTCGAATAGTGTAGTGGTCTTGCACGCTCGTACTACGAGAGGTCCACGGTTCGATTCCTGGTTCAGACCTTAATTTTTCTTTTCACAATATCATTAGTCTATAATATTATTATTTGAAATACCCTGTCATATCCTCTTTCCCCCCACACTAAGTAAAATAAATGTAAAAATCTATGGACAATTACATTTTAATTAAGTCCCTCAATCTATTTGGGCCTATTTGCCGAAAATATTTAAATATAGGCCTAGAAAGAAGACATTATTCAACCTTAACATTGTTTTTAGAATTGGCTGGATAATACAACAGGGCTACAATTCTGAGAAATATATTTAGATAATTCCACCCATCCATAGTAATTCTGCCCGAAGGCAAGTCCTTCACTGCAATCATAGAATTTTCATGCTATGCTTGCAGCTTTACTAGGGAATTGTAGGTGTGGTAGCTTCCCGTTACTTTCCACACCGATGAAGGATGATGATGATGATGATGATGATGATGATAAGGATTATGGCCATATGATTTCGGAGACCCTTTGGGCCTTAAAGTTTTCCTGACATTTGTCTTATAGGTGAGAAAAAAAACCGATTAAAACCTCATCCAGAAAAACTTGCCCCGACCGGGGATCGAAACCGGGGCCCGCTGAGTGACAAGGCAGCACGCTACCTCAAGACCACAGCGGTGGACGTTTAGATAATTAATTAAAGTAAATGTAATTAACTATTTAGTTAGTCAACTTTATATTATCTAACTTAAACTATGAAGAAGTTAGTGCGTTGTTTAGGCTACATAATGATTATCAAGTTAGTAGGTTGTCTTGTGGCCTTACTTGGAACGATGCACCGATTTGACGCAAAGTAGTGAGTTGAAATAAATTGCCAAGACATGCATGGGTGGATTTTTGAAAACGCATTTAGCGTCAGAAATCTCGCATCAAGAGAATGTAAAAGTTGGCAGAAGTTTGGATGTTGGTTTTACAGAGGGACGCATTTATTATTCATTCTTTTTTTTTAATGGTTTGAGTAATGTCGCCAGATGGCGTGTTGTACACCTGCATTCTGCAGAGACGTTCTGTCATAGAGGTACAGAATGGAAATGCGTAGCTCTCTCGTCCTAGAGCGTACAACTGACCATGTTACCTCTTTCTCTTCCACTTTCAAAGACATGACTTGGCTTTACTCGTATATTCCTTACAGTAGTGGAGTTATCATCAAACATTCACATTAAAAGTTTCAGAATTGATAAATAGTCACCTTTTATCTTCTCTTTATCTGAAATCTGGCAATTCTATTTTCTCCTATTTTATTTTTCGGAACATTTAATTCTTGAAAACCCATATTTCCCTTAACAGAGATTTAGGCGCTCTCCCCTACAGGGAAGAATTTGAACCATACTAATTTAGTTACACTTGTTTTCATCTAGATGTCATTTGAGTGGTCCGTGGTCAGCGTTCTGCCACATACTGACATCTAGGAAACCAAGGTAGTACTAGGACGGAAAAATTCGGTAAATTTTGCTTAGAGGCCTTTTATTCAGGCTTAAGGATCTTTTACGAGCCTGAAAATGTTCAGACTCGGGACCCACGGCTTAAAGTCCCTCCCGGAGGACTTGCTCCTTGGATTTTTCCATCCTAAAAAATCAATCGACCCCGGCCGGGTTTGAACCCACGACCCTCGGGACCAGAGGCAAGGAGCATAACCACTAGTCCACCGCGGCCGATCGGAACATTTAATGATTATGTAGGCCTACAAATAAAATATATACCCATTTCTCCAAATATACACTTCTTACATTTTTTAATGTGAAGGTATCATTTGATACGTCATGAATGCCCATGGGAGCGTGGACAAAATGATAAAAAAATTGCCAGTCTACGACATGGGAAATATGTACGACGGTAGTTCAAGGCTCCGGGTGATTTTACCCCAGGAAAGTTTCTGATACGAATTTTACAGGAAGCTGAGTGGGCACCATTTCAGTGGGGGAGACATTTTCTCATGAAATTTCTGCCAGTATGGGACCAGTGTCCACCCAGCATCGTGAGGCATTTGGGTAGCTAAAATGAGTATTGGTTCCAGGTTTTGAAAACCAGCTATAACGGCTGGGGGACCCAAAATGCTGACCACAGGTTACCACTACACTGGTTGGATGATCATCTACCTATGTGACGAACACATGTAAATGTGAGGCTTTCTAGGCCTGTCGCATGGAGATTGAAGTTGTGTGGGCACCGGGACCTAACAAGTCTCTCCCTTGGTTCGAACCCAGAATGTTTTAATTTTTGTTCATGATACCAAGAATAATTACTTAGTGCCTTAAAAAATTATGTCGGTGGGAACATTTTGAGATAACCTGTACATAGGCCTATGTTTTCGCTGTAGACTACGTGTATACACTTTTCAAGATAGGCCTATCCGAAGTTTTATTATTTTCAATCACAACGCCATGAAAAAATCTAGCTTTGGAAAATGAGGTCGGTAATTTTCGGGCTTCTTGCCGTAACAATCAGGTAACCATCCAACAGTTTCGACACCTTTCAAATTGAAAAGTTTCCTTTTTTTTAAATGCCCAGAGGACAGGATTTGGCCTAATTTAATATAGATGTCGGATTATCGGTGTATAATCCCGGACAAATATTTTGTTTTTTCTCATGATTTTCGATTTTTTTGTGAAAGCTCGTGGAAGACTGTCCTTGGAAAATGAAGTCAATTAGATGGGATAGATTTCGTGTTTCTTGCTCTACTAATCCTAGTCAAACCTTCAAGACTGCTCTTTTACACTTTTTAGGATTTTTTAAATCTTCACCGTTTCCAAAAATTTGATAATTCTGTGACTATATCTGATAGCCCCGATTCCGAACCTTTTAGCCAAATTAAAATAGAATTAGTGATTTCCTTTCATAAATATTGGTTTGTTGATGACGTAAATATTCAGAAACAAAACAGTAAATCAGTTGGACTGATTGCTTTTAGAAAACCCCTTAAATACTACTAATTCGACTAACTAACTAAATACTCACTGGCACATTCGAGCTCACTGTTTCATGGCCGCGCGGATATAAGCTCTCCATAAATCCCCATCCTAAACTGTTTTCCAATCATCCCCTGCATACTTTACATCCATCAAATCATGGTTAATGTTTTCTTCAACCTCGTTCTTGAAATACCTGCTAGGCTCTTTCCCTCTGCTTTTCCATGCTCCTCTCCCATTCCCCATTCGTGCCACATTTCCTGCCCATCGTAAACTACGTGACATAATTGTTCTTCCTTAAAGTAAAAGTCTATGTTTCGCATCTACATAACTGGAAGAATAATAGCTTTTTTATTGATTCAGTTTAACGTTTTTTGAGAAAAGTTGGATTGACGAAAGTCCCTGTAATGCGTTTCCAGAATTGAGTCTATCATTAATTTCTTTCTGCACCTCATTCCTCTTTGTAATTATAGTTCCTAAGTATTTTAATTCGGACATTTCTTCAAAATTTCCCTTACTTTTCATTAACTGCGCATTTCTATTATAGGCCTATAATGAATTTCTGTGTATGACCATGTAGGCTATCTAGTTTTATTGATGTTTACTTCCGGATCCCAATATCTTGAGATGAACAAGAATAAAAAAAGACAATTTCATTGATGTTATGAGATCTTAACGGATCACTAGGTATGATACATAGAAGGAAAGTGATTGAAGGTTTCTTGAACAAAATATTTGTAACAACAAATTAATTTACCCAAAATTAAAGAAAGTTGAATGATTGTCTTTTTTCCTAAACCCTTAAGTGAAGAAACAGCATTAACATTTTTGTGATAACGTAAACATAATGCTCTCCCAATCCATTATATCCAGAATGTTAAGTGAATTTAGTAAGAGAGAGTAATTGTTGACCCTGTTAAGACGATACGTCTTGTGGAGAGGGGGTTGCATCGTACTTGTTGATCTAGGGGCTTGAGTGCTTGTTGGCGCTACAGCTAGGGAAGAAATATCTTGAGATTTACAGACTAGATGTTACAAACAATTGTGTGTCTTTATATACAGGGTGTATATTAATTACACAACACAATTCTAACAGTCTTAAAGGATGGCTACAAAGAAACAATAAGAGTACCTTGGTCTTCAATGTAAAATTGCTAAGATATAAGGAACAAAAGTAAGTTTAAGCTTATAGGCCTACTGATATTTCAATATGAAACTAAAATGGTAGTGTAAATTTTACCAGATTAATATAAAATCCTAATTAGTACCCTTGAATCCCGACAGTTAATAATAATTGAGTTGCCACCCAAAACTAGTTTTTTTTAAGTTTGTTTTACATGGAAAAAGTTTCAACGTGCCATTAATAACCCCTTTCTATGCAAAACTCAACTTAGTACAAAAATGAGGACTGCTATCTTATTCTTGTCATTATTTTCAAAATTGGGTGCTTTAATAGGCCTAGCACAGTGATTTCTTGTAGGCCTAAGTCTTAAGGTAATTAAAGACGACAAATTTCGAAAATAGCCTACTCTTAAACACCTGTTGTAGCCAAGTCTTGCAAGTTACCTAAAATATTTTTAATTAATCCAGTGAAAATGACTCTTCTAGTTTACTTTCATATTGGGAAATACTTTACAATATGTAACAAGAAAATTGTTTCTAAGTTCCAAACATAGGCCTACACCATGCCAACAGACACGAAGCTGTTTACATTATGGGATCACGGGATGCAGCCAATATGTACACGATATTTGAATTCGCGTTGCCAATGAACCTAAAAGCTAACCTAACGCAATTTAAGTACTCTAACCTGTGAAAGACCAACCTAAAAGCTAACCCAATGGAATTTCAATACTCTAACCTGTGAAAGAATGCACGCTAATTTCATTTAGTGTAAGTTAATTAGTACAGACTCTATGTTGGCTGCACTGCGAAACAGAATATTCGTTAAAGTCAATATGGCTGCCACGTCTTCATGTAGTTCAATATCTTGAAACTCAAATAAGCGTTATAAAACATGTAAAAATCATTGTAAATGGTGGGAGATAATTTGAAAAATGAGGCCCTAAGAATAAAATTTTGACAGGAGTTTATGAAGTAATTTAAAAAGTCATGTCACATGTTGTAAAGTTTAGCCTCGTATTGATTTATCATACTTCATTCAATTACGTTCCTTAATCCTGTAACTTTCACATTACCTCTCAGAGCACTGGTTCCCTATTTCATATTCTCATATTCCTCGACTAAAGCCTCTCTGTGAACAAGCAAAATTGTGTGGTGTAGGCTAATTCTTGTACGCTGTATGCATAGCAATATTAGCATAATATCATATACGTGGAATTTCGCTTTTGAGTCAAACATTTTATTAGAAAGGCTTTTTCATGAACTATTACACATCCAAGTTAACTGTTCACGGGCGGAGGGGAAGAGTTTTAGCGCTAGTGTCGCCGATCTACTGAATCTGTGGAAGGGATGTAGGAGAAACCTGTACATCCGATCACGTACTGAAATTTTTCAACTTCAAATGTGGGGGGACAATCTTTAAACTCGTTTGAAAGACCTTAACATGGTTGTCAAATTAGTCATTTAAGCACGGAATGCTCAAGCGGTCGGATCATTTAAAATCACAGTATTTGTCGTCTCTCTGTTACCAGCCTCACAATAAATCACAAGTGGCAACATGTAATGAGAAGGGCAAGGAAGGGACAGCTCATTCCTAGACGTAACCCCAAAAGTAGAACGACGGATCATTAAAATACATAGTATTTGTCAGCTCTCTATCTGCCAATCAAACAGCATAATATAAATGACAGGAAGTGGCAACATAGTAAGGAAGAGAAAGACAGTTTGTTAGTTAATATATTTTCCTATTGCACAAAACACTTGGATGGGTAATAGATAAGTTACATCTACACAAAATAAGTAGGACCTACTTCATTTTAGGCCCATAGCCTATAAGGCATGGAATTGAAGATAATGAATAGGCTACATTTGTTTGTCCCGCGAGGAGACCGACGATCTATGGCATCAAGTCTTGGCGTAGAGCTATGGGACATGCGCCGGTTCCAGTCTCCATGGGGAACAAATTTTCTCGTCAAATATCAGCCAGTATGGGACAGGTCTCCACATAGCATCGTGAGGAATTTTGATAACTACAATAAGTAGCGACTCTAGGTTGAGAAAACCAGCTGTAATGGCCTAAGGACTCGACATATTGACCACATTCCACCTCTATACGATTTTCTACCTCCGTAAATTGTACAAGTGAATATATTACCAGCAGCCGGGTGGTAGAGGAAGGTAATTCGAGGCCTATCGCGCCAACGAGTTGGTTAGTTAATACATAAGTCTGTGTTTACATAGGGCAAAAGTATCAATGGATGGGAACATTAAAGAATTCGATTAGTTAAGTTAGTCTGTAGTGCTTTCATGGAAGAAAGAATTTATATTAAAAACTGAAATATCTATCTGTCTAAACAAGATAATTTTCAATGATTGTATTCTATCGGTATTGAAATACGGTTCAGAAACGTGAACGCTAACAAAATCAGAAATTCATTGTTTACAGACCGCACAATATAACATGGTGAGGGATATGCTAGTGAAAACTCGCAAATATAGGAAAAGAATTTTATGAATGAAGAAGATGAAAGGAGTGACCTATAGGGCCTATCTTGAAAATAAAGTGGCAGTTGTGTGGACATATTGTTAGAATAAAGGGCAATATGTGGACAAAAATAATACTTAACTGGTTACCACAAGAGATGGAGTGCCAAGAATTGGCAAGACGAAATCAAGAAGCGCTGTAGAGTAACGTGTAGAAGACATTGCCAAAGATGGTTCTCGAGAAGACTAAAGAGACTTTTATCCTAAAATGGACTGACAACAGTTAATGATGATGATGACTGTTGATATAGACTAGTAACACAAATGAAAATAATTGCAGGTCGGCAATTCCTATCAATAACTGCTGCTTAACGCACTGCTGAAACTTTAAACAGGGTCTATTCTATAGAACACAACATATCACATAGGCCTAGTTAACGCAATGAAGAATTGAAAATCGGAACGCTTAAAAGAAGTGAAATTCCGTTTTAAAAATGAAAATTATTAAATTATTTACATTCCTATATTTAAAAATTGCAAAAATAAAATATGTATTATATGTAGGCCTACAAATTTTCTAATTTACTGTCTCAATGAAATATTTCTCTCCTTCGATAGCCTACATAACGAAATTATCTAGCCTACTACAATAAAAGTGTCGTATATGATTGTGAACTTGCAGATTCTTTGTGTGGTGTCTCGTGGCGTGGTTGAATTGAAGAGTTTAGTCAAGTACTTGAGCGAAAACCTTCTTCCTTAAAAATGTGGGGGAGAAGAAGAATCTCTCCCTTCTCCTTTTCTGTCAATCTTGGAGCTATTTACTGAACTGTTATTTTTTCCTTCTTTGGAATAATTCAGACGAACTTTATAATTTTCGTGTCTGTTTCCAGCCCGTCCATTCCGACATGTTGTTTTATGTTTCATCCCATTCTTTTGTTTCCACCTCAGCAGCGAAACAGAAAGAAACTTTGAGTGGGAAAAAAATGGCAAGATCCTGTTAGCGAGAATCAAGATGTGGAAAATAATAAAAAAAGAATGTCTGCATTGGAGAATATGGCAGGGTAACACAAAATATATGCGCAAGTATTCTGCTTCTTGACATGAGTTTTAAATGTCTTCACTCCGGCTGCGGGTCAAATTTCTAGTTGAATGAACAAAATCTATCGGACCGAAAGGTGACCGGAAGAAAAATTCCTTTTAATGTAATATCTGTGACAACGAAGTTAAAATTAATTAAACACTAATGTTATAATGCAGAAATGGGTGAGAGTTAAGAGACACGAGAATTAAAAGACCTATAGTGAATGTGGATTAAAGTCAGTAGACAAGCAATATAGGCTGTAACGAATTTTCGTATCCAGGTAGATTTATTTTTTTAATCACTAAAGCACATTTTTCTTATCAAAGGATATTTCGAACAGTAGACAATTCAATTTTTTAGACCAAAGAATATCACATGGGCTATAGGCCTATATTTTTCCGAAGTAGGATTACAGTAGGCCTTACGGAATTCAATGCTAGGCATAGCCTACTACATATACTGTGTGCATGTAAGTACGTTAACCAATTTCGCATCACAGTTTATACTACTACCACCAACTAATTAACTAACTCACTGGCTCTATCGAACCCGTAGGTTCGTAAGCTACGCGGACGTAAGCTCTCCATGCATCCCTATCCTGAGATAATTTTTTCCAATTATCCACTAAAACTACTTCCCTCAAATCATGGTTAATGTTATCCTCCCACCTCATTCTTGGTCTACCAACTGGGAGTTTTCCTCCTGGTTTTCCTACAAGAAGCTTCCATGCACCTCTTTTATTTCCCATTCGTGCCACATAGGCCTATCCTGCCTATCACAGACTACGAGATTTAACACCATTACTAATACATCAGTAGGCCTACTACTACTCCTGGCGCGACAGGCCTACAAGGCCCTTAGCCTACCAGTCGGCTGCTGGCCTCACATCCACATGTGTCAATCACAGAGGTAGATGATAATCAGCCAGTGTAGGGGTGACATGTGGTCAGCATGTCGAGTCCCCCAGTCGTTATAGCTGGTTTTCTCAACCTGGAGCCGCTACTTATTGTAGCTACCCAAATGCATCACGATGCTGGGTGGGCACCGGTCCCATACTGGCCGAAATACCATGAGAAAATTTCTTCCCCCATGGAGACTCGAACCAGCGGAAGTCCCGTAGCTCTGCGCCAAGGCTTCCTGCCTTAACCACTCGGCTACGGCGCGGGACACATCAGTACTACTACCACCACTATATCTGCCACTACTAATACTACCATGACAACTGCTACAACTGCTACTATTACCACTGGTAGGTCCTACTATTACTGCTAATAAAAATGTGGTAATAATATTTCTTCCCTACTGCAAGTAGGCTAATAAGTTATTATTATTCTACTTAAATTTCTAATAGACTCTAATTCTATCACAACTACAGAGCTTACTGATATTCTACCAGTTCTACTACTATCTAGCCCTATAACTTAAGGCCGTTCAACTATGTCGTACACACTTCTTGCAGTTTTGGAACTCTCTTTTACGATTGTTTAATGATATTTATGTTACTTTCCTTGATCTCACTTGCCTTAACGTGATAATCTCTATAAGATGACTGATAGGCGTTTTGGAAAAATGTTCAAAGTCATTATTTTCCAAAGTAGGCCTAATCGTTATTTCCATTTTCTTGCAATTGAATATTTTCACTCTATTTAATTTTGAAACTGATTAATTGAATCTATATTTTTCTATAATATATAGGCTAGGTAACGTAACATTATTTTAAGAAGTTTGAGCTTTTAGACTGAACGAAGTCTCAAAGTTTTAGTTTGGAAGTTTGGAATTAACATAAAATTATCATTCTTATTCTAATGTCCATGTTTCGCCTAAGACATTGTAGAGTTCGTTTCATTGTTGTTTTATGTCATTTAATCGAATATATTTTATTATAGGCCTATATATAATTTTTATCTAACAAGTTTCACAACACCTTCCTGCGCCAAATTAATCTACTGTCATTCTTATAGGCCTACACATCTCAGAGTTATTCCAATCTTCATAGACCAGACATTTTTCTCTCATTCTGGTCAAAACACCTCAATCCACATTTTTTTTTGGCGGTCCTATTCTTTTTCTACACCCATTTTAGTATTCTTGATGGGAATCAGCCTTCGGTTATCATTTTTACGTGGTCATACCATATTAGGGCATATTTGTTTGCTTTTCATGAAAACTACAATTGAACTTCCAACATTAATATTTTGTTTAATTACACTCTTCCTTATTTTATCTCTTCATATAGGCCTATATATAAATTACATATGAGGAAAATATTTTCAAAACGACTCTTGTCCATTTTCATAATTTTTTTGGAAAATAGGCCTAATCTAAGGTAGCAATTTTGCTGTAAACAAAAGCCAGATTGATTGCACCAACCACCTTAAATGCAGTTTTGTAATGATTAAAGGGTGTCCTGAAATGTAATGATGACTTTTAATTAAAGACGAATGCAGTCACACAAAAGCCACTTTGGTTACAAGGTGGACAAGAGATGTTTTGAAAATGAGAATACCTTTATAGAGTGTTAATGAATTACACCGCAATAATTGTAGGTGTTGTAGAAGGGAGTTTGGCCTAGACATGAAATTTGAGATAGGGAGCCTATGATTCAAGAATAAAAATAACGGAATATTATGGTCAAAGGAGGGGGTATTAGATGCCAATTAATCGGTTTCAAAGTTAAATAAAATAAATGTTTGACTTTGAACGTCTTGAATCCCACTTTGGGAATGTGGAAAACCTGATATTCAATAGATCATGGTCAGCTTTATCATTATTTAATGTATGTAACATCTCATATTAATTTCATGACGGTACGCCACTGAACATTTTCTTTTTCTGTTTTATTGTATTACGAACCATAAGTTAGTACATTCTTTCTTGACTGTGTGACCTATTAGATAAGGTGACAATCTCTCGTCTCCTTTTATTTGAAATCTAAAGGTTTCTAGTCCGTCCTGAGGAGTGAACTTTTTTAAGAAATAAAATGTACCGCATTACGCATGCAGAAAAAATGGCTTACCTAATTGGTTAATACAAAATATTTGATACATTTCCTTTTGTAAGTTCCCTGTATTTAGGATAATGCCAAAAGCAACATGGAGAATATTTAAAGTTTTGCTGAACTTGCAGATATGCAGTTTCATTTAGGGTTAAGCAAGAAGTTCAGATTTCCCACCCTGCAGACCCTGTACTTACTGGAAATGTCACCTTATCCCAACAGAAGACCATTTCACATCGAAATCTATCAACAGGCGTTTACGTTGAATCTTGAAGCCTTCATATGGAGTTCCGAAGTCTGAAGCTTTTCCGATCTCTTAACATAACCTTCAAATCTAATTCAAGGTTTTTCCCAAATTTTAATCCGCCTAACTAATTAGCTTGGTTGAGTAAATTCCACGAAAGGGCAGACTTGCCCTCACATAGGAATGTGCGGAAAACATCAACCGCCACACACACACACACACACCACACAGCCACACTATATATATATATATATATATGGCAATGATAATAAAAATAAATGCCTGGACGGGATTCGTACGCGGAACTCTGAGTCTCTACCTCAGCGTGTTATCCATTACACCACCAGGCGAATCCAATCCAAACACTTATTTTTCTTATATATGTATTATATTCCATTATTACTAGATGTCGCGAGAACTCGGTCTTCACTGCCACTAATTTGCTTACGTTATAGTCAGCTACTAGATGGCAGTGAAGACCGAGTTCTCGCGACATCTAGTAATAATGGAGAATATAATACATATATAAGAAAAATAAGTGTTTGGATTGGATTCGCCTGGTGGTGTAATGGATAACACGCTGAGGTACAGACTCAGAGTTCCGGGTTCGAATCCCGTCCAGGCATTTATTTTTCTTATCATCCCATATTAAGCTTGCATTGCTCAATGTTAAACATTTAATTATAACATATAGGCCTATATATAGGCATATATATAGGCCCCTATATATAAAGAGAGAGAGAGATAGAAATAGAGAGGCCTATGTGTGTGTGTGTGTGTGTGTGTGTGTGTGTGTGCGTACGTATACGTATTTAATTTAACATGTGCTTTAAAATAAACCGTGTTCTAATGGCAATACTTCTAAAAAATATTTAAAACAGAGCTCAGTGAAACTTATTGGTAAGCCTATAGGCCTACATTGTTTATAATAATTAAAATATTGTTTTCTGTTACGTATAACAAAGTTATAGTCTCGTTTCCATTAGCTTATTTTTTATTGAAATAAAAAACAGTTATAGGTTTCGATGAAAATTAGTGCATGTAAAAATTTAAAATGTAGGTCCTATATTGAATTTCTTTTAGTTGTAGCATATTTACACAACATATTTAAATAGTAGACCTATTTATCATCTCTGATATACTTGAGTAGTTCGAAAAAAAATTAAATTATTGATTCTTATTACTGGCTCCCGCACCACAGGTTGTATATAGGCCTATAGGCCCATATATGGTAGCACAAACTGTAGTTAACACTTACGATGGTCTTGTGGAGTTCGTAGTAACGGGTGCAGAATAGTGGGTAGACCTATGTGTTGAACATAGTAAGTTCGCATGCCACAGTGTGAACATGCCTGTAGGCTATTTATAAACATTTGATGAAATAGTTGCATTCATAAAAAAAATATCGAAAATCAGACAATAAGTTAGAAGATAGAATAAATCAGTTTTCAAACAAAAATAATAATTAAACACCAGAGTTAAACTTATAAAAAAAGGCGGACAATTGTTAAAAAATACATTTATAATCATAGGCCCCTAATAAAGTGGACAGTTCTTAATAAAACACATTTATAATTTAATTAATAGGGGGATACTGAAGTTGTAGGCCCTACCTGATGAAGTGAATTTTAGTCTTATATGTCCAATTTTTATAACTCAATTCTGCTAATTTTAGAGGAATTTCATTATTTAAACTTACCTATAAAGTATTTCTTGCATTTTACTTAAGCGTATTGATATAAATGCAGATGAAGTTGCAGAATTTTGTCAATGTGGACTCCGACAAAATATAAGTAACATACCATAACTAACTCTGGCACTATCGAACCCGTAAGTTCATGGCCGCGCGGACATAAGCTCTCCATACATCCCTATCCTAAGCTAATGTTTTCCAATCATCCCCTGTATAATCTACTTACCTCAAATCATAGTTAATGTTATTCTCCCACCTCATTCTTGGTCTACGAACTGGACGTCTTCCCTCTGGTTTTCCTACAAGAAGCTTCCATGAACGTCTTTCATTCCCCATTCGTACCACATGTCCTGCCCATCGCAGTCTACGAGACTTATATAACTGTTATTATATCTGGCTTCCTATAAAGACCATGTAGTTCACTGTTATGTAGTCCTTTCCATTCACCTGTCTGTTCATCTCTTTTTTGTTCAAACATTTCCCTAAGTACTTTATTCTCGAATACTCGTAATCTTCTTTCCTCCCTTAAAGTAAGAGTCCATGTTTCGCATCCATATAATATAACTGGTAGAATAATAGTTTTATATATTTTCAGTTTAACGTTTTTTGAAATAAGTTGGGATATCAAGAGTCTCTGTAATGCATAATAGTACGCATTCCCAGAATTGAGCCTATGTTTAATTACTTTGTGCATCTCATTCCTATTAGTGATTATTGTTCCTAGGTAGGCTATTTGAATTCAGCCACCTCCTCAAAATTTCCCTCATTTGTCATTAGCTGTCGATTTCTATTATATAGAATGTATTTCTATGTGTGACCATATATTATTTAGTATTATTGATATTTATTTCCTGTCCCAATTTCTTAGTGCTACTCAATAGTGTGTGCGTGTTGGCCTTTAGTATCTCCTCGCTATCGCCCAATAGTACCATATCATCAGCATAAACTATAGCACCTTATTAATACCATTGAATTGTAGGCCTCCTGCATCCTCTAAAAATTTGATGGCATTCTCTAGTACAAAATTAAACAGTAGAGGAGATAGTGCATCTCCTTGCTTCAACCCATTGTGGATATTAATCGTATCTGAAAACTATTTGCCTACACGCACCCTATTCTTTGTGCCACTTAGACACATTCGTATAATTCTAACTAACTTTTTAGGAATTCCAAACTCAAATGTAAGTACCATAGTGTAAATATTTGTTCTGCGTCAACTGATGAACAAGTATTATGAACATAAAATAGAACTGCATATTTTATTTATTAACTTCAAGTAAACTTTTTATAGTATTGTTAGATCTTCACTTTTTAATATTCTGGTTTCTTATGGAATCCCATACTAACTTATTAGACTAATCCGAATAAACTTAAAAAATAATGAAGCCCAAGTCCGGAATGATAGGAAATAAATATAACAAATTGTTAGGAAGTAGGCCTATCCACCGGAATACGATAAGGTGGAGCCCATTCAGCAGTTTAATTATCGTGGCTCTTCAAAATGTAATAGGAAAGTTACACTTAAAAGACATACAGTATATAAGTGAAACTAGTTTGTGCTTATGCAGATGATGTTGAACTTATTGCTCTAAATTTAACACCAATGCCAGAAATTTTAGAGCTAATTCATACAGATGGATCAGAGGTTAGGTTGACTATTTAACTCATGCCCCAAAGGGGAGTCAAATGAGCAATCACGTTTCAATGAATTTTGTTTTACAACCAATCACAGTCGTGTTTCGCCTCGTTAATTATCGAAATTTGATTACCAAAATAAAGAAAGCTCCTCCTTTTTAATAATCTGAACAGGTCAGAGCATTATTTTGCAGTGACTGGCTCTCCAACAAATACGTTGAATATAGCAAATAATGAACAGACTCCTTCGACCTACACATTTGATAATTGTGTGTTCAATAATTGTGTTTTAAATAGGCTACTGATTTTACTGAGTTGTTTCCGAAAAAAATGAATTAATAACTTATAATGTTGATTATAAATTAGTTGGATGTGTTTCATTTTTTCTCCATTAGCATGCATTCTTACAATAATGCGATCCTATTTGGCAATAAATAGTATGATCAAGTTGCAGTGATGAACAAATGAAACATAACCAAACACTTTTCATTTGTTTTCAAACATCGCCGTTTACATTAAATATATAAATACTTCAAAAATAACTATATTTAAATAATGATTTTTGAGTAAAGAGCTTAATTTTATTCGTTAAATAGTACTAACAAATGCCTCTCTTGGTTTCCAAATCCTATAGATAAATTGGAAATAACTGGTGGCATTACTTATAATATTTAATGAAAACAAAACAATATATATATATATATATATAAACTTGTCTGTATATAAAATGTCTTAAAACCTATAAAAAAATAGGAAATACATCACAACATGCGAAAAATGTTTTATAAGTTCCAATCATACACTATGCTCGTGCGCCAACGAACGCGAAGCTGTTTACACTATGGAATCACGGGATGCAGCCAACATTTACACGATATTTAACCAACCTAAAAGCTAACCTAACGCAATTTAAGCACTCTAACCTGTGAAAGAATGCAACGCCCAAAAATAAATTGTAGGCCTAAGTTCTTAAATTCTAAAGTAGGCCTATATGTATAGTTGATTAGTAGGCCCTATATACTCAGTGTTGGTTGCATAGGTACATGTATTTGTTTTTGCATAGAATATTCGTTAAAATCAAGGGTTGAAAAGTTTAGCCAAAATTAACAACCGTATATTAGAAAAATATTGATTAATTCACATATTTGAGATTATATTTAAATATTAGTAATAAGCCCTTGTGTCTCCCCCCCCTACAGGGGAGAAATTCAACCATACTAATTCAGTAACACTTGTTTTCGGATAGATGTCATTGTGTGATCCGGGGTCAGCGTTTCGCCTCTTAGTGACATCTAGGAAACCAAGGTAGTACTAGAATGGGAACATTTGGTAAATTTTGCACAGAGGCTTTTTATTCAGGCTTGTCGTTCATTTACGAGCTTGAAAATCTTCAGTCTTGGAGAACTTGTTCCTTGGATTTCTCTATCTTAAAAAATCCATCGACCACGGCCGGGTTTGAACCCGCGTCCCTCGGAATAGAGGCAACGAACATAACCACTAGCCCAGCGCGGCCGACAGATAAATTTCAAAATTAAACAAAAAAATAGGATTATGATTGGAAACAAAGTTTATTATGCAAATGTAAAATTATTTTAATCGTTCCTTCTGTCTATATAAACTAAACAGAAACTATATAAAAAAAACTGGTGAGACCAGGAAGGTGAAACATGGGCATTAAACATAAAAGATGAAAATGCATTTAGGGTATATGAGATAAAATTATTAGAAACATCTATGGACCACTATGTGAAAGTGGAATATTGAGATTAAGGGATAATAAAAAATAATATATATTTTAATGGGTAAGATAGGCCTATTGTAAAATACATAAAATCGTTTAGATCCAGTTGGGTCTAGGACATACTTATAGAATGAATGAAAATAAAATGCCCAAAATCAACTTAAATAGTGTGGTGCAAGGAAGTAGCCTATAGGAAGACGTAGAACAAGGAAAAGGTGTCTGCATAATTAGAGAGCGACCTTGGTAAAATGAAAATTAGAGAATGGAAGAAGAAAGTCATGAAGAGAGATGAGTAGAGGAGGATTGTGAAGGAAGGTAAAGTCCACTCTGGACTGTAGAGCTGAGAAAGAAGTGCGTTGTGTGTTTCATTTAACATCTGCTTTATAACCGTGTTCTAATGACATTAATTCTAAAAAATTGTTTAAAACAGAAATAAATAAATAAATCTTAATTGGTATACACTGTATTGGAGCACCGCTATGTAGCACCCCTTTGGAGGGCCCCTATGAAGCGTGATAATCTGCTTCAGGGTTCACTCCTTCCTTGCTAAGGATGAGGGATCCCTACTGCTGGACAGTTTGGATTAATGGGGCACCGGACTAAGGCTCTCAGGGGTTCTTATTATCGGAGAGCAAAAGGTTCTTATCTCAGGTGTAACGGAGGATTATTTGACAGGAGAGCGACACCAGGAAAATGTGAACAGTTCTACATTAATGCACACTTTTACACAGAAGAGTAGGCACACGTCTTTATTATTCAATAACACTTTCCGTACTATTTTTTATTTGATGCGCCGGCGGAGATATTTGCTGAGTACGCCAATTTATATGGAGTAGATTTATGTTTCTACCGAGATATGTACCGCGGTTGTCCGGTAATACTAATCTTTACTCTTAACAGCACTCGGAGACCACATGCCTCCTTGACTCCCCTGCGGATTCTAACACAATATTCTTTTCTCCAAAATTGTTGGCCTACATACAGCAAAGTTCCCTGTCCGGCTTACAATTTATTTTAATATGCCCTCTGATTGGGCATTACCCTGGTAGGGCGTATCATCATTACTGTAACAACTTATCGATAAGCAGGATTTTAATTGCAGAGGCGTTTGCCAAATTTGACTGGCTCATACCTAAAGGGATTTTTTAGCTCTATTTGCCCATTGGCTGGAGGTCTTTTCTGGGCGACAATAGATGGCCTACTTCCTCCTTCCTTTGTCTTCTGGGCTTCCCACGCAGCTTGATTTTGGGTAAAATATATTTTGTTTCCTTTACATTAGCAAAATTTCAAAAGGCCGGATATCGGCAATAAAAAGATGTCCCAGTCCTAATTGGTTTCTTGGGAAGAGAAAATAACACTTGTTTTTTCTTCCCTACTTCACTTTTATAAGGGTCTTCCCGTCTTAAGGGTGTTTTTGCTAAACGGTAGCCTGTACTACAAAAACAAGTTACCCAAAGGAAGTCATACTCTATTGTCCTTCATAAAAGTACAGAAACGAGCATACCTGCTCGCTCATAAATATATCACGTTGACGGACAGTCTACTTAGGAGAACTATGAAAATATGAGAAAAATATATTTATCTTAAGGTCCTTTATAAAAGTTACTTGCGGCAAATGGGATTTACTGCCATAAACATAGCAAAGTGGCGACATGTTTAATAGCTTTGCCAAAACATCTGCCCATGTCTGACTGTCGACTGAGAAATAAAAATAAGTTACTATTTAATATTAGATTCCCTTAAATATCATACATTGATATACATTCATAAGAATTTATATCATATCAATTATAGTTTAAATTTATAAAATTCAAATTATTACGGCTGGGGATTTAAATCTTGGTGCAAATGCTCCTTTAGTGCTAGAGAACAATTGGGATTCAGCCTAATTTTCTCTACACTAAAAACTCTTGTTCGAAATGTATGTACCAATTCCTGATGGGTTTGAGTAAATACTTTGGCTGGAGTTCATTACCCTCTTTTTTGACAAACATTGTAAGGGATATACCTGCTTATAAGTACACCCTCCTTGACCATCTGCAAGTAAGGATTGCAACAAAAAAATATACACAAATAACACAACAACAAAAATTTTGTGACACACAAATATTTCTGTCCTTATGACTTACAAAACATCATTCATTCCAAATTTTCTTCGTCTTTACAACTTGGTGTAACTTCACTGCTCGTGTATGAGCCACTAATTACGCTCTGATAATGCGTATTATCACCGAACCACTGATTATCACTTTGGCCAACATTTATGCCTTAGCACTGATCATTCTTTTATTAAAACTGATCACTACACTTTCACACGTGTTTTCTTGAAGTTAGTTAAAATTAAATGCTTAACCTAGCTTTTTACATTAATATGGCCGATGGGAATCTTTGGTGCCACGAACCGCTCTTTAAATCAGTGTAAATTCCATGTTTCCGATAATCTTATAATTTCAATTAAAAAAGATCATTAAATAAAAATTATTCATGTGGATCTGTGTCCCTATCAATTTCATCATTAAATATTATCATTATTAATCTTTGTGATTATTATAATCAGTTAAATATATCATGTAGGATACTTATTTTGACCATCTAGAATATTAAATTCCGTTTATTTATTAATTCGGAGAATATATTAATTTCCGTTATTTCCTCTACCTAGAGAGAGTTTCTTTCAAGTAATAGGTAGGCTTAATTACCGCCTCCTTCGTACATAAAATAAAATAATTTTTGAGTGATATAATATTTACTTTTATATTTGCATGACTCACGCGCTCCAAGATTTGTTAACATTATAAATATTCATAGGCGTTTCCCTACTTGCGCAAAAGATTTTTTCATAGGTATTTCATATATACGAATAATAATGATTATTAGTACATATAATATTCATACTTCTTAACATTTTTATTTTCAACATATTTCGGCATATCAGCCCATTTCATCGGCCAAAGCATAACTGGCTGTATCATTAATCAGTCAAACGACGTTATTGTCTTAAGCGTGCAAAATCTTTCCATTCGAATACAGAATCTCATAGCATGTCACATCCGCTTCCATCAGCGACCATGACTTCATCTCATCTCATTAATATAATTAGGAATCAATATCCTTCACTAAATAGATAATACGGGGTCCCTTGCCCTCAAATATTCTCTCAAAAAAATTAATATGTGTTACACAAACACAGTGACGTGCCGCTACGGCCCACGTCTACGAATTAAATTCTGTATATAAATCAGTAAATAAACTCCTCACGCTTTAAGGATTAATTCGGTCACTTGGCCTTTCAATCAAGGTGCATTACGCTTCAACATCTCTCGTTAGCTTCTATGCCTATAATGTCGGCTGTTCTTTATAAAAATCATAATAATCATAATCTTATTCGCATTAAGATTGGGATTCTTCAATTACCTATCAAACAATGACAATGGCCTGTCTGAGCTCATTTTTACGTCTACTGAATTTTAACCTTTAATTTAGGCGCGTTCTTTCATCAATAATAAAATAAAGAGTATTATAATCAATCAAGTACTTTGCTTTGATAAACTAAGTTGATAATGCAGCTTTCTGCTCAGGCGATTACATTAAAACACATTTAACGATATTCTCTCTCTTTTTAATTTGTAAGCTATTCACAGCTAATTAATCGTTATCTAATATTGACTATTCACAGATCCATCATGTTTATATGGTCCGAAATTTATTTAAAATTATTTTCTGAGTTCTAATTGTTATTGAGGCATTATTATGTCTTACCCATAACTTGATTACCTAAATGATATTAATATTTTCCTCAATTATATAATTGGTCTGTACAAGACAATAATCATTCCCTTGAATGATATTTTATTTATTAACATTGTATTTAATTAGGAGTCACGATATTCATGATAGAAGCATCGTGCTCCCCTCTTGTTCGAACATATATAATACGGATACTTATTTCTTTCGTATTTAATTATTCAAATTAATCATTCATTGCGATATCTCAATTAATCGCCCTTATTGAAAATGGATTTACCAACAATTCTTATTTAAAATGGATTTAACAATCAATCTTATTAATCCCTTGCCTCTCGTCATTCGAGACGTTTAATCATTTCACTTAATAACTAAATAATAAACCTCGATTTCCACTTAGAACTGAGTTCGAAAACCGGTTCGTGTACCAACATTTTTTCCAATCATTGAGTTTGTACAGATTTCATCCTACTTTCGGATTCAAAAATAAGAGCAAGGCTCTGATCAAAGAGATTAATGTGGTTTTTGCTTCGGTCGCGCATAGATAGACGATAATGTCGCGACAATTTAGAGGAATTTACTGAAAGTCCTCGAACAATATCCGACAGCGGAACGTACCTATTAACCCGTTTCAATTGACATCCATATTCTGCACACCACTCAAATCCTGAGACGTTTGGGACTGACCTGCTTGCAACAAAGGTTTTTGCAACCAGTTCGGTCGACTTTTCCCTTCCGCCTGCGACTCTGAACCAAGGAATATCTGATTTGGGGTCCTCGAGGTATAGCAAATATTTTTCCCTCGGCTTCGATTTTATTCTATTACATTTGACTTTATAGACTGCCTTAGTTAAGCCCTTTTGGCGTCGGTTATCTATCTTCAAATGTTTCACTATCTTGCCCGCGGCCTTAGTTTTAGTTTTCGATTCATTGTCAGGTATTCCTTGTTTCTGCACATTACAAGTAAATACATGCACATTTCCACAATCTTCACTTTTCTTGGCAATACTAGGCCCTGATTTTATCTTATCATTAAGAAAATCTACACCCTGACTTGAGATTTCTTTAGACTGAATCACTTCTGGGATACAAGTTATTCCTTCATTTGTTTGCAAATTTTCAAGGTTAGTTTCCTGATTGACAACTACACTATTTGCAGAATTTGTATCAGATTCTTTACCATTAATTAATTCTGACTCTGAATTATTTTCTGTTTTCAGCCCTATTTCCTCATGTTCAACATAACTAGATTTTTCTTTTATTAACCCTATTTTATCAATCCTAGCTTCCATCTCGTCGAACTTGGTTCCCAATGAACTTATATTTTCTATTATTTCTTTTTTATCTAATTCCCTCTTTCTATTTATCTCTGCTCTAAATTCTTCCAGGAATCTTAAAATGTTCTGGCTTTGGTCGCCTGCGTTGTAACCGTTAAGTCCTGCCATTTTTGTATTTAATTATTAAACTTCTTAATTAACAAAAGTATCTGAATTACAGAAAAAAATTACGACTTCCATGATATTTTAAAATTTTGTTTCTACCTTTTGGAGTCTTCATCTTTACCAGTTCTGGGTCTTCCCCTGGTCTTCCTCCCCTCTGCGTTCTCGCGTTGCCATCATCTTCTCAGAATATAGCTGTTTGGAATCCTCCGGTTGCTCATTCATTCCAGGCTGCTCTCTGCCGACTGGATACTGGCGTTCCTCCGTCTCGTGGGAGTTTTGTTGCTAGACACTGCACTGTTTTCGCAACTCTTCGAGCCACTCAGTTGGAGCGCCACTTTGAAGCACCGCAATGTAGCACCCCTTTGGAGGGCCCCTATGAAGCGTGATAATCTGCTTCAGGGTTCACTCCTTCCTTGCTAAAGATGAGGGATCCCTACTGCTGGACAGTTTGGATTAATGGGGCACCGGACTAAGGCTCTCAGGGGTTCTTATTATCGGAGAGCAAAAGGTTCTTATCTCAGGTGTAACGGAGGATTATTTGACAGGAGAGCGATACCAGGAAAATGTGAACAGTTCTACATTAATGCACACTTTTACACAGAAGAGTAGGCACGCGTCTTTATTATTCAATAACACTTTCCGTACTATTTTTTATTTGATGCGCCGGCGGAGATATTTGCTGAGTACGCCAATTTCTATGGAGTAGATTTATGTTTCTACCGAGATATGTACCGCGGTTGTCCGGTAATACTAATCTTTACACTTAACAGCACTCGGAGACCACATGCCTCCTTGACTCCCCTGCGGACTCTAACACAATATTCTTTTTTCAAAATTGTTGGCCTGCATACAGCAAAGTTCTCTGTCCGGCTTACAACTTATTTTAATATGCCCTCTGATTGGGCATTACCCTGGTAGGGCGTATCATCATTACTGTAACAACTTATCGATAAGCAGGATTTTAATTGCAGAGGCGTTTGCCAAATTTGACTGGCTCATACCTAAAGGGATTTTTTAGCTCTATTTACCCATTGGCTGGAGGTCTTTTCTGGGCGACAATAGATGGCCTACTTCCTCCTTCCTTTCTCTTCTGGGCTTCCCACGCAACTTGATTTTGGGTAAAATATGTTTTTTCCTTAACATTAGCAAAATTTCAAAAGGCCGGATATCGGCAATAAAAAGATGTCCCAGTCCTAATTGTTTTTTTTTCTTGGGAAGAGAAAATAACACTTGTTTTTTTTCCTTACTTCACTTTTATAAGGGTCTTCCCGTATTAAGGGTGTTTTTGCTAAGCAGTAGCCTGTACTACAAAAACAAGTTACCCAAAGGAAGTCATACTCTATTGTCCTTCATAAAAGTACAGAAACGAGCATACCTGCTCGCTCATAAATATATCACGTTGACGGACAGTCTACTTAGGAGAACTATGAAAATATGAGAAAAATATATTTATCTTAAGGTCCTTTATAAAAGTTACTTGCGGCAAATGGGATTTACTGCCATAAACATAGTAAACTGGCGACATGTTTAATAGCTTTGCCAAAACATCTGCCCATGTCTGACTGTCGATTGAGAAATAAAAATAAGTTACTATTTAATATTAGATTCCCTTAAATATCATACATTGATATACATTCATAAGAATTTATATCATATCAATTATAGTTTAAATTTATAAAATTCAAATTATTACGGCTGGGGATTTAAATCTTGGTGCAGTATGTAACAATGAAAATATTTTTCTATTATGGTAATAAAGGCACTGTTATATGCTGAACTGAACAACCCGCTGTAGGGGTAATGTTGGTGCAGTGACGTAAGGGGTCGGGTGAGAATGTTCAGACAGAAGTACTAAACATTTTCAAAACATACTACTTTCGTTATTTAAAACAATAAGACTGTGTATGGCGGCTTGAACGTCAACGTTTCTAGATTAATACATAGCCTACGATTTATTTCCTGCAGTTGTACTAGCTACCCCATTTGGTTTGTTTTTGTTCATTCCATCCCCTACAGCGGGTTGTTCAGCTAGCATATAACGGTATCTCGCATTCCCATTAGCTTAATTGAAATAAAGAAACCAATTAAAGATTTCGAAATCAATCGGCGCATTTAATTGAAAACTGTTTATAGAATTTATTTAAGTTGCGGTCTATTTAAACAACACAATTAAATAGTAGGCCAGTTTAGCATTTCTGTTGTAGGCTACTTATGCAGTTCGAAAAAATGAAATATTATAGCTAGCTATTCAACCTTCATCCATCCAAGTAATAGGCCTACCTTAGTTCCCTACTAAATACCTCATTGAGGCGATGCGCTATCCACATACCACTCTTTAACATATGTAGACTATTTAACTCATGCCCCAAATGGCAGTGAATAACCAATCACGTTTCAATGATTTTTTTATTTACAACCAATCACAGTCGTGTTTCGCCTAGAATTTACCAACTAAAGTTTATCATATTAAAGAAAGCACCTCCTTTTTAACATTTAGGTCATAGCATTGTTTTGCAGTGACTGACTCTTCAAGAAATACGGCTACCAAATTGTATATATAGTGCATGAATGTCAACACATAGCGCACGCGGGAGTTAATATAAAAAAATTTGTAGCACTTTCTTAAATGTATTTTTTCCCAGGTAATAACATTCCAGAAAAATATAATTGTCATATTTACATCATGGGACATCAGAAATGAATTAATATACAGTTTGATGTGTTTCATTTTTTCCCCACTAGAGTGCATTCTTACAATATTGCGTTCCTTTGGCAATAAATAATATGATCTGGTTGCAGTGACAAACAAAAGAAGCAAATGAAGCGTAACAATCGTTTCTCACTTGTTTTCAAACATCGCCGTTTACATTAAATATATAATTTTTTTAAATAACTGCATTTAAATAATGATTTGTGAGTAAACAGCTTAATTTTATTCGTTAAATAGTCCTAACAAATGCCACTCTTGATTTCCAAATTCTCTAAATAAATTCACTCCTCACTTCGTGAGTCATGAATTTATCGATAATTTAGAAATCACTCGTGGCATTACTTATGATAAATAAGCGCAACTATATTAGCCTGGTTAAGAAACTCCCGCCAGGGAGCACCCATGTCCCTACATGGGACGTATGAAGTAGGTCTATATAGGCCCTACATACAGATGTAGCTAGTTATTATTGATTATTACTGGCTCTCGCACCACAGGTTGAACATGTGTGATATTACAGACACAATTTAACTCTTTCGATGGTCTTGTGTAGTTAGTAATAACGTGCATAGAATAGTAGGTTCGCACGCCACGTTGTGCACATCCCTGTGTTTACAAACAGGAGTTAGTACATTTGATGGACTAGCTGTATTCATAACAAAGAAAACTATACAAGTTTTGAATTGTATCTACGTTTGCTTGTTGAATGAGAAGGTATAGCGAAAATGTAGGCAGTAGAATTTGAAATTTGCCTCTTTATAGCCCATAATTCCCGGAAATCTGCCATCAGAGGGCAGTTAGCCCCCCATGTTTGTGTTTCCGCATGCACTGAACATGCATATAAGTGTTGCTGGACGCGGAGCGCTTGCAGAGCCAGACGGTATGCCCCATCGTGAACAAATATTTACTTGGTCCTGGTTCTTTGCATGGAGTTGTGAAGATGCTGCAATGAATGATAAGGCGTTAAAATGCATTACCATCATGTCACATGAAATAAAAGCCATACACAGTGGCGCATTATGTGAAAAATATGGAAATAATATTGCTCCAGGCAAGCACAACAGCCCCCTGCATATGAAATATGTGATAAGGGATCTTTTCTCAAAAAGGGATGAAACGCCAGGGCGACTTTTTAAGTTTTTTGCCGCGGTTCGCAGTGAATACCAATGGCGTAGGTATGAGCCCGGGACGCAATTTCCACAGAATTAACG
This sequence comes from Diploptera punctata, assembly GCA_030220185.1. NCBI lineage: Eukaryota > Metazoa > Arthropoda > Insecta > Blattodea > Blaberidae > Diploptera > Diploptera punctata. The sequence goes on from JASPKZ010007614.1 coordinate 1,007,523, forward strand.
AGAAAACAAAGCGAACACCCTTGTCGCGAAGACGCGGAATGATTTAACCGCGTGGCAAAGCTGGGTTTCATGCATTCAAATTTTGGGGTAATCGTTAAGGGCTGGTATGAGTTCTCTGCTATCAATATGGAGATTCCAACCTCCGAACCCTGCCCACACCTACATCTCCCACACACATTTACCTGCAGATCTCTCTTATCAAGTGGCCACTCCACACTTTTATTGTCACTTTTCACTTCGGTCTTCGCTTGCCAGTTCTCAAGTTTCCTGGACACTATCAAATCGATCCACCCAAAAAGTTTGATTCTGAGGTTCGACACTCGTGGGGTGCCACAGGAAAAATAGAAATGTGTGACAGTTCTGAAAATAGGCCTACACTCACACACACACACACACACACACACATATATATATATTTGAATTAGTATAATTGAGTGCTTGAGTCTATAGGCCTACCTAATTCCGAAATTAAGCTATGGTACTTTATTAATCGTTGCGATCACTCTTTCAGTTTTAAATTTTATTTATTTATTAAAATAAGTTATGTCTATTATTAGCATTAGTATTTTTCTATATTATCATTATCATTATTATTATTATTATTATTATTATTATTATTATTATTATTGATATAATTAATGTTATTCTTACTGTTATTATTATTATTATTATTATTATTATTATTATTATTATTATTACTTACTTACTTACTTACTTACTTACTTAGCCTACTTACTTACTTACTTACTTACTTACTCACTGGCACTATCGAACCCGTAGGTTCATGGCCGCGCGGGACATAAGCTCTCCATACATCCCTATCCTGAGCTAATGCTTTTCAATCATCCCTGTATAATCTACTTCCCTCATATCATACTTAATGTTGTTCTCCCACCTCATTCTTGGTCTACCACTGGGCGTTTCCCTCTAGCTTTCCTACAAGAAGTTTCCATGCACGTCTTTCATTCCCCATACGCGCAACATGTCCTGCCCATCGCAATCTACGAGACTTAATGTTCTTATTATATCTGGCTTTCTATAAAGACCATGTAGTTCATTGTTATGTAGTCTTCTCCATTCACCTGTCTGTTCATCTCTCTTTGGTCCAAAAATCTTCCTAAGAACTTTATTCTCAAATACTCGTAATCTCCTTTCCTCCCTTAAAGTAAGAGTCTTGTTTCGCACCCATATAATATAACTGGTAGAATAATAGTTTTATATTTTTTCAGCTTAACGTTTTTGAAAGGAGTTGGACATCAAAAGTCTCTGCAAAGCATAATAGCATGCATTTCCAGAATTGAGCCTATGTTTAATTTCTTTGTGCATCTCATTCCTATTTGTGATTATTGGTTCCTAGGTATTTGAATCAGCCACTTCCTCAAAATTTCCCTCATTTGTCATTAGCTGTCCATTTCCATTATATCTGAATTTCTACGTGTGACCATATATTTAGTTTTACTGATATTTACTTCCAGTCCTAATTTCTTAGTGTTACTCAATAGTGTGCTGCCTTGTCACGCAGCGGGCCCGGGTTCGATCCCAGGTCGGGGCAGTTTTTCTGGGTGAGGTATATATCGGGGTTTTCCTCACCTGTAAGACAAATGTCAGGAAAACTTTGAGGCCCAAACGGTCCCCGAAATCATATGGCCATCATCATCATCATCCTTCACCGGTGTGGAAAGCAACGGGAAGCTACCACACCTACACAATTCCCTAGTAAAGCTGCAAGCATAGCATGAAAATGCTATGATTGCAGTGAAGGACCTGCCTTCGGGCAGAATTACTATGGATGGATGGATGGGCTCAATAGTGTGTGCGTGTTGGCCTTCAGTATCTCCTCGCTATCGGCCAGTAGTAGGCCCCTACTATATCATCAGCATAAACTAACAGCTTATTAATACCATTCAGATGTAAGCCTTCCTCATTCTCTAAAGATTTAATGGCATGCTCTAGTACAAAATTAAATAGTAGAGGAGATAGTGCATCTCCTTGCTTCAACCCAGTCTGGATTTCAAAAGTGTCTGAAAACTGTTTGCCTACACGCACCCTACTCTTTGAGTCATTTAGACAATTATTATTATTATTATTATTATTATTATTATTATTATTATTATTATTATTATTATATGTTTAACAAATAAGAATATATAACATTGTCTGTAATACCGCAATAGGCCTACACAAATGAAAAGCTAAGATGTAAACATGTGCAACATTCTATACATATGATAAGAATAGCAAATAGAACAAATTGTGTTATAGCACACCACAGTACATCAGTAACAACAGCATTAATATCATCAAGCCATTTATATCCTTATTTTTAATGTGAAGATTACTGTAAAATATTACGTTTTAATGTAGTTCTTGAATGTGGCAATTATTTTTTTCTCTAGGTCGTGTGATCCATCCTACCTAAAACTGCTAATTTTATGAGAGTGGATTTATTTTAATTTAAAAAAATTAAAACAAGAGTCGTTCGATTTATTTAGGAAACTCTAAATATTGAAACATTTAAGAAATAGCCTATCTCAATTCATGACACATGCATTTATTTGATTTTTTTTGACGAAGAACAGATAAACTGAAGTAGCACACATGCTATTAATAGCACACATCAATCTAAACTAAAGACACATTTATATTATGGCCGGAATTCATGATATTAGAAGATTTTGGGCAATAAGACAGTGGTCCATAACTGGTGTTTCTGCCAGATTTTTCTTTCTCGGCTACAGAGGGCATCTTCAGTGGCGTGTTCTTCTAGGTGAAAAGAGCAGCTATGGACCACGGCCGTATAGCCCGAAATTTTCTAATATTATAACGTCACATTTATTCGTACACTAAAAAATAATTTAACTCAACAAAGTCGTACTAAAATCTAATTTACTTAAATATTTTTTCTTTCTTTCTTTCTTTCTTTCTTTCTTTCTTTCTTTCTTTCTTTCTTTCTTTCTTTCTTTCTTTCTTTCTTTCTTTCTTTATTTCTTTCTCTTCTTTCTTTCTTTCCTTCTTTCTTTCTTTCTATCTGTCTTTCTTTCTTTCTTTCTTTCTTTCTTTCTTTATTTATTTCTTTCTGTATTTCTTTCTTTCTGTCTTTTTTTCTTTATAGGCCTATCACTTTTACCTCTCACCTTATAGGCACATTTTAAATGCCACACGCCATCTGGGCCTTACAGTGGCGAGACCTGTCGGGAGAGGGATTTTAAACTATGAAACACACACTTACATTTTTGACCACACAAGGACATGGAGGACCTCCCCGAATGAGTGATCAACTCAATGACATCACAACAATAAGACGAAACACACCATTCACACACACACACACACACACACACACACACACATTTATACTCAACATGGCAAATATTTTAACTATGATAATGTTGGCCATATTATGTTCGGGGACTATCTTGACCTTGAAGTTTCCTGACAATTGACTTATAGGAGTGGAAAATCCCCGATAAAAAAAAATATCCAGGAAATATGCACCAACCGGGGATCGAACTCAGTACCGCTAGTAATGAGGCAGCGACGCAGCCCCAAGACCACTGCGGTGGACTAATTTATTAGATTAAGGTACGAACGGCACATTACGGATTAGATAATCATGTTATTCATATCGTTTGAACTGAGAATATAATAATAGGCCTATGGCTGGTGGATAGATGGAAAAACAATTCGTTCGGTTGCAGTGATAAAAAACATCACTAGATGCTTCATATGCAATGTAGGCTAATCAATTGAACAGTGGAAATAGTATATTTGGTTGTATACAGAATGTAAATTAATTAAAGCGATGAAATTTATTTGGCTATAGAAGTGTTGCAAGCAAGTAATTCGAGATGAGAACACAGAGTCTCAGACGACAAATACCCAATTTTAGGTTATTAAATTTATTTAGATTTAATATTCAAAATTCAGTATAATAACAAAATAGGTGTATAGTATGGAATGGTAGGCCTATAGGATAAGTTCTGACTCTTACTGGATGAACTCAATTTGCGAGTTTCGCCTTTAAATTATCATAAGTAATGCCACGAGTGATTTCCAAATTATCGATAAATTCATGACTCACGAAGTGAGGAGTGAATTTATCTAGAGGATTTGGAAATCAAGAGTGGCATTTGTTAGGACTATTTAACGAATAAAATTAAGCTGTTTACTCACAAATCATTGTTTAACTATAGTTATTTTAAAATATTTAAGTATTAAGTGTAAACGGCGATGTTTGAAAACAAATCAGAAATGTGAGGTTATGTTCATTCACTACTGCTTGATCATATTATTTATTGTCAAATAAGATCGCAATATTGTAAGAGTGCACCCAAGTGGAGAAATAATGAAACACTTCAAACTATATATCATAATCAACATTACGGGTTATTCATTTATTTATTTAGTAAACAACTCAGTAAAATCAAGGAGTCTTTTCATTATTTGCTATATTCAATGTAGGCCTATTTGTTGGAGAAAAATAATGCTTTGATCTGTTCAGAACATTAAAAAGGAGGAGCTTTCTTTATAACAAAAGCAGGAGCTGATAAAGATAAATCGATAAAGAGCGAGGTGAAACACGACTGTGATTGGTTGTAAATCAAAAATCATTGTAACGTGATTGGTCATTGACTCCCATTTGGGGCATGAGTTAAATAGTCTGTGAAAATGTCGGCAAATAATGTGCAGTTTTAAATGTATTGTACCTAAAACAAAATTAGAAAAATCCGTCACGCAGGAACTGCATAAACTAAGCAAATTTCTCAGCAGCTTGAATGTATGGTCCGATTTTGCTGGTTTACGGATTATATACTACTTTTGTTAATTAAATCAACATATCAATTTTTGTATGAGAGAAAATAATAATGGCAGCTACTAGAAGATTTTTAAACTTCCATTTTCCTGTGGGGGATTCCCTACTCCTAATGATTGGATTTTCTGACTTCATTTTAGTAAATAATTTTCTCGATTCATTTCAATATTATATATCGATATTCGTTGTGAAAAATAAAAACTTGATGCCCCTAGGGCGATGTTTAAATTTTCGCTTCAGATTAATCCTCACTCTTTATGGTCCAATTCTGCTGGTTGAAGAAATCCACTTTACATTTTTAATTCATTGCTATATGCTGGGTTATGTTCCCCACTCTACTTAATTGTTATTATTATTTAATTTATTTTAATTATGAATTATATTTTAGACGAAAAAATTCCGCTGCTTTTTGTCATAACTCATTTTCGGTGTCTACAAGTACGATTAATGAATATATGTAAAAAAAATAAAACCATTTTCATTAGAACAACCTCAATAGCTGCATTATTTCGGAAATCGCTAAAAAAAAGTAGGCCTACGAGTGAATAATTCTTAATAGTTAGTCTTCTCCAAATGCTAATTAAGACATTTATATCGTTCATGAGTTCTGGCGCATTGATTAAGGTGCTCGTCCGCAAGGATCGGACTTTGAATAAAAACAATTGTACACACAATATATTAAGACTTGACAATTTACAAATGTTATCAAATAGTTTGCCCTATCCTCTTTACATATTTGATACCTTCGCAGTAACGATCGCCCAACTCTATCAGAGAATGGTAGTATTCTGTTTGGTGAGGTGAAAACATTATCAATTCGGTCAATGTATTGAGGTCTGGTAGTGACTCAAATCCCATTCATCATACTTTTGTTATATCTTCAAATTAAGGGTCAAGGGCATTAAGTCAGGTAAACGCGATAGCCATGCAACAGATCCTCCTCGTCTGAATCCTCACAGCAATATCTAAGCTAACGATAAGACAGAATGAAGGCATACGACGAAAAATACTGTGACTTGGTTGCGTGGTGCAGCGTGCACCTTGACCAATGCGAAGAACTCTTAACAATGTGTTTAGGAGTATATGTCCCTTAACAAAAAATATCCTTTCTTTATATCCTATGGTTCTTAACTTTTTATACATTTAAATAATAAAAATAATAAATTTTCACTTTAAATAAAAGCTCGATACTTCAGCACGTTCCTCAGATTTTTTTAATTAAAAAAAAGGAGACTTTTAGCACCCGCAAGGATAATCTGCCAAGAAATATAATTGAAATATTTAACATTTATAACTGCAAGAACTAAATACATTTATAAAATGTGATTTAAAAGCAAATTTATACGTAAAAAGAAGGCTTAATTACAAGAAAACCCTGAATTTTGACACACGTTCACACCAATAACTTACACACTGGACAAGAAAGAGTTAGCCTAAAAGTTTGTTGGTGAGGTCCTGTTATACTCTGATTATTGTTTAATACGAGTAATTGTACACGTGGACATACTTGTATAAATAGCCTACCTTCTGCATCAGGTATAACAAAGTAAACGGAAAAAGTTCCGACCCACCAAACCGCCAATTTCATAATTGGAAGGCTGAGTTCACAATTTAAATGTATTAATTATTTAAATTACGTAATTTAAAAGACATAATTCAGTGCATAGTTATAGATATTTGATCAATGACATGGTAGTAATGAAAGTTCAAAATCCTACAAAAGAAGTAGCCTAACTCAATCCTGTTACTCATTGGCTTTCCACTATATATGAATTGGCCTTTATACACACTTTAACATCATTTCTTCTCATGTAAACCTTGAATTATCTAATATCCAGAACAATTTAGGCCCCTATATCTAGTTAATTGCTTCAAATGCTTTTTTTTTACACCTGCATCTCGGTTTCCCAAAGACTCGTTCTCCCTCGCGACTTTCACATAAAACTGCTAATGATTTCCTGGATTTTTTATATCATACAAATCCTGTCTAATTCAATTTTATTTATATCACATTCATAATTAGGCCTACATGAAAACAAGTCTTCAAATTTAATAACCTGTTCTTCTGCAACATTCATCAATAATGTCTTCCCATTTTAAAAATAGTTACAACTCTTTATCTAACTCCGGGCTTATGGAACCCGCAGGTCCATTCACAAATTCACTGAAGTCTCTATCCTCGAGCCAGCTGAATCCAGTTCATATCACCGAATACTAGTCCCCTAGGATCCATCTGAATGTTATCCTCCCACCTATGCCTAGGCATTTTTAATGGTCCCAATGGTGTTCCAATAACAATTTTGAAAGCATTTCTAATGTTATCCTTTTGAGCTACATTATATGCCTTTCTCAATATCTTAGATCTAACAACCCTGATAATACTGGGACGATATAAATTACGAAGTTTCTCGTTGTGAACCTCCATATCTTATGAGATCATACTGTTTTCGAATAACTTTATTTATTTGTTTATTTAATGTAAATGACCAAGTTTTTCAGCCATGGCAAAATTGTCTTCAATACACCTATATTTTAATGTGTATATTCTTAGACGAAAGGTATGAAGACAGTAGACTTGAACTGAATAGTAACACGATTTTCCTGATTGGAGTGGGTATTTTAATTTCTTCATTTTTATGGTTTTGATTCGTTAACTGTGCTCCAAATACTACAATGTTTTCACTTTTTCATTAATATTATTGAATACGTTAGGCCCCATCCAGTGTTGTCATTTGATCACGGTACATTTCTATCTATCGATAACTTTATTTATCTTATCTTTAATAATTGTAAGATAATTCCCTCTCAGATGTTTAAAAGGACTAGTTTAGTAATAGTTAGTAATAATTACAAAAAAATAATTGTATGAACCGAGCGAATAATAGATCATTTTCAAGAAATCTTCCTATGTCCGCGGGTTCGATTGAAGGAAATGTATAGCATTATGCTCGGAAACTTTTCTGTTTAAGGGACCTTTTCAAGAATTTGTGCAAAACAGATTGTTAGCAATGAAACTTCTTTCTTCTTATAAGGTAGGGTTGGTTATTATCTCAGTACGATACTGGCATCCAATCTCTTCGCGATTGTTTCCAAAAGAGATCACAAACTGGAGGGTGGGAGGAACATGCCATTAGTTAGGAGTGCTAGCAAAACGTTGGCTGATGGAATGTGCGGCTAGTAGGGGTTCCCCATCATCTCTACTCCACCTAGAGGGAGGGTTCGCAACCTTAATATTCAAGAATTGGAACCAAATGAATATTAAACAAGGTAATCGTTTTAACATTGCTGCCACTTCGACATTACTTTTCTCAGAGCGAGGGTCTTATATTAAAAGCGGTTAGGTGGGGATGAGGCTGTAACGGCGTCTAAACCCACGTAACCTCCGACCTCCTCCTTAAAATTCTATACGTTCTAACGATGAAAAGTGGGAGCCTTTAAAAACGTACACTAGAATTAGATGATATTGATGGGAATTGATTTTATTTCATAATTTGATTTGTCCCTCAGTAAATGTTATAGCAACACACCCATGGTAGGGGATTTCATTTGGATTTTTATAGCTTTTCTTTATTTAATGATAGTTGTTGTTAGCAAGGAGAAAACTTTACGCCAAAACTTTGGATTAAAGGTACAATAGTGTCAATAAGCAGGAAATAGGTTGGTATTATTCATAAACAAGCCTTCGCAATAGTATAACACGAAATTATAGTGTCCTATTCGTCCCTCACTGTGATCTAGAGGTTCATTAATATCGTTTCTTCGGACCCAGCAGGCTCTGTTTCGATTTTCGTTCGGAACAAACTTTTTATGATAAATTTCACCGTTATCTTCTATAGAAAAATGGAGGGAAAAGGCTGGTTCTTGACAAAAATAATGATAATGGGAATTTTTTTCTCAAAATTATATATGTATCATATAGGCCTAATTTTGTAAGAGGAAAATAAGTTAAGTTCAAAATCGCCACTTTTCAGGGAAGAATTTTTTATCCGAGAACATCCACTGTTCGTACGAGATTTTAAGAAACAAACTTGTTTATAATTCGTAAGGCATTAGAGTCCTGGGTTACAAGCTTCTTCACAGTGCGCAGAAGTATTTGAAGATTATTAAAGTAGGCTTACACTAGGCCTAATTCAGTTCGACTGCAGGACACCATGGAAAAGAAAGAACCGACTACTTAGCAAAAATCGCCGCCAACTACAGGACAATTATATAGCCTATTACAAAGAAGTTCCTTTGACTCGAAACAATCAACTGCAGACAAAATAATACACCAAAATTTCGAATTCAACGTACATAAACTCCGTGAACGCCTCCGAGGCCAGACTATTCATCCCAAACATATAATATATACTCTCCCTATCCCTTTGGCCCGAAAAATAATATATTCTCACCCAATTCCTGACAAACCATGGGTGCTTCCGTTCTAACCTCTACAACTTGAACAAATGAACTTCCCCACTACGTAGGCTAAGTTAATTGCCATGGAAGACTATTACAAACGGATACTCATTTCATGACTTGAGTAGCCTACAACTTTATCGAACAACCTACTAGCAGTTCTGAAATCAGTACCCCTGCCAACCATAGGCCTACTTAAAGTCACATTCACAGTCGGACCACAAGACTTCCTAAAATCAATTTTCAACACTTTCCAAGATTAATAGATTCCATCATCCACATTTTATGTAACTTTATTTTAATTGAGAATCATGTCCTACATATCCCTGTAGCGTAAATACCCGTGATGTACTTCTCAGCGAAACACGGATTGTAAACTAGTTTTTTTCTTTCTTTTTTTTTCTTGTTAAATAAAAATATTCAGTTTTGGCAATTTTTCAATTTAACTACTTCCTACTCCTTGCGAACTCAGAGATATATGTAAAGAAAAATTGTCACATGTAATATTATTTTTGTGTCAGTGATTATTATCTACGACTCGCGCCGTAGCCAAGCTATTTGAGGCATGCAAATCTACGGGACTTGTACTAGTTCGAGTCCCCATGGGGAAGAAATTTTATAATGGAATTTCGGCAAATATGGGTCCTGTGTCCACCCAGCATCCTGGGGAATTTAGGTACCTACTATAAATAGTGGCTTCAGATTGAGAAAATCAGGTACGCCTATATCCTAACGGCTGGCGGACCTGACACGCTGACCACATGTCACCACAATACTGACTACATGTTCGTCCACTTTTGTGATTAATACATGTGGATGTGAGAACTGCAGTCGGCAGGTAGTCCAAGGGCCTTCTAGGCCTATCGCTCTTTGGAGTTAGAGATTATTATATACATTGAATCTACATACTGGTAAGGTACATTACATAATACCTACCAAATGTTTCTAATGAGATTTCTCTAAGGAACACTCTTAAATCTTATTTACAATATTTGTATAGATTATTTAACTCATGCCCCAAACGGGAGTTAATGGCCAATCACGTTTCATTGAATTTTGTTTCACAACCAATGACAGTCGAGTTTCACCTCGCTCTTTATCGAATTCTCTGTAACAGCTCCTATTTTTTGATAAAGAAAGCTCCCCCTTTTTACACGCTTTATATTAACTTGACCAATATTTATCTATTAACGGAATCTTTCAACGCGATTTTCACCCATTTAAAATCATTGGATCGACTTGAAACCTTGTATACTTGTAAAGGACCAATGACAATACATTAATTTCATAATTGTTTTCTAAAATCATGGCCAGCATCATCAGAAAATCAAAAAAGTGTCTGTGTAATTATGTAACGGAATCTTTCAACACGATTTTCACCCACTTAAAATCATTGGATCGACTTGAAACTTTGTAGCCTATACTTCTAAAGGACCAATGACAATATAATAATTTCATTTTTTTTTTCAAAATCCTGGCCAGAATCATCAGAAAATCAAAAAAGTGTTTGTGTAATTATGTAACGGAATATTTCAACACGATTTTCACCCACTTAAAATCATTCGATCGACTTGAAACTTTGTATACTTGTAAAGGACCAATGACCATACAATAATATCATAAACGTTTCTAAAATCCTGGCCAGAATCAACATAAAATCAAAATAATAAAAACCGGAATAATAGGTTGCGAACTTATCAACTTCTTACTCAATCGTTGTAAGAGCTCAGTTGGTAGAGCGGTGGACTGTAGTGGTAGGCCTATATAATTTCAGTAATCCGTAGGTTGCTGGTTCAAATCCAGCCCGGAGGATTTTTTTAGTAGAGTATTACTTTTAGCTCATACTACAATAGTTTCGAATTTAAAAATATTTACATTTTTATCTTATTCTGTAAAATCTTACAACTAAAAAATAAATAAATAAATAATAGTTTAAAAAGCTAAAACAACACGCTTTATTGGAAAACCGAACTAAAAAATGAAAAATAATTTTAATTTCCAACACGCTTGGGATAAAATTAAAGTGGTCAACAAAAAATCTTCTCCAACACATCTAGAATAAAACTAGAGTTATCTAGAAAAAAAATAATTTTACCATCAAAAGCTTGGAGTGCTCTATATCAATTAATATATTTGATAATAAACAGATATTGGTAAAAGTAAAGTCTCTAAGAAGAAAAGTTAAAAACTATAAAAAAACACCCCACGCTTTTGATGGTAAAATTATGTTTTTGTAGATAACTCTTGTTTTATTCTAGATGTGTTGGAGATGATTTTTTTGTTGACCACTTTAATTTTAACCCAAGCGTGTTGGAAATTAAAATTATTTTTAATTTTTTAGTTCGGTTTTGTAAAAAAGCGTGTTGTTTTAGTTTTTTAAACTATTATTTATTAATATTCTAATCAGGTCAGAGCATTATTTTGCAGCGACTGACTCTCCAACAAATACATTGATTAGGGCCTATAGCAAATAATGAACAGATTCCTTTGAACTGCACATTTGATACTTATGTGTTCAATAATTGTGTTTTTAAATAATGATTTTTTGGAGTTGTTTACTAAAAAAATAATTAATAACCTATAATGTTGGTTATAAGTTGAAGTGTTTCATTTTTTCTCCACTAGGGTGCATTCTTAAAATATGCGATCCTATTTAGCAATAAATAACATGATCAATTTGCACTGAATAAACAAATGAAACAAAACCACACATATCTGATTTTCTTTCAAACATCGCCGTTTACATTAAATTTATACATATTTTATAATACCGGTAACTATATTTAAATAATGATTTTCGAGTAAACAGCTTAATTTTATTCGTTAAATAGTCTCAATAAATGCCACTCTTGCGGTCCAAATACTCTAGATAAATGCACGAGCCACGAAGTGAATTTAGTGACTTATGAAGTGACTCGACAATTTATCTAGAGGATTTGGAAATCACTCGTGACATTACTTATGATGAACATCAATCCATCCACAGTAATTCTGCCCGAGGGGCAGGTCTTCCACTGCAATCATAGAATTTTCATGCTATGCTTTGCAGTTTTACTAGGGAATTAATTATAAGTGTGGTAGCTTCCCGTTGCTTTCCACACCGGTGAAGGATGATGATGATGATAATGATAAGGATGATGATGGCCGGATGATGTTCTATATCTCTAAAATTTAAGTGTTATTAAAACAATGGAGTATATTAGAGAATGTGAAGAATTTGAGAATCTGGGAGTAAAATTAGATAAAGAGGATAAACAAGGAAGTGATATTAAAAACAGAATAAATAAAGGTAGAGCAATAACAGCAATGATGAATAGAGTCTTATGGAACAGACATATAACCAGGAAAAATAAGTTACAAATATATAATTCAATAGTGAGAAGTACTGTCACATACGGAGCTGAAGTTTGGAAATTCAACAAAAAATTAAAACAAAACTTATGTCGATGGAAATGGATTTCTTGAGGAGAGCAGCAAGATGTTCAAAATCAGACAAAATAAGAAATACTATCATAAGAGAAAAAATGAATATTGGTTATTCAATAGTAGATTATATACGGTATAAGCAATTAAATTGGTATGGGCACATACGACGAATGCAAGAAGAAAGATTGCCCAGGAAAACATTGGAATGGTTTCCACGTGGTAGAAGGAGGAGAGGAAGATCTCGAAACTCGTGGATGCAGGAAATAAGAACTGGAATGAGAGCAAGAGGACTGGAGGACATGGATTGGATGGAGAGAGACGAGTGGAGAAGAAAAATAAAACTTTAGGCACAGAAAGATGTGAAAATATTAAAATTCTGTATATAAATAAAATAAAACAATGGATCTTAATACTGGTTTTTAATATTAATAAAACTCGTAGTAAAAGCACCGCCACGTTTTATGCCGACCGATCACTGTTCCGCGCTAACAAGACTAATTGTACTTTCCTTGCTTACAAAAATAAATATAAAAAATACAAAGTAGGTAGGCCAATTGTTACTGCAGAATGAAACTGGGGGATTTTCTAAGAATTGTACTGAAAATCGACGTACCAGAGTGCCGAGACCACATCTCATTAGCTCGGTGTCTCTGGAATAAAGTAATATAGACGTAATCACAGAGTTTAATGGGAAGAAGAATTAAGCATTGCTTGCTGTATATAAATTTCATTAAACATAAGATATAATGGTAGTAAGAAGGTTGCAAGCACTTCGAGATCCTAATTTCTGGTTGAAAAATGAGTTAATCTTGGGGACCGTCTCCCAGAACATGGATTTAATCTAGGCGTCATGCTTGCCTGAGAACAAGTGGGTTAGACTGGGAAGAAGGTTCCTGTAATTGCGTTAAGAGGTCCATTGTGTCTTTCCGCTTTCTCGGCCTTGGGCCATCTCGCAGAGAGGTGAGATTGTGCGATAAGAACATTTCTGTCTTCATTGTAGGGATGCCCATCCGCAACTAAATTTTCATTTCCCTCCACATACACATTCTAGCGAAGTTTCCTTAGTTCTTAAAAAAACACACAAGATTCAGGATAAAATATTAAAACAATTTCCTGGGATGTTCTTTGTAAAACGAAATCTTAACTGTAACGACTAAACTAAGTGCCTTGTTTAAAAATAGCAGCAAGCCTATTTCTAAAAATTCTACTAATTATCTCAATTTTTTTAACACATCCAACAAGAAATGCAAGTTTATTTGTTTCTTTTGCACACAAATCATAACAGAAAATGATGCATACCTGAGTTTTGTCATTTGTTTCCCATAGAAACGTTATGGCTGATAATATTGAACGAATATATCACTCCCTATTAATAGTAGGAACTGTTATTTTTGTTATAGTACTGGTCTGTAATTTAACGTAATTATTTCGATTCATGGTTTCATTATGAAAATATATTTTAGCAGCTTTCTTTATTTTATTTTTTTTTTATTTTGCGATATTGGCCTAATCTTACGTTGTTCATTTACAAGGAAAATCATAAATCCATAAATGGTAATGTTGAGAAATTTGAAATTGAAGTAAGTTATGTATGTTTCTGAAAAATCATTATAAAAGGAAGCTCCCTTTATTTGACCAATTAATAAAATATATGCGTTGTAAATTAACTTGTAAATTAGCGATGTTTTGGCTGTCTATTCTATATTTTACGAAACTATATGTTAACAATAAACGCAAAAGTAATTTTTCATGGAAAATTGAGTTAGCTGATTTTTATTGTTACCCCCACTGTACGTAAATACAATCATAATTTTCAAAAGAGAAATCAACGTGGCGTTTAATTTACACGAACATTTGTTAAATATCCCATAATATCTTAAGCATATCCATTTAATTCAGTGTAAGAAAACAATGTAGGGCCTACTTGTTTAATTCCTTGGTAACTGACGTGAAAATTACAACAAAATAAAATAACATTTTTGATAGCCTTCAAGTAATAGGACAATAATTTTCTTTTCAAAATTTATATAGCCTACGTATAGATTTCAATCTCTTTAACATAGGCCTAACATATTGAGTTTCTATCTTTAATAAATTATTGCACTTAAAATTTGCTGTTTTATATCGGTAACTGACGTAACTATGGAATGACATCATGTTTTACAGACTGAGAGTAAAATGATAATCTATAGGCCTATGACTTTTTTAATTCTACTTCAACAAGCAATTGTGAATGTAGTAGTGTAACTTATATATAGGCCTATATTTATATTGGAGGAGTTACCAAATAGCTACGTGTTTTGAGTTTCATGCCTATGTTCTAATGAACTTTAGTCACTCTTTACTTAAATAGGAACTAACGCCCCTGCATTTACACAATAGTTTTAATTAAAATAAATGACAATTATTTGTTGCGTATGAGTTGAGACTGAATACGTAATTCCTTGTAATATATTCGGTTATTTATTTTTTCACATCTTAACGTAAATCTTTCGAGTTTAACAAAAAATAAAAGTCGAGAATGGCTAGGAACGACTTGTACTTACTTACTTACTCACTGGCACTATCGAACCCGTAGGTTCATGTCCGCGCGGACACAAGCTCTCCATACATCCCTATCCTGAGCTAATGCTTTCCAATCATTCCCTGTATAATATAACTTCCCTCAAATCATAGTTAATGTTATTCTCCCACATCATTCTTGGTCTACCAACTGGGCGTTTTTCCTCTGGCTTTCCTACAAGAAGCTTCCATGCAAGTCTTTCATTCCCCATACGTGCAACATGTCCTGCCCAACGCAGTCTACGAGACTTAACTGTTCTTATTATATCTGGCTTCCTATAAAGATCATGTAGTTCATTGTTATGTAGTCTTCTCCATTCACCTGTATGTTCATCTCTCTTTGTTCCAAAAATTTTCCTAAGAACTTTATTCTCAAATACTTGTAATCTCCTTTCCTCCCTTAAAGTAAGAGTCCATGTTTCGCACCCATATAATATAACTGGTAGAATAATAGTTTTATATATTTTCAGTTTAACGTTTTTATGAAAGGAGTTGGGACATCAAGAGTCTATGCAATGCATAATAGCACGTATTTCCAGAATTGAGCCTATGTTTAATTTCTTTGTGCATCTCATTCCTATTTGTGATTATTGTTCCTAGGTATTTGAATTCAGCCACTTCCTCAAAATTTCCCTCATTTGTCATTAGCTGTCCATTTCCATTATATAGGCCTACAGTATTTCTATGTGTGACCATGTATTTAGTTTTATTGATATTTACTTCCAGTCCCAATTTCTTAGTGTTACTCAATAGTGTGCGCGTGTTGTCCTTTAGTATCTCCTCGCTATCGGCCAATAATACTACATCATCAGCATAAACTAACAGCTTATTAATACCATTGAGTTGTAAGCCTTCCTCATTCTCTAAAGATTTAATGGCATGCTCTAGTACAAAATTAAATAGTAGAGGAGATAGTGCATCTCCTTTCAATCAACCCATTCTGGATTTCAAAAGTGTCCGAAAACTGTTTGCCCTGCACGCACCCTACTCTTTGTGCCATTTAGACACATTCGTATAAGTCTAACTAACATTTTAGGAATTCCGAACTCCAGCAGGATACTATATAACTTCTCCCTCTTAATTGAATCATATGCTTTTTCGAAGTCTACGTAGGCCCTATAGTTGATGTACAGTATCATTATATTCCCATTTATCTTCTAAAATCTGTCTTATACTAAAAATCTGATCTGTTGTAGACCTGTTTCTTCTAAATCCACACTGATGATCTCCTAAAATGTCATCAATATAGGGAGTAAGTCTGCTTACTAATATATTTGTTAGAATGTTGTACGAAGTTGAAAGTAATGAGATGCCCCTGTAGTTGTTGCAATCAGTTTTATCTCCTTTGTTATAAATTGGTACGATGATCGACTCCTTTCCATTCATCTGGAAGAGCTTCTTTTTCCCAAATCATACTAAGCAACCAGCGTATCTTGTCCATCAATTTTTCTCCCCCGATTTTATCACTTGTGCTGGGATCCCATCTGAACCTGATGCTTTATACATCTTCAATTTTTCAATCGCCATTTCAACCTCTAATGCACTTGGTTCTGCGACTAGCATTTCTGCTGTCTGAAAATTATCCTACTCAATGTCCTGTTCTGTATGTACATTTAATAGCTGATTAAAGTAACGTTTCCATCTATTTAATATACTCCTGGAATCTGCAATCATATCCCGTTTTCATTCCGAATTATGCTTGTTCTAGCCTGTAACCCTTTCTTCTCTATACTAATCCCCTGATTCTCTAATGTTTATATTTTTTGCGTTCATTTCAAGATCATTAATCCTCTCTCTCAAATATTCCCTCTTTTTTCTCTTTAGTAACTTGGTGGTTTCCCGTCTAATACTACCCAATTGCTCTAAATTTACTTCATTTGGCTCGTGTAACCATTTCATTTTTGCTAGCTTCCATGGTATCTTTACCTTGTCGTGGTGGAGTGGCTTGCGTGCTTAAATGATCCTGAGAGCTATGCCGGCGGTAGCATTGCTTTCTGTAGGGTTACCCATGGCGGACTGGTCGAAGGTGATAAGCCAGGAGAAAAAAGTACCTTGGTCGAATGAGTGACGATCTTTGACCGTAAGAATACAACCGTCAAGAAATGCGGACATGGGTTCAACTGGGGTAAAATTTTCCGGAGGTCAAATAGTCCCCCATTCGGTTCTCCGGGCGGGGACTACTTCAGGGGACCCATGCCAAAGGCTCATACACAGGGTATTGTTCCTAGGAACATGGAATGTTAGGACATTATACAATAGCGGGGCACTAGAGATATTAACGCTGGAATTAGATAAATCGCTCTTGGATATAGTCGCTTTACAGGAAGTTAGGTGGCCAGGAGAAGGTAGTCAGGAATCAGGAAGCTTTGCATTATACTACGGGGGTGCAGAAAGACCTGCATTTGGAACGGGTTTTTTAGTCAGAAGGAGGATCCTATCCGCTATCCGAGATATTAAATTTGTCAGTGATAGGATATCATACATAATTCTAAAGGGTAACAACATGATTTTATAATTGTATATGTAGGCCTACATGCCCCCACAGAAGATAAGGATGACAAGATCAAGGATGAGTTCTATGAAGAATTAGAATGCTTATTTGATAGCCTTTCACGATATCATATGAAAATTGTCTTAGGAGATTTTAATGCAAAAATGGGGCGGGAAGATATATTTAAACCAACAATAGGTAATTTCAGTCTTCATGGAAATAGTAACGACAATGGGGTTAGATTAGTCACCTTCGCCACATCAAAGATTTTCATTGTTAAGAGCACAACATTTCAGCATAAGGATATTCATAAATATACCTGGACGTCTCCAGATGGCGAAAATCGGAACCAAATAGGAACGACTTGTAACTTAAGAAATTCATTGTTTAGTAAAAATTGTATGGACGCAGGTTTTCTTACGAATCTGATCCTTTAGTTTACATGTTGTGTGAAAAGGTATGAAATATTGTGTTGTTGTCTACCGACATATAGGCCTATATGGCTAATCTGAGTGGACACAAGCCTTCAAAACTCAGTGAGGCGAAACTGATTAGTGTCATTACGCAAACAATTTAAATTGTTAAGAAAATGTGCCAATGGTTTACTGCTCTTAAAAAAGAAGTAGTTCATCGCTGTGGTCTGGTGATAACATCGTTGCTTCAGATTCAGCGAGTTCGGGTTTGATTCCCGGTCGGGAGGAGGTTGTTGGGTAGGCTAAGTTTTTTTCCACAGAATTTTTCAGTAACTCTAAAACAAATGCCAGGAAAATTTTGGCCCCATATAGTTCTAGAACACTATCTGGTCATTAAAATGATCCACAGGTCTATTATATTCATCTTGTTTAGTATAAATATATGAGTGAATGGTGTGTCCTGTATTAAATGTTCGTTTTGTTTCGGAGGTAGCAGTGACCTGATCACTGAACTGGAGAACCCCACAACGCTCTTGTGTGATGAGAAGTTTGTATATTATCCAGAGTTAAATGTCCTTTCCCGAAAGGTCGTGTCCGGGTAAGGCCCAGATGGCGTTGGAAGAGATAGAGATAAAGAGCGTGAGAGGGAGGTTTAGAAGTGCAACGCAAGCAGGTAGACCTATAGCCTAAAACGCATTAATCATATTTACGAAGTTTCATGTTGAGTAAATGACCAATATCGCTACCTGTGCTTTTAATAATTCTACTGTACGTTACGCTTTATATCTTTACTCCTTTCATTTATTCAAACCTATCAGACTAGATTTTTTTCCAATGACCAGAATAGTAGTACAGTCAGACTGTAATGAAAATATCGCATTTTTTTTCTCAATAAACACAAATATTCTGTTGCTGTCGCTCCCATTGGGATAGAGGCTTCCCTATTCGGCTCTAAATCCGAGGTTTCCGGAGTTAATCCTGACTGATTAATTTATTTTGAATGTGTACAAAAACTGTGTAGGCCTACGGCTTTCTTAGAAATAGAAATATATTTGTGGAACCCGTCTATATTTATGGCACGTAAAAGAAAATGAAACCTAAATTATATCACTCACAATATTTGTCCCTATATTACCTTTCTTCGAAACACGATATTAAAAACCTATCGTCAAGTAGAGTACATTTTGGGATACATTTCATTATGTAATTCTATTCAACACAATTATAAAAAAAAAGGTCTGAACCATATTTATGGGTTAACATTTTTAATTGTTTCCACAACTTAAAAAATTAAAATCAATGGCATTAAATTAAAAAATACTAAAAATCTGAATGGCGGTTTTGATTTTATAACCAAAGTCATGGATTTTCTTTTTTATAGTTGTTATGGAATTAATGAGGGGCACGCCGTAGCGTAGTGGTTAAGGCACTGAGCTACAAGCCGGAGGGTCGAGGGTTCAAGTCCCGTTGGGGTCAGGATTTTTAAACTGACCCAAACCCTCTGGCGGCACTATGGCCCTGGGGTCGACTCAGCCTCTAACGGAAATGAGTACCAGACGCTTGTTCTGGGGGTAAAGGCGGCCGTCACGCATGGCTGACAACCCGGCTGACATAAATAACCGATTGTCTAGAAAAAGTGTGAGCCTTAACCTCCTACCACCCCAAGGGCCTCCGGGCCTGTTGCGGGATCACTTTACTTTTATGGAATTAATGAAAGTTATAAAATCATAGTCAAAACTCAATAGCCTGAATAGGCGTATAACGTATTGCAGTTAAACTGATTTAATTTACCTATATAAGCCTATCTGGAATAAGTATAGAGACGAAATAATTCATCTAAGTGTTAAATGGGACATGGAAGCTTCTTGTAGGAAAACCAGAGAAAACGCTTAGTTGGTAGACCAAGAATGAGGTGAGAGAATATCATTAACCATGATTTGAGGGAAGTAGATTATACAGGAGATGATTGGAAAACATTGGCTCAGGGTAGGAATATGTGGAGAGCTTATGTCTGCGTGGCCATGAACCTACAAGTTGGATAACTTAGTTTAGTTAGATAGTTAAAGAAAGAATGCAGGCAAATAATTTGAAAGATGGAGCCCAGAGTCTCATACGAAAAAATGCGAAAGATACAATTTGTAAAATTTGTTCATATTTGTTAATCATTATGTAATAGGCCTATAGTTGAAAGGGATACAAAATTATATGGGATGACTTCTTACCTTAATTAGGGATCGGATGAAGACTAAATATTAAGACCTAATAAAAATCTTTTCTTCAAATAGGCCTATTTAGCTTAACAGTGACCCATGTGTAAAATTATTGTTGATATGTTTCATTATTTATTTTATTCTTCCTTATGTACCATATAGTACAGACATATCAAATGTATTCATTCACACATTACTCAGGCCATGATGAATTGCAGTCTAGACTATCCCATTTAGAGTAAATGTTTACATAATATGCAAACCCAGGAGTTGAACCCGGAACAGGGCTTCCAACTCACCAACCAGGGCTGCTGACCACGAGACCAGGAGGCCGGCCTGTATTCAAATATTAATCTTTTTTTTTATTTGTTGATTTATTTCTATATGAATTAGTCATGCTTATTCTAAATATTAACATAATATTTCCTAAATGATTTTAAAACAGTTACATTTGTTTCTTTAAAACAAACTTAGTCTTCCCGTAACACATCTTATTGTATTAAGTGAATCATTATATAAATTAGGTCCTATAAGCATTTTGTAAACCTTTAGATATGAATTGCATTTATGCATGGACCTATAATCAGTTTCTTTTGTCCACGTAGATTTTCATTATACTGTATATTACGAGGTTATTGAAGTTTCAACAACTTTAAAATAATAAAATAATAATGATAATAATAATAATAATAATAATAATAATAATAATAATCAGAAATAGACACTCTAAAAGATCGGCAAGAATATCAAAATTAGACAAAATAAAACAATAAAACAATAAGACAATTTATTAATGTAGAAAAGGGTAGCATATTGTACAAGAAATTGAAGAAATCCAAATAAGATGGTATGGACATTTAATGAGAAGAAGGGACACAGAAACAAACAAGAAATATTGAATAATCAATTTAAAATATAGGATAGGCCTATATTATAAATATGAAAATCAAATAAAACTACGTTTTATTTTTATTTAATTAAGAGATATCGAAATGGATACCTCCTGGAAAAGGGAAACGTGGTAGACCAAAGCCATAAACGTGGATAAAGGGAATTGAAGACAACATGAAGATAAATATGACAGAAGCAGATACACAAGATCGGGAAGTGTGGGGGGAAAAAAATGTAGCTATATTTTGGTTGAGGATACCTTTGTAAATAACAGAAACAATCCTAAATAAAAATAATAATGATAATGGTATTAATGATAATAATAATTATAACAATAATAATAATGATAATGATAATAATAGGTTAATAATGGTAGGCCTAAGAATGATAATGATAATAATAACAATAATAACAATGACAATTAGAACAATTAGAATTAGAATCTCTAGTAGAAGAAAAAAATCAATAGATATAGGCTAATTAAACTGGCTAGACCATATAAACAGAATGTCTAATTCAAGAATCCCAAAAATGATGATGCAATATAAGCCCAAAGGACATCGTCGACCAGGAAGACCTCTTAAAAGACTGTTGGATGAGACCGAAACAGGTCTATAAAGGTCTAATTCGTGACAGACTGATGATGATTATGATAATTAAAATATCTCCATGCCACGACAGACCTAGAAAACCCTTGCTTGGCCTACCAGCCAGCTGCTGGGCCCCATATCCGCATTTATTAATCACATGTAGACGATAATCCTGCCAGTATCTGGGTGACACATGGTCAGAATGTCGGATCCCCAGACGCTATAGCTGGTTTTCTCAACCCGGAGGCGCTATTATTTTATTTACGAAAATTTCTCACCATGCTGGATGGTTACCGGTCCCCTACTGGCTGAAATTAATTGAGAAAATATATATTCCCCCATAGTGACACGAAACAGCGGGAATCCTGTAGCTCTGCATTGAGGCATGATACCTTAAACCGTTCTTATAGGCTTACTGCTATAATAATAATAATAATAAGATAAAGGTAAAGTGATCCCACTACAGGTCTTAGGAGGCCCTTGGTGTAGTACGAGATTAAGACTCCCACTTTTTCTAGACAATCGGCACTCGATGTCAGCCGGGTTGTCAGCCCTGCGTGACGGCCGCCTTTACCACCATAACAAGCGTCTGTTACTCATTTCCGTTAGAGGCTGAGTTGACTCCAGGGCCATAGTGACGCCAGAAGGTTTGGGTCAGTTTAAAAGTGCTGACCCTACCGGGACTCGAACCCTCGACTTTCCTGCTTGTGGTGTACTGCCTTAACCACTATACTACGGCGTGCCCCGTATTAATAATAATAATAATAATAATATTAATAATAATAATAATAATTATAATAATAATCTGGATTTTCATCAAGTAAACACCAACTCAATTGATTAATAATAATAATAATAATAATAATAATAATAATAATAATAATAATAATTCTATTAGGAATATTTTCACAAAATTAGTCCTTTTTCCATTACATAAAACACTGATAATAACATATAATCAGTTAATTCATAGTTCCTGAACGCTCTCATGGTGATCACTTTATCAATTTTAGTGATAATAATCCCTTCATATTTCAAGTTATACAATATAAAATATATTACACAAGTATTTATTCATGATTACAGAAAGATGAAAATTGCAGGTTAGAATTTTTTTTTCGCGCTTAAATGAAAAAAAAAATTCTGTAGGCCTATC
The DNA here is from genome assembly GCA_030220185.1 of Diploptera punctata. NCBI lineage: Eukaryota > Metazoa > Arthropoda > Insecta > Blattodea > Blaberidae > Diploptera > Diploptera punctata. The sequence continues at coordinate 1,030,473 of JASPKZ010007614.1, forward strand.
ATAGGGCTATATATCATTTCACATAGGCCTAATTAGAATCACTCGGTCTGCTTTATGCGCTTACATTCCCTGCCTGTGTTTTTATTTTACTTATTTATTTGTCAGAAACAAACATTATGAGATTCCATTATGCTTTTTAATCTAAATTAACAGTGTTTATAAAACTTTGGTCATTAAAATTGCTAGTTATGAAATATTAAAATGGAGTAGTTTTTCATTTAGATTTAATGCTTAATTAAAATAATGGACAATCGAGTGTGGAATTCCATATGCAGTCTTAAGGTATCGCTGATTAAAATGAATGCAAGGAGCAAAGGTAAACTTGGCTGTAGAAAATGAGAGTGCCGGAAACGAGCAGGAAGCTCGCACATCGGAGTGAAGAATTTATGTGCAAGGTGTTGTGGGCGGGGAATCAGGCCGCTATTGTACACAGCACATAAAGATTTCAGAGCGTGTTTTCCACAAACAGGCCGGTCGTCTTGCCGTTGCAGGGAAGCTAAAGAACTGTATAATTCAGGACAGTACTAATTGATACTGAATTATTAAGCCTAACAAAACAGCCGTCTCCGGGTATCAATGCTTGTTTGACCTCATTTTCTGGAAACAACATTGGGGTTTGCGAAAAGGTTGAAGGGGAGGTGTATATGTGTGTGTGTCTGTGTCTGTGTCTGTGTATGTCTGTGTGGGTGGGGGGAAAGACAACACGAGCTCTAGAAGAAGTTAAAAAAGCACTGACGAAGCCAAGCCTTGTAAGGGTCTCCATCATAAACTTCATTAAGTTATATTTGATTTACACAAGGAGAAAGATGTGGAGTGCGCGCCTGGAACGTTTTTATCTTGTTTGACAAAGCCAGAAAACGGTAGACGTCTTGCATAAATAGCATTTGGGTTACAAAAATTGGGATTGACGGTCTAAATGGGGAAGATTGTACTAGGGAAGGAAAAGGCTTTTTCGCTTATTATTTCTACTCAAGAATTCCAGGCACTTGCGTCGCTCACGAGTTGCAGTGATGATATTACGAATACAAAAGCGGTTAACTGGTGAATATTAAAATGGAAAGAGAGAGAGAGAGAGCGAGCGAGAATGGATAAGGGACTTCCAGCCAACCAGCATATATGTATGTATAGAAAATTAGCGTTCCTCTAGCACGGCATTCGCGCCAGCGACAATTTCTCCCCCTCCCCTTTCTCTCAAGATCCCCCATGTCATCTCCAAGGCACTGATCATGACCAGGTTACCAACCCTAAACCCACAAACCACCATATTACGCGATTATCTGTATTATTTCCATCCCGCGAGCGTTGAGTTTGCGTTTCTTGAAGGCTTCTGCATGCTTCAGCATAAGTTAAAAGGCAGCTAACTACTGCAGCCTTAACGAACTCATCCTCTCTGTTTATTCATATCCGTCAATTTGATTACAATTATACATAAAAATAATACTAATAATTTGGTACTCTGATCCAAAAGCCAGGGATTTTTGGTTCGAATCTCGTATCACGACATTTCTTTAGAATAAATATTATCATGGAATTGCTTTAGATTAAATTACTTTAGATTAATTATTCGAATTCATGGATATTATAGACCTATATAGGCCTAAAGATTTGTTTATCATAATGTATTAAATTTCAAGAAATAAGTCTATTTTACTTCTCAAGCAATTCAATAGAACTGCAAATCTATAACTTTATGAAACTGTCCCAGTTTTTGTCAACAATCATCTTAATATTGATTTCTCCCAACCCTCAAATCTAGATATTTTTTTTACACTGATATGACGCATCGGTATTTAAAATTAATTGTGACCGTAAAATAGAAGAAATGATTATACTTAATATGATTAGCGTAATGCCTTTAACTATTGATTTTTAATTTTTTGTCCGTTATTGCCTCACCGATTACAGGCCTATTTATTTGACCTACATATTCCGGAACTGGTTTTACTAATTCTTCCGTAACTTTATTTACCATTAGACCTACATCAAAATATCATGAGATCCATAGATGGGTCAGTTATGGTATCTAGCTTTTCCTGATTGAGGAGAATATCAATGCAATCATCGCTAACTTTATTAAATATAATTCTTGCAATATTCTGCAAACTTACAGTAATTCTAGAGTTAATGTTCATCTCGAATGTCTACTAGGATTTTTAAATTTAAACTAACCTCGTTTAATAACAATTTCAAATGTGCCAGTATATTGAATGTCTAAATGCAACCATTATTCAAAATGTAGCATAAAAATGCTATGATCGCAGTGAAGGACCTGCCTTCTGGCAGAATTACTATGGATGGATTCAAAATGTAGCCAATATAGGCCTAGAGTAGTCCCTATAATAAATAGCCTATAAGAAACAATAAGTAGGAGGCCTAACTTACTATTGAAATAATCTTGTTAAAGCTGTAATTGATACTGTTTCTAACGCTCTTGAAACTAATTCCCCCACTGCAATCGTCACCTATTCTATAAGGTCTAACTAACTAACTGATACAATCGAACCTGGAGGTTCACATCCGGATGGACATAAGCTCTCATACATCCCTTTCCTGAGCTATTGTTTTGCAATCATCCCCTGTATAGTTTACCTCCCTCACGTTATTCTACCAACTCATCCTTGGCATCCTAATGGTCTTCCTACAAGAAGTTTCCATTTCCCTCTTTCATTCCCTATTCGTACAGCATGTCCTGACCATCCCAGTCTACGAAACTTAACCATTCTTATTACACCTGGTTTCCCATGAAGATCATGTAACTCCAGTTAGGCCTATGTAGTCTTGTCCATTTAACTTACCTGTCTTTTCGTCTCTTTTCGGTCAAAACTTTTTCAAGAACTTTCTTTTCAAATACTCGTAATATTTCCTCATCCCTTAAAGTAAGAGACAGTGTTTCACGTTCATATAATAAGTTATATCTCCAAGCGCGACAGGCCTTCTAGGCCCTTGGCCTACCTGTCGGCTGCTGGCCTCACATACACATGTGTTAATCACAGAGGTAGACGATCATCTAGCCAGTATAGGGGTGATATGTGCTTAGCATATCGGGTCCCCCAGCCATTAGGCCTATATCTGGTCTTCTCAACCTGGAGTCGCTACTTATTGTAGCTACCCAAATGCCTCACGATGCTGGGTGGCACCGGTCCCATACTGACCGAAATTCCATGAGAAAATATCTTCTCCATGGGGACTCGAACCAGCGCAAGTCCCGTAGCTCTGCGCCAAGGCTTCTTGCCTTAACCACTCGGCTACGGCGCGGGACATATCCTAGCCTAAGCCTGTAACTGTAAGACTAATATTTTTTATACTATGTTTAGTTTAGCTAAGTTTATTTTTAAGAGAGTTAAGGATGTAAAGATTCCCTGTAATGCGCGATATAATGCGTTTCCAGAATTGACCTAGTTTGAATGTCTGAGATTTTTACTTATTTTTATTTACAACTTCATTTCTAGTTTCAGAATTTCAGAATGTCTTGGGCTTACTTCAATAGAAATCCAAGACTTCTTAATTTAGGGCACAATATAAATATGGCCTAATGCAGAGACTTACCTGTCAGAATATTTGTCCAAAGATTTAATATTGGGGTGTTTTATTTTAGTTGTTAACTAAAACACATTAACATATTTTTCAAAGATATATTACAATAACTTAGTGATTCTGCTATAGGCCTAAGCATTTCAAGTAGCTGCTAATATACCAATAATGAATTAGACCCTAAATATTTTTTGTTACTGCCCAAGTATTTTTTTTATTTTTACCCTATTAAAATAAAATTGATACAAGAAAATAAGAAGAATTGTTACGTTATTGCGAAGACATTAAAATATAGGATGGTGTAGGGTTTGAGGGACAGGTGAACGCGGCGATGCGGCAAAGATTGAGTTAGGGGGATGCGAATTGCTGAGTCTTCACATACATAAATACACTGTTGAATTAATATTTAGCAGTGAAGAAGGGAGAGAAGCTGAAGTACAAACACCAAGTCTGTGGAAACTCTTGCTGTTTATCTGCTGGCGCATTGTGCTCATTGTGAGGCAGTGCTTAATGCGGAAATGATAACCACTTGCAACAAGTCTGTGCACCCTCAAGATGGCGGTGCATCTTGTTGTAATATTATCTCAATCAACATCAATTACTGCATTGTTGGAAGTTTGCAACGCTGCAACTCTGATACTAACAGTCGCACGTGAAACTCAGCCTCGCTCCCAGTTCCTTCCCGTTCACTAATTAGAGGCGAAAGTTAGTTGCTCGCATTGTTCGCCAAGATGAATAGCGCCAGGCTCGGAAACAAGTGACAAGCACAACGCCTCTGGATATAAGATACATGTCATCATAAAAAGAAGTCTTCGGCGCTATAACTATTTAAATATATGTCAGAGTAACATTAGCGGTTAAGTCAGGATGAGTGTTTAAATGCTCTCACATTTCAGGGTCTCATGTAAAGTCGAGAATAATTTAATAAATGGAATTCAAATTCATCAACGGTATTCTTTAAGATTAGTACAGAGAAAAACCATTTGATTTCAATCCTTAGACTGACAAACTGATTTTCTATAACGAAACCCACATACATATAGTACTTGCTTCTCTAATGTTAGAATCCATTCTCCATCGTACGCTGAATTGCAAGGAGAATAAATATTTCTCACAAAATATGTGGAATACTCTTTTATTGTTGTACAAAAATTGATTTTTAAATATTTCATCCTTTTTTTATTATTTCTTATTATATTATTTTTTACACCTTCTATGGAACTTAAAAGCCTTAACCATGAGCGGATCACCTGAAGGCATTTAGTGTAGCCTACATTAGACAGGTGGGAATTAAACAGTGGCAGGTCTCCCTTGATCTGTGAGTTAATTGCAGTTTCCAATTCCTTAATTAACTCGGTAGTGATCTTTACCATTTTCACAGTGTTAAAAACCAAAAACTCTTTAGTAGCCAACCTGGACGAATAGGTCTAGGCCTATATAAATGTATCATGTTCTCTCTAATGATTGTTATAGATCAAAAAAAGTATTTGTCCACAACGTTCAATTGCTACAAAATTACCAGTAACTGAACTTCGACCTTACTAGTAGGGTTAGCAGTTTTTGCTTTGTAAGAAAGGGAGATCATATGTGTGTAAATGAAATTTTGTTGCTGTTTATCGTGCAACGAAGGGTTTTGTTGAGACCTTTCTTTCCATTCGTATTAAAAACGATGAGCGAAATTATATGAATAAGATTTCTGCATTTTCAGGTAAACCTAACAATGAAAATAAAATACTAAACTGCAAATAACAACAAACTTCAATAAGAAAATATAAAAAATCCTAATGAGGAAACTAATCTGCTATGGAAATCAACACTAGCGCAGTTGAGATTAATAAAATGCATCCACTATCTTACAGAATACATACACAAAATCAACATGTTCCCAACATCAAAGTATACCTCACCCACTATAAACTCACGGGTCCGTGACGTCTTTGTTATATTTGCGTAAACAAGAGGTGAATCTGTACTACTGCCTGACTTAAATGTATCGACTCATCTGATATTACTAAAAAGGCAATTCAAATATGAATTTGTGCTTAGAAGCAATGTTAAGTTCAGCAAAATTTATAACTGACTGCAAAATTATCGTACTCACTCAGCACTGATACAAACCAATTAAGACTGTGTTTTCCTTTAGGTCTATACTAGGGTTTGGAATGTAGACTGAGAGGTCTACTATAAGACGACAAATAAGTAAAGGTCCCCAGCCGCAAGTTAATAGTGGGCGAAGTATACATTTTATGCATCCAGAGAAAAAATGGATGAACATCACTTTGAAAACTGCACCGCAGTTTAAACCTTAAAGTATTGGAGAGCAGGACTAGTAATGATTTCAGAATTAGATGCAGCACATTAGACGAAATATATTTCATTGATACTGTCCAGATCTGGTAACTGTAAAACCAAAAGCGCGTGGCAGGAGGGAACATTGCCGAGTGGGGGAGGGAACTAGTAGTCATGCAAAAAAAATATCTTAACAATAATAATCAAATAAATTGTTATAAAAACTCAACGCTATTCTATAAAGGACACTCTAAATTTATTGGACTACATAAATATTCACCAAAACAGAACTAGTAGATAAGAAAACGCAACATGTTAATATTTTTAATAGTAATTATTATGTTTTCAAATTGTGAGTAGTTACTGGCATTACCTGCAAATCGCCCTCCCCTCTTACCTCACCATACACCATAGACCCATCAAATACGACTAAAGAAGCCAGAACTGCACTGTATTATTACAGATCTCTTCTGTAAAATGATGATAATAATAATAATAATAATATATTACTATTATTAAATAAACAAGTAAAATAGTTCGTCACGCAGTAGTCTTTAATCTGAACGAATTTCTCACCAAGTCCAATTTATGGTCCGATTTTGCTGATTTACGTAATGTCTTTCTTTTGTTAATTGTACTGTATGTATTGACCAGTCATTCTCAAAGTGGTCTATGTCGATCCCCCAGGGGTCGACTCTGACCTGCAACGAGTCCATATCAGGGGAAACAAAAATTGGGTGTGCTTGAGACGTAAATTGGCGTCCGCGAGAATGACGAATTGGAGTCGTGACCAAAATTTTGTCATGTTACATGAAGAACTGATCTGAATAAGCACTATCGAATAACTTAGGGTACAGTTCAGAAATGAATGTCAGCAATTTTGGCTTCCGAGAGATATACTATTTACTTATCCTCTTTTCTGGACTCTCGCGAGAAGTTTTTGATGTCTTTGTCATCTTCATACCTCGTGAAAAGGGGTTTCAGCGCGGTTGCCAATCTTCTTAAAACAATCAGATTGGAAATCACTTTTCGAGGAGATTCAAGGTTAAACCTAACTAATTTGAATCCAAACATTGAATATATATATTCACGAGGTATATATATATATATATATATATATATATATATAGCCTACATACATATACATATAGGGAAGTTCGGGTTATGTGGACATCTCTGTTTGAGTGAACCTGTTAATATCTTCTTTAATTGGTGCAGCCCTAGAACAGAAAATATTTTAACTTCTTCCCCCCATCAACTTTGACGGGTTCAAGGCCAGTTTATTTTATTATTTTTGTGAAGAAGGGTATATTTGTGATATTTATGAAAATGACCACTTTAAAAGTTTTTTCAAGCTGAGAGTCAATTCTTAATTTCTGCTATAGAATATTACAAATGTTGAAAAAGCTCCAAAATATATTATATTGTATAGATACTGTTGTAATATAACGACGAGTTTGGTTTGATATTAGCTATGTGACATGGTGGCTGTATAAAATAATTAAAACATAACAAAGGAATTCGGTTAATGTGGACCCTCCACGAGGACCTGGGTCCACTTTACACACATACATAGGCCCATATTTTATCAATGAGGATGCTATCTGTAAAAAACCATTCACTTAATTTATTTTATTTAATATTCTTGTAAATTTACTAAACCCCAAGACCATCGCTTTCTGCAATTAAATGACGTGTGAATGTATTAATCAACAATAATTTTTCAAAACACTAAATAAATATCAACGCTTTTTTTAATTATGATCAGTCATAAATATTTTCAGATTAATCTGTATAAATTAAAAGAGTAAGTAAACTTAAAAATAGACTAAAAGCTAAGGTGGACTCTAGGGTCAATTTTTCCGATTATGGAGGTTAAAGTGGACCTTTCTTGTAATGTAAAAAAAGTTTATAAATTATGGAGATGTTTCCATGTTTGAATAAAATAACAATGTTCTTTCATAGTTACAACACTAATGATAATCACTGTCCATCCATCCATAGTAATTCTGCCCGAAGGTAGGTCCTTCACTGCAATCATAGCATTTTCATGCTATGCTTGCAGTTTTACTAGGGAATTGTAGGTGTGGTAGCTTCCCGTTGCTTTTCACACTAGTGAATGATGATGGTGATGATAATGATAAGGATGATGATGAAGATAATGGCCATATGATTTCGGGGACCGTTTGGGCCTTAAAGTTTTCCTGACATTTGTCATACAGGTGAGGAAAAACCCCGATAAAAACCTCACCCAGAAAAACTGTCCTGACCGGGGATCGAACCCGGGCCCGCTGCGTGAAAAGGCAGCACGCTACCTCGAGACCACAGCGGTGGACTATAATCACTGTAATGAAACAAAATTCTAATTCATTAATTAAAAGAAGAAAAACAACAAATTCCAAACAGGGGTCCAAATTACCCGAAGTTCCACTATATAGCCTATTTGTCATTTGTGGAGTAAGTAGAATCTATGAACATTTGTAAAAAAAATAAAAACTGTCTTCATAGGTAAAACTTCAATAGCTTCGTTCCTTCGGAATTCCCTAAAACTTTATACAATACTACAAAGTGGCCAAGAATGTTTAAGAGAAACAATTCAACGCCTCTCCAGCATACAATGAAGCAAAATAAATTTTCTTAGTTTTCGTGTAACTTATTTTTTAATGTTTTATTAGAACATTACAATATTTTCCTCCATTTCCATATTATTTTCCACTCTATTAGGAAGACAAACTAGGCACTTTAGCTAGTGGCACGAACAGGAAAACACTCATTAAATGTACAATCACTAAAAATAAACATTTCTAGAAAGTAAGTTTGATACCTGTGAATTTTATTTCCTTGTGAATTGGGCCTAAAATGACTTGAAATCTAACACATCGTATTGACTACATATACTGGAAATACACCTGTAAGAGTCTTCTTATTTTATTGTTTGTAGTTCTTACTTACTTACTTACTTACTTACTTACTCACTTACTCACTGGCACTATCGAACCCGTAGGTTCGTGGCCGCGCGGACATAAGCTCTCCATACATCCCTATCCTGAGCTAATGCTTTCCAGTCATTCCCTGTATAATCTATTTCCCTCAAATCATAGTTAATGTTGTTCTCCCACCTCATTCTTGGTCTACCAACTGGGCGTTTTCCTTCTGGCTTTCCTACAAGAAGTTTCCATGCACGTCTTTCATTCCCCATACGCGCAACATGTCCTGCCCATCGCAGTCTAAGAAACTTAACTGTTCTTATTATATCTGGCTTCCTATAAAGACCATGTAGTTCATAGTTATGTAGTCTTCTCCATTCACCTGTCTGTTCATCTCTCTTTGGTCCAAAAATTTTCCTAAGAACCTTATTCTCAAATACTCGTAAACTCCTTTCCTCCCTTAAAGTAAGAGTCCATGTTTCGCACCCATATAATATAACTGGTAGAATAATAGTTTTATATATTTTCAGCTTAATGTTTTCTGAAAGGAGTTGGGACATCAAAAGTCTCTGCAATGCATTTCCAGAATTGAGCCTATGTTTAATTTCTTTGTGCATCTCATTCCTATTGGTGATTATTGTTCCTAGGTATTTGAATTCAGTCACTTCCTCAAAATTTCCCTCATTTGTCATTAGCTGTCCATTTCCATTATATACTGAATTTCTACGTGTGACCATATATTTAGTTTTACTGATATTTACTTCCAGTCCTAATTTCCTAGTGTTACTCAATAGTGTGTGCGTGTTGGCCTTTAGTATCTCCTCGCTATCGGCCAGTAGTACTACATCATCAGCATAAACTAACAGCTTATTAATACAATTCAGTTGTAAGCCTTCCTCATTCTCTGAAGATTATTGTTTGTAGTTCACCAATTATAATCGAAACTATTGTGGACTTGCGCTTATTATCATAAGGCAGAACTAAAATTTAAGTTCCTCTCAGTTGAATATTCAATGCGATAACAAACGCTCGCATCACAGATCAAGTCTCTCACCCCATGATACAAAACAACCTGTTCTCTCAGTTGAATAGCTATAGCTCATCGTATAGGCCTATTTAAGTATTGCATTCTAATGCATTACTATAATATGTAGCCTATAATATATATATATATATATATATATATATATATATATATATATATAATGGCGCAGCCCATTGTTGAGTCATAGCCTCTCCTTTGTAAGGATTTACTAGACCAACTTAATTTTTAGTTAACTCATATGCTCGTAGATGTCATGGATGGCATGCGGTCAACACACCTACCTAATGAAACATCTAACAGGCAACTAAGTTATTAATAGGATGTTGAGGTCGGTAAATTTTGCTTAGAGGCCTCTTTATTCTGGCTTAAGAAACTTTTACGAGCCTGAAAATCTTCAGACTCGGGACCCACGGCTTAAAGTTCCTCCCGGAGAACTTACTCCTTGGATTTTTCCATCCTCAAAAATCCATCGACCCCGGCTGGGTTTGAACAGCTACATTCGGGACCAGAGGCAATGTATAAAAAATAGGCCCACAGAACTGGAAAAAGAAAAATCATTTGCCAACATAAATTAATCTCAGCCCATAATTTTTTTTTTCAAATACCCCAGGTTGTCTTTCGACATTCCTGGTTTCTCTCCTGGCATGGCGTACTTGTAACCCACTTCTGAGGTTGGGGCGCCTGGAAGACGGGGTTACTTTCCCCCGATGATATGATGGGTGATGATGATGATAGTGATGCGCCAGGAGAGTCCCTAATCCTAAGCTTAACCTAAGATGAATATGAGTGATGATGATTGCGATGGCCATATGATTTCGGGGACCGTTTGAGCCTTAAAGTTTTCCTGACATTTGTCTTACAGGTGAGGAAAAACCCCGATAAAAACTTCACCCAGAAAAACTGTCCCGACCGTGAATCGAACCCGGGCCCGCTGCGTGACAAGGCAGCACGCTACCCCGAGACCACAGCGGTGGACAGCCCTTAAAATATAACTCATAAAATAATAGGCCTATACTATAAAATACACTGGAAACTATAGAACGCTTTGTTAAAATGGATTAAGCAGCAAATTTAGCAAAAAAAAATATCTCTTGATAGTTCAAGTATTGAGAATAAACGTAAAGTGATCCCACTGCATGCCATAAGAGTAGTAGGTTAAAGGTGCTATTTTTCTTAGACAATAGTCACTTGGTGTAGCAGGCCACCTTTATCCCACAAGATGCTGGTACTCATTTCCGATAGAGGCTGAGTCGACCCCACGTCTATGGTGCCACCTGAAGGTATTGGGTTATTTTAAAAATTCTGACCCCACCGGGACTCTAACCATCGACCTTCCGGTATTGCCTTAACCATCTACGCTACAGGCGTGCCCCCAAGTATTGAGAATACTAGGCCCCTATAATATACGTAATATACTTCAGAACATTTTCTATTTACATAGATATGTGGGAATATACAGTGAACGGTGTTAATTCACGACCGGAACTGTTCCATTTTTCAATGGGCGTGTGACTAAGGGAGGGGTAAGGACGAATGAACTAATCATAAATCGGCTGCCATATGAAAGCAAATCGCAAATCACAGTCTAATTTTGATGTATTCGTAGATCGTTATTTGTAACTTCAAATTGGTGTCATTTTAAATTTTACTCTAAGATAAAAAGTTTCTTAATTAATATCTTGAAATATCAACTCACATCATCCAGTTATCCTATATGAAAATCATTAAGAAATATTTATTACGCCTAGCTATAAAAATTACATTTTCAGGAATTTGGGTAGCTAGAATAAGTAGCGGCTTCAGATTGAGAAAACAAGCAATTATGGGTGGGGGACTCGTCATGCTGATCACATGCCAACTGTCAACCCTATACTGACTGGATTATCTTCCACATATATAAATGCCACATACGGATGTGAGGCCAGCAGCTGGCAGAGAATACAGGGGCTTTTAGTCCTGTCACGCCATGTAATTTAGTTTAGATTTATTTTTATATCTTTAAGAATTCAAATTCTTAATATTAATGAAACTTGAATGTACTGAAAACAACTGTCTAGTATTAAATTACTTATGGTTACCTTAATACATTCTTCATAAGTAATGCCACGAGTGATTTCCAAATTATCGATAAATTCACGACTCACGAAGTGAAGAGTGAATATATCTAGAGAATTTGGAAATCAAGAGTGGCATTTGTTAGGACTATTTAACGAATAAAATTAAGCTCTTTATTAAATAATAATTATTTGAATATAGGCTAGTTACCGGTGTTTTAAAATATTTATATAGTTAATGTAAACGGCGAAGTTTGAAAACAAATTAGAAATATGAGGTTATGTATATTCATTGCAACTTGATCATATTATTTATTGCCAAAGAGGATCGCAATATTGTAAGAATGCACTCTAGTGGAGAAATAATGAAACACATCAAACTATTATAATCAACGTTATAGGTTAATCATTTATAGCCTATTTTGAATAAACAACTCAGTAAAATCACTGAATCTCTTCATTATTTGCTACATTCAATGTATTTGTTGGAGAAAAATAATGGTCTAACCTGTACAGAATATTAAAAAAAGGAGGAGCTTTCTTTATCACAAAAGCAGGAGCTGATAAAGAGAAATCGATAAAGAGCGAGGTGAAACACGACTGTCATTGGAGTAAAACAGAATTCATTGAAACGTGATTGGTCATTGACTACCATTTGCGACATGAGTTAAATAGTCTTTGTAAATAACTGTAATACTAATAGGCCTATATCAAATAGTAAAATAAATTTCCAGTAGTTGGGTACTGATAAAAATAAATTTAATAATTCTATTAATCTATTTATATTATTATATTATCCAAAACATGGTCGTACATTTAAAAAATCGAATATGGAACATGATAATAATAATAATAATAATAATAATAATAATAATAATAATAATAATAATAATAATAATAATAATGCTTTATTTTGGCTGGCAGAGTTAAGGTCATAAGGCATTCTCTTCCACTCAATTAGCGATTAGTAGAATTTTACAAATATAACATACTTATTACAATTTTAAGATATTATTAAAATACAGACTAAACAAAATACAATGATGATGTGGTCTAACAATCATGTATGTTTATGTTAGTAGCCTATGAATCCACATCTGTGGTATCGTTACCTCTGACGCAGCGGTCTCGGTTTCGATACCAGATCAGGACACGTTTTCTGGATTGCTTTTTTTTTTCATCCGTAAGACAAACGTTAGAAAACTTTAAAGTCCAAATTGCTCCCAATTATATTCCTTAATATGAACGTATTACTGAATATTGTGTCTTGCATTAAATATTCATATTGTCTCATAGGTAGCCCCTATATTCCGCTGATCACTCATCTGGTGTTGTAGACCTATGGTCAAAAATGTGTGTGTGATGCAGAGTTAAAAATCTTCTCCTGACAGGTAATTTCTCTGTAAGGCTCGAAAGGTGTGGGACACTTAATAGTACATACAAAGGGTGAGGTTAAACTAAATAAAAGTAGGCCCCTGATAATAAAAAAAATCTAATATAAAAAAAGTATTAAAATTCAGTGTTTTTAAAAGAAATGTAATTCAGGATGATCTGGGTCCCACGATCGAGAGACAAATTAACGCTAGCTGTACATCTCTAAATAGAATGTCTCACTTTTCCCCATCCTTCCTTGTTTCGGCTACCCGTCTCGGAAATTCCCTCCCCTCTTATATCAAGGACTGCCCGACCAAAAAACAATTAAAAAACATGCTTACTCAATATTTTATTGAACAATATGATATATAACTAAGTTGTAGACCCATTTTTATTATTCTTTTATATTTTACACTTCCATTATTAAGCCAATATTTAATAAGTTATGGGTTAGTAAGTATATATTATATTATTATTTATTATTATTATTATATTATTATTATTATTATTATTATTGTTATTAGTAGTAGTAGTGTAGTAGTAGTAGTAGTAGTAGTAGTAGTAGTAGGAGTAGTAGTAGGAGTAGTAGTAGGAGTAGGAGTAGGAGTAGGAGTAGGAGTAGGAGTAGGAGTAGGAGTAGGAGTAGGAGTAGGAGTAGGAGTAGGAGTAGGAGTAGGAGTAGGAGTAGGAGTAGGAGTAGGAGTAGGAGTAGGAGTAGGAGTAGGAGTAGGAGTAGGAGTAGGAGTAGGAGTAGGAGTAGGAGTAGGAGTAGGAGTAGGAGTAGGAGTAGGAGTAGGAGAAGGAGGAGGAGGAAGAGGAGGATGAATATTAATAGTAGTATCAGTAGTATTAATATATTTTGTACTACCCTTATCAACTGTATAGGTTTATTATGTGTAATTAATGTAACTGTCGATAATTAATAATTGGTAGGCCTAATACCTGTATAATTTTACCCTGATGAAGTGGAAGAGAAGAAATTACGGTCTTAACCCCATCAGGTAAAAAAACTTAACTATCTTTATTATTATTATTATTTCTATTATTTTTATTGTTATAACGATATTCAGTACGATATATAACAAAACTCCTTGTTATATGATGTTCAAATTTTAAACTTTTTTTTTCGCACCACGATATTGACACTAGGTCACAAGATAATACTGTGATAACAATACCTTTTCACCAACAGTGTTATGTTCTACGTATTTTTATGGTAGCCACTGTCCGCACCTAGAATTCCATCTCTCAATATATCAGGAATTGTTGTAGGCCTACACTTTGTAAATCAAGCTTACACATTTCCTCGTTTTCGGAAAAATATTTTTTGAAACATAAAATGTATTCTACTTATGTCATTAGGGCCTCGTAATTTTATTTTCATTTAAATTATTCTATTATCTATTTTTTATGTTCCATTCATTAAGTTTAGACTAAATAAACATATAAATAATCATTTTTATTGTAGGCATATTGTGTAATTATTTATTTTTATTGTAAATTAATTATAAGACTAATAATTATTTTGAATTTTATCTTACTTGGTGAGCGGTAGATAAAGCCTTAAGTCTATCTGATAAGATAAAGCTATAATAATAATAATAATAATAATAATAATAATAATAATAATAATAATAAAATAATAATAATAATAATAATAATAATAATACTGTTAATGATAAACATAATAATAACAATATTAAGTATTATTATTATTATTATTATTATTATTATTATTATTATTATTATTATTATTATATTATTACTGATATTATATAGAACGTTGTAATATTATACTGGTTTCTGTTTTACACTTTATATTAAAGAAATAAGTTGATTGGTCTATGAAATAAATAGCATAGTAATAAGAATAAAAAGTATCAATAATGGAATGGAATGTGGGGTTATTGTGTACCAAACTCGTTTTGCTTATTGCTGAAATTATGAACAAAGGTAGAGTGTAATGAAGGCACAAAAACTACAGGAATGGAGTGGATTTTTCCCCACTTGGTTCAATTTAATAAACCATCACTTAATGAGAAGGGGGCTCGGCGGAGCGTCGACTGCGTCCGACGCATTTTATTTCTTTTCATAATTGATCAGCTGCAACATATTAAAAGTGAAAGTGTGAGACACAGCTCACTAAGTGCTTTACAGAAAACTCTCTCTCATGTCAGTGCCACTAACTCCACTTCCTATTTTCGAGTCCCGACTAGATAACAAATTTTCATATTGGTTCTTACTTTTTCATGATTTAGTTATTAAACAGCTGAAAAACTGAATCAGTAGTTTTTTAATTAATTTTTGCATATTTATGCGATGGACGTCTTACCTGATTGTGACTTTTAAGTGGTTTCCTCACTCGTCGAAGCAAAGTAGCTACTTTAACTGGTGAACTTATCCATGCACATGTGTATGAAGGGAGAATATAATTATTAAAAATGTAAAAGTTAATCTTAATAGGTTAAGAAATAAAAACACATTCCACGATTTCAGGAAGTCATGTCCTATTTGTTTGCGTTTGTTCATTTACCTAATATAAAAATAAAGTTCTTGCTAGTGTTATAACAAAACAAACTTTCATAATGTATTTTGTTTGATCTTTGTAATGCTATCCCCTTGATACAGAGTGTACAAACATCACACAGAAATAATTTCAGGGATTATAGATGGATTTTTAGACAAGTAATTTGAGATAGGTAATATATGGTTTGTAGGTTAAAATATCAGAGATGAACTTTGTAATATACCAGTCCGCCACTGACTAATGTGCGAAATGATATCGTACAATCAATGGTGAAAGTTTCGTAATAAGTCTCTTAGATCAGTATATGACGAAAACACTCGCCGCCAATATGATAATTATAATATGTAGCAGATTGGCTTGGCGGAGCACTACAGACACACTACATTTTTATGACGTGAAAATGAATAAAGTGAAATTAATACAGAAATAAAAATAACAAATCCCACATTGACAATAGTTCTTAGAGTAATGATAGAAAGTGCCGCCCTCCATAAAGACAGGATATTCGACGCCGGCGCTGGAAAGATCGTAGAACTCGATATAATAATCCTGGCATGTTACGAATATTTAACATTTTCCAATACTGTTATTTTAACACAGCTCCAATAATGGATCATATTATAATATTATAATGATATTGTGAAAAGAAAATTTAATGTCTGAACCTGGAAATCTCCAGACTAGTGTGCAGCCCACTAAACCATTCTAGACTTGGCACAAACACTAACAATTCTTTCCACATATACAAATCTATAATTCTCGTTTCGTCCGCTGCCAGGTAGGTGTCACTACCATCGCCAACGGCCGGCTTCGTTTAGAAGTATCTATATTTGAGAATTTTTTATTATAATATGATCCATTATTGGTACTGTGTTAAAATAACAGTATTGGAAAATGTTAAATAACATTGTTTACTGCTTATAAAAGTGGTGGTGTAAAATTCTCAAATATAGGCCTAGATACTTGTAACGAAGCCGGCCGTTGGCGATGGTAGTGACACCTACCTGGCAGCGGACTAAACGAGGATTATAAGTTTGTATATGTGAGAAGAATTGTTAGTGTTTGTGCCAAGTCTAGAATGGTGTAGTGGGCTGCACACTAGTCCGGAGAACTAGAGGGCCACGGTTCGATTCCTGGTTCAGACAATTTTTCTTTTCACAATATCATTATAATATTATGTTACGAATAACTTCACAGACTGCAATTATGAGCAAGACTAACTCCTCTGTTGTGACAAAAGGTGCTTAGTATAGCATAGACTTAACGTATTCCCAGAAAAAGAAATAAATAGGATTTAGAGAACATGCCGGCCAGGTGACAATAGGACAACCGCTCTCGTTCCATCGGGCAGGAAAAACTTGTCCAAATGTTCATTAACGTAGAGGCTGAAATATGGAGGAGCTTCATCCTGCTGAAATCACATATGGCATCGTAAGAGAAACATATTGTAGAAAGGTACGCAGTAGGCTATGTGTTCTAGGAATTGGAGATAAATATACCCGTTTAATTGAGGAGGCAGGAGATTTGGACCAATGATGGGATCAGAAACTATTCCAACCCATTTGGACGATTCTTTATCATCTTTCTTTGTATTCTTTTCACTTAATCTCTAATTGTTTACCTACTTGGTTTTATGTATTTACAGTTGTGCACATTCGATTGTAATGTTGTCATTCTGTGGTTTTGCTCCATACTTTAAACTTCCTTGTATCCAATGATATTTGTAATATTTGATTAATTATTATAAGACTTACAACGTTGTTAGCTAGATATATTTGGTTCTATTTCAGACAGTTTCGCTCTGCTGTATATCATAGTGATGACTATTCTCTCCCCTATTGGATATCCATTGCGACTTTCTCAATATGGTGTTAGTCACTTCATCTCTTGTTAATTCCTATCTTGCGAATCATGAGCCCGCCTCCTGTTTGGTTCTATGCAGTTTTGTAGCGGAAACCAATGCTCCTTGGGCAAGTTTGGGTAATCCGTATGGTTGTATTAGAAGGCTCAATTTCCATAACTCGTAATGAGGTTACTTGAATGTGTGATCCATTTATTTATTTCTTAAACTGAAAATTAGTGAAAGTTCTTGTGTTCAGTTATTTTTACGTCAGAATTATAATTCAAGTTTTGTAATTGTGTTATACGTACGATGTAGGCATATCTTACTCACTAGCAACATACTCGTATTTAATTTTTAATTCGTCAGAGTAACTCCAAGTTTTTTTTCTCTAAATAAATTAAATAAATTAGACAGGGTGTCCCATTCAAACCTCCCACATTTTAATTATTCATAATTAACAAAGTATTTGGAATTATGGAATGAGGCCGATATTAAACGAAACAGAAACTCAAAGAAGTGTTATTGCCACACACTAAAACACCTCTATATGTGCACCGTTAGTAGAACGAACAATATCAAGTCTGTATTTGATTTTGTGCCACATTCTCTCCAACATGCCCATTTGTACTGTTGAAATTGTGTCAAGGATACGGGTTCGTAAATTGTGAAGATCTTGTACTGGAGTCGCAAACACACGGTCTTTTATATAGGCCTACCAGAAAACAGTTTGTACTCGCTGCTGAGGAGTCACGATTTTGTTTTATGTCATTATTGTCCAACATGCGACAGATGAATTAACTGCAACAATGAAAACAAAAATTCTTTGATAGTGGAATGCAGGCTTTTCACGGCCGGTAATCATAATGTTAAAAGATTCCGGGCTATGTGGCCGTAGTCTATAACAGGTATTTCTTCCAGACGTTTCTCCTCAACTGCGGATCTCCCTCAACTGCGGAGGGCATCTTCAGTGGCGAGTGCTTCTAGGTAATGTTCTAACATTCGTAGACTCGGCTGTGCAGTGGCGAGTGCTTCTAGGTAACATCGCCTAGAAGCACTCGCACAGCCGAGTCTACGACAAGGTAACATAACCTAGAAGCACTCGCCACTGAAGATGCCCTCCGCAGTTGAGGGAGAAACGTCTGGAAGAAATACCACTTATAGACCACGGTCACATAGTCCGGAATTTTTTAACATTAAAAATTCTTTGAGTAACTCTTTCTGTTAATATCATTTCATAATTCCGCATACTTTGAGAGTTATGATTAATTAAATTGTGGGAGGTTTTAATGGGACACGGCGTATATTTAATCTGAATTCTAAACATAATTCATTCAGTGCTACGTTAGAACGTAGCTGGTCCTCCATTTTCATAAGTTGAGACATCGATCTACATCTGAAAATTTGTTATCTCCTTTATGTGAAGATAATTACAGGTGGAGTTTGGACCCAATATTTTGGCGCTACAGGCAGGATTTGGTTCGTCTAGTGCCCACAATTTTAATACTAGAGTAAAGATCAGTTTCTTTAATACTTTTCATTGACATTTCGTCTGAACATTTTGACACTACAGAGTGATCGTCCGAGAATTGACTTCCATATGTTAACAGAAGTAATTTGTTGGTGGCTCTTCTCTAGAACAGCATGAGTATTTACATCATCTCATGATTGTTTCTTGAGTTCAGAATAAGTCCATCCCTGGTAAATGCCCTTGACCGTGAACAACATCGTCGAAAAGAATCCTGATCGCTGTAGTAAAGCCCAATTACAAAACTGTAAGCAGGGGCCAGGCTTTTACATTTTTAAGGTGGAAGGTATTGAACTCCTCTTAGTGCAGATCTTGCCATGCACTTACATGATGTCATGTATTATACATCCATGTTAACTGTGCACGGGCGGAGGGGAAGAGTTTTAGCGCTAGTGTCGCCGATCTACTGAATCTGCGGAAGGGATGTAGGAAAACCTGTACATCCCATCATGTATTCAAATTTTTCAAATTCAAATGTGGGGGGAGAAGCTCTAAACAAGTGTGAAAGATCTTAACATGGTTGTGAAATTAGTAATTTATCACGGAATGCTCAAGCTGTCGGATCATTTAAAATCACAGTATTTGTCGTCTCTCTGTTACCAGCCTCACAATAAATCACAAGTGGCAACATGCAATGAGAAGGGCAGAGAAGAGACAGCTCATTCCTAGATGTAATCCCAAAAGTAGCAGGGTTGTCAAGTTAGTCATTCTGCCACTGACCGCGCAGAATGACGGATCATTAAAATACATAGTATTTGTCAGCTCTCTACCTGCCAATCAAACAACATAATACAAAGGACGGGATCGGCCGCTGTGGACTAGTGGTTATGCTCCTTGCCTCTGGTCACGAGGGTCGCGGGTTCAAACCCGGCCGGGGTCGATGGATTTTTTACGATGGAAAAATCCAAGGGGTAAGTCCTCCGGGAGGGAGGGTCCCGAGTCTAAAGATTTTCAGGCTCGTAAAAGATCCTTAAGCCTGAATGAAAAGGCCTCTAAGCAAAATATTACCGAATTTTCCCGTCCTAGTACTACCTTGGTTTCCTAGATGTCAGTATGAGGCGGAACGCTGACCACGGACCACTCAAATGACATCTGTACGAAAACAAGTGTAACAAATTTAGTATGGTTCAAATTCTTCCCTGTAGGGTGAGAGCGCCTAAATCTCTGTTAAGGGGAACATGGCTTACAAGAAGATACAAAGGACGGGAAGTGGCAACATAATAAGGAAGGGAAGGAGAAAGACAGTTTGTTAGTTTACATATTTTCCGCCTGCACAAATCACTTAGAGGAGTAATACACGTGCAATAGCACGGAAGTTGGTAGAAGCGTCCTCTGTAGGCCTATTCATGTCCAAGATATTATCTTCGAACTCCACCGTGCGTACAATTCGTCTTGCACCGATGTTGCCTATGTTTACTGTGAAGCTACTAGAGTACATCTTGCTTCATTATCCTAAATAATTTTAATTAAAAATTATCATTTATGATATAATAACAATGGAAGCAATACGTATGTCCAAAGTATTGTCTTCGATTCCAGGTAAAGTGCTTTATTTGTATGAAAATAGGCTATATGAAATACATCAAGATGAAACGTTATTTTGAAATTTTCATATTTCTAATGCAGCAGTTACGAGTTATGCTATTTATTCGGTTATTGTAACACGATTAGGCCTATACGCGTAACACGTAGGCCTAACTATCCACCCATGAAACTGACCTTGTATATGACTAGTAATGTATCTGCACGCAAAATAACTAATTTTCGATAAATTAAGTCCTTGCCTATCCGACTGTTGACAGTGGCTGCTCGTTATTTAAAATGTGATTTAGGTCTATCTAAATTATAGACCTATAAATATAATTTTGGACACGGTACAGAATATAAATTCATTATATATACATTAAGTTGATGATAATAAGACATTCAACTGTAGTATTAGGCCTACTTACAAACTTTACATTAAACCAGCTCTTCGGTTTTAGATGCTTGCAAAGGTAAATATATTACATAGGCCTACACATTTGTAAAAAAACTAAACTAACTTATTAGGAGTCCCGCGCCGTAGCCGAGAGGTTTAATGCTTGATGTCTCAGTGTAGAGTTAAGGGACTTGCGCTGGTTCGAGTCCCCATGGGGGAAGAATTTTTTTAATATATACTTTTGGCCAGATTGGGACAGGTGTCACCCAGCATGGGGAGGGATTTGGGTAGCTAAAATAATTAGCAATGGGGATCTCGAAATTTTCTCCATCTAGACTTGCATGTGAATTAGCACGGGAAACTTTCTTCGTGGAAGTTCTACGCACAAAATTCCTGCTACCAGCTACTAAACAGGAAACTGCATGAAGGAAATAAGAAAAAAGAAGAGAAAATAAATACCAGACGAATTTAACGCAACAGATGCAATGATCAATCGAGACTGGACTGGACCAAACAACAAGATACGCAGTGCAATAATAAGACTGGCAGTGCATGGATATCACCACAAACTGTGCAAAAATTCAAACTATCATGATCCGTCAAAGGACTGCGTGTGTAAGCTCTGTGATAAACCGTGTGAAAGATATAATTTCAGTGTCTGTTTAAAGAGAACACAATCGTTGCTGGTATACAGCAGGGACATAAACTAATGCACTTTTGTGCGCGATTTTCCTATTATTAAAATAATTAGCAGCTCCAGGTTAAGAAAATCATCTATAACAGTTGCGGACCCAACAAACTCACCACATGTCATTACGGGCCAGATGATCATCCACAACTGTGATTAACACATGTGGACGTGAGGCCTGCAGCCGGATTGTAGTCCAAGGGGTATCTAGGTATTTCGCTCCATGGAGTATTTATTCTTCTTAAGAATCAGGACAAAAATTGAGCTCTTTTTTAGTAAGTAAATTTTGTAGTAAATTTATTTAAAGTTTAATTTTTATGTTTATAGGTGGGACATCATTTTACTTTATTCGATCGGTGAGATGCCACAGATTATTAAAATATTTAAACTAGCCTATAATGTTTCGTTTGATGATGTAAAACCATTCGGAGTTATAGTGCCCATAACAATGTCTGGTTAGGTTCAACAGTTGAATTTTCTATCTAAAATTAATCCAATTCCAGTAATGAAGAAACAAGCAGTGATTTCAAATTGTTATCCTATTTGGGTTCCAGACTTCGTGGAAGTAGGCCCTAATGGTCTTTTCATAGTCAGTTAAATGTTATAATATCAAATTGTTTGAATAGCCTACTTGGAGTGTTTGTCCTATCAACCGATACTACTACTTTCGAATATACCTATAGGAAAATATGAAAAGTTGTAAGTTTTGGATTTTTTTTTAGCCACAGGAACAATAATTGTAAGTATACTGTATTATGCAATTTCTGAAAAATGAATGGAACATATTTTAACAATGCAGTGTCTGTATGTCTTGTGATGAATTAGGCCGACTTTAACTGGGAGTTTTAGATATAATCTCAAATTACCAAACCGTCAGGATTGTCGGCAGACAGCAAATAGGGTGATACAGAAATCACATGGTCCATGTCCAGTTCTAGCTTGGGTCAATGATGAGAGACTGTTCATCCTCTAACCTGCACGACCAACTTCTGCTATTAAATATTTACAGACCTCCCCAACACACACATACAAAAAAGCCTCCCTCGCTCCGCAGTATGCAGAATCTACTTGCTCAATTATTCCACAAATTATTCACTTATTTTCCTTGTCCTGTGGCCCGGAGACATTTTCAAAAATTCAAACCACCAAAGAATCGATAAAATCGCGGGTAACCTGAACGCAACACACGACCAGAGATCATAAGCATTTCAATGGGTATAGAACAGCTCTCAGGCAAGAAGACAAGTTTATCATTTCTGTTTCTTACATACATGCCCTATTTAATAAGGATAATGTCTTTACAACAATTTATGCTATTTATTTAATCAAGTTCTGTGTTTGAATAGTCCGGCGCCATAACCAAGGTGCTTAATGAATGGTGCGCTGGTGCAGAGATACGGGAACTGCACTGATTCGAGTCACCATGGGGGAAGAAATTTTCTAATGGAATTTCGGCCAGTATGGGACCGATGCCCTCTAATCATCGTGAGGAATTTGGGTAGCTACATTAAGTAGAGAATCCAGGTCAAGAAAACAACTAGGCCTATAATCACTGGGGTACCCGACATTCTGACAACATATCGCCCCCTATCCTGGATAAATGTTCGTCCACTCATGTGACTAACACATGTGGATGTGCTCCAACACCTGGCTTATAGATCAAGGGACTTCTAGGCCTGTCCTACCATGGAGTTATTTGTTTGAATATTTATAGGCCTACTTTAGTACATATCTTGTAGAACTGGTTACTACAGTATAAGAATTATAATGACAATACACTAATACTAAATTCCATGAAAAATGACTAAGGACAATGTAGGCCTAATTGTTATAATGTGTTAGGCCTACAATTTTATTTTTTTATTTTAACAAAAAACTGCATAATAAGTTATTTGCTACGGATTTTTATGGGACACCTGATGCAATGAGAACAAAAGTAGACAGCGATGGGCAAGACATATGACTCAAATGGGAAATGTAAAAGGGCATTGAAACTTCTTGTGGAAGAACCAGAATGGAAGCGCCCAGTAGATAAGCCAAAAATGAGGTGGGAGAATGTCATTATCCATGATTTGTGGGAGGTGAATAAATTATGCAATGAAAGTTTGAAAGATATTAGTTCAGGATAAGGAAGTATAGAGAGTTTGTGTCCCTTTGGCCAGGAACCTCCGTGTTTGATAGTGCCAGTGAGTTAGTGTAATTTTAACGAACTGATAACCTCTTTCCTTCTCTGATAATTTATTTTGCAAGCGATGAGAATTATCCCAGGTCTACAATTATTAGATAATTACACTGATTTAATGATTTAATTAATAAAATTGGTCTTTTGTTTCGTGTTTTGGTTGCACCATAACATATCAATTACATAAGTAATTTAATAAGATTATTAATTTTCCTGGAAAGTGTAGTTAGATTGATCAAGTTATTCTAAAAGTAATGGCGTTCTTTTATGTTGAAAAATACATTGGGTGTTTTAATATACATAACTTTGTTTACATAATTTGTTTAATATATTAATTCCTTTTAATTTGGATATGTTAACAGCGTTCTTCATTATGTTTAATAATAATGATGATGATGATTATAATCTTCTCTTGTATCTTGTAGCCCATGTTTCCCTTAACAGAGATTTAGGCGCTCTCCCTCTACAGGGAAGAATTTGAACCATACTAATTTAGTTACACTTGTTTTCGTATAGATGTCATTTGAGTGGTCCGTGGTCAGCGTTCCGCCTCATACTGACATCTAGGAAACAAAGGTAGTATTAGGACGGGAAAATTCGGTAAATTTTGCTTAGAGGCCTTTTAATTCAGGCTTAAGGATTTTTTACGAGCCTGAAAATCTTCAGACTCGGGACCCACGGCTTGAAGTCCCTCCCGGAGGACTTGCTCCTTGGATTTTTCCATCCTAAAAAAAATCCATCGACCCCGCCGGGTTTGAACCCGTGACCCTAGGGACCAGAGGCAAGGAGCATAACCACTAGTCCACCGCGGCCGACGATGATAATAATAATAATAATAATAATAATAATAATAATAATAATAATAGTATTAATAATAATAGGTAAAGGAAAAGTAATCCCACTGCAGGTCATAGGAGGCCCTTGGGGTAGTTGGAGGTTAAGGCTCCCACTTATTCTAGACAATCGGAAATTGATGCCAGCTGAGTTGTTAGCTCTGCGTGACGACCGCTTTTACCCGCGAAACAAGCATCTGGTACTCATTTTTGTTAGAGGCTGAGTCGACCGGGACTTGAACCCTCGACCTCGACCTAGCGTATTGCGTTAACCAACTACGCTACGGCGTGCCCCCAATAATAATAATAATAATAATAATAATAATAATAATAATAATAAAATTGATTTTGTTCTAGCCTACTTTCGAAAAAACATAGGGATATCAGACCTAATTTCCGAGGAACGATACATGCAAGTGTTAACTGCAAACACAAAGAAATGAGAGTACTATGTTTTAGTCCATGCTTATTTCAGTTTCAACAGAGTTTCGTTACATTGTCTGATCATTGGTGTCTAGTTTTACAAACGGCTTAATGAAATAACGTGCAATCGATTTAATGGATGTTTATTCAAGAAAGGGCGCAGGTGCAAAAGCAATGGAAGAACGACCTTGAAATAACTCTCCTTTCAACCGATCCCAAGTACAAGTTTACTAATTGTGGAACTGGTTCTGTGCCTTAATGTCTACATTGTTCTGCTATTGATCTTTCAAAGTCCCTTGTCCAAGGGTGCGTTCCCAACCCCAATAGCATCACTGAATGATTGGTTATCGTCGAGGGGCTGAGGGGAATCACTATCAGCATCTCCCTCTCCTCTGTTCTACATATGAGACTTGGTATTAGCCACATGTTTCTACTCTTCCTTCCCTCCGTAAAAAGTTGAAATTTAATCTCCAGCACTTTGAACGTGTAGAAATCATGAAAATTAAACCATGAATCGCCGAAACCATCCCCAACACCTTCACCATTTCCTACGCCTTGCCACCTGCATCTCTCCAATATTGTTTTCATTCACCATCTCCAGATCATCATCATCATTGTAACAAATTCATTTTAAAGTCACCTCTCACTTACTAACTAGTTAATAATTCATTACAGTAAACGCGTCCACCTCTTTGGACTCGAGGCAGCGCGCTGCCTTGTCACGCAGCGGGCCCGGGTTCGATTCCCGATCGGGACAATCTTCCTGGCTGATGTGTTTTTTTAATGGGGTTTTCCTCACCTGTAAGAAAAATGTCAGGTAGTTTCGAGGCCCAAATGGTCCAGGTCCCCGAACATCATCTGGCCCTCATCATCATTATCATCATCATCATCATCCCCGGTGTGGAAAGTAACGGGAAGCTACCGCACCTATAATTCTCTAGTAAAACTGCAAAGAATAGCATGAAAATGCTATGATTGCAGTGAAGGACTTGCCCTAGGGCAGAACACTATGGAATAGAACAGAAAAGGCATTTTTCACTCTTCTTCTTCTCCTTCTTCTTCTCCAGCATAGTTTAACCTCTCACCTCATATGTAAATTTGTATATCACACGCCGCCCAGTCCTTACAGTGGCACGACCTATCGGAAGAGGAATTTTAAACTTTGGATCACACGCATACCTTTTTGACCATACAAGGACATGGAGGGCCTCCCTGAAAGAGTGATCAGTCAATCCAGGACCACCTCCCACACAACACGACATTTAAGACGATACATACCATTCACTAACACATTTATACTAAACATGGTGAATATGATAATGATGGGAGGTGATGTTCGGGGATCGTTTGCGCCTTACTACTGCGTAACTTACTACTCCATGGTGTGACAGGCTTGCAATGCCTTTGGCTAACACTTAGCTGTGGACCTAACATTCCTATGTACCACTTATAAAAGGTGGACGATCATCCAATCAGTATAGGGATAACATCTGGTCAGCATGTCTAGTCTCCCAGCCGTTACAGTTGGTTATCTCAACTTGAAGACGATATTTTCCACAGCTACCCAAATAGCTTCAGATCCGAATTCTCTCTTCACCGTTGCTTCCGTTATCCATTTTTTTTTTCGAAATTTCTCTTTATTTTCTCTTTCCTGTTTTTTTTCCAATGTTGCCATAGGTGAGTCAACTCTATTAAATTGGAATATCAGAGCTAGGGCAGTTTAAATAATTTCAATGTTGGACGTTTTCCGCTTACCCCTGTGTTGAACAAAAAGGGAATTTTAATACTTACTCACTGGCACTATCGAACCCGTAGGTTCATGGCCGCGCGGACATAAGCTCTTCGTACATCCCTATCCTGAGCTAATGATTTCCAGTCATTCCCTGTATAATCTACATCCCTCAAATCATAGTTAAAATTATTCTCCCACCTCATTCTTGGTCTACCAACTGGGCGTTTTCCCTCAGGCTTTCCTACAAGAAGCTTCCATGCAAGTCTTTCATTCCCCCATACGTGCAACATGTCCTGCCCATCGCAGTCTATCTGGCTTCCTATAAAGTCTATGTAGGCCTACTTCATTGTTATGAAGTCTTCACCATTTACCTGTCTGTTCATCTCTCTTTGGTCCAAAAAATTTCCTAAGTACTTTATCCTCAAATACTTGTAATCTCCTTTCCTCCCTTAAAGTAAGAGTCCATGTTTCGCACCCATAATGATATAACTGGTAGAATAATAGTTTTATATATTTTCAGTTTCACGTTTTTTGAAAGGAGTTGGGACATCAAGAGTCTCTGCAATGCATAATAGCACGCATTTCCAGAATTGAGCCCATGTTTAATTTCTTTGAGGGAATTTTAATATTTGCAGTAATTTTTGCGAAGTGTGTAACTTTATATTGATTGTTATGTGAGACTACCAGAAATGTCTATCTTCTACCTGCTTTGAAGAGTTCTAGTGTGGGAAGGATTTTTTCAGCAAGAGTCTTGAAACCCCATATAAAGCCTACCGACGTTTTGCGGTCCTCTTCAAGATTGAAAAGGACGTTAAGTGGTGTTTTCACAGAGACTTTATATACTGCAAAGGAATGCGTGGCTTTTATGATACGAGAGTGACTTATGTTGACAAGCTGGATTTGTTCATTGTACTTGATCGGGCTTGAACTTCGCCCTCTATTTGCCCGTCTGTCACGGGAAAACAAAGAAATGCTTAGGCTAAAGTAGTTAATAAAAAATGTCTTAAAATTTACAGAACCACAAAATTCATTTTTAATTGCAGAACTGAAAAGCAAAAAGGAAAATAACTCAGTTTGCAATATCAGATAAATAAGTAGCCTATAAGCCTATTAAAATGTTATGTTAAATAGGAAATAAGGCGATTCTGTGACACCCACCCTAAATAAAAATGAAATTTAAAAACAGTAAATGAGGGAAATTCTGATGAAGTGCTTAATTCAAATAGGCTTATCTAAGAACAATAATTACAAATAGGAATGAGATGCATAAAGAAATTAAACATGACCTCAATTCTGGAAGAGCGTGCTATTAGGGCAATACATTACAGGGATTTTCGTCGTCTCAACTCCCCTCAAAAAGTTAAACTGAAGATATAGAAAACTGTTATTCCTACAGTTATATTATATGGATGCGAAACATGGACGCTTACTATAGGGAAATAGAAAATATTACGAGTATTTGAGAACAAAGTTCTTAGGAAAATTCTTGGATTATAGAGCGATGAACAGACAGGCGAATGGAGAAGACTTCATAACAGCCAACTGCGAATTGGCCTACTCTTTATAGGAAACCAGTTATTAATAAGAACAGTTAAGTCTCGTAGACTGCGATGGGCAGGACATATGGCACGAATGGGAAATGAAAGAGGGATATGGAAACACTTTATAGGAAAACCAGAGGAAAAACGCACAGTTGGTAGACCAAGAATGAGGTGGGAGAATAACATTAACAATGAATTGAAGGAAATAGACCATAAAGGAGATGATTGGAAAATATTAGGTGTGGGTAGGGATGTAGCCTATGGGGAGCTTATGTCCACGTGGCCTTGAACCTACGGGTTTGATGGAGGCAACCAGTTAATTAGTTAGTTAATAACATTACATGAAAGCAATTGTATCTCTACTTAAATATAAGTCTATTTTAGCCTAATTTGAGTAAAAATGTCTTTATTATTTCACTATGTGAG
Source organism: Diploptera punctata (assembly GCA_030220185.1). Classification (NCBI taxonomy): domain Eukaryota; kingdom Metazoa; phylum Arthropoda; class Insecta; order Blattodea; family Blaberidae; genus Diploptera; species Diploptera punctata. Next base: position 1,059,334 of record JASPKZ010007614.1, read on the forward strand.
TTACAACATTTAATTTAAACTTACCTACTTTCTGTTGATCACTTAGTTTTAATTATACAAGATACTCTATTCAATTGATTTTTTTTAAATTTTAGAATGGGATAGGCCCTATAACTTTATCTTACATATAAACTAGATTTCCTTTTAGTAAACTCATCCCACCCAGCATCGTGAATAATTTGGGTAGCTGCAATAAGTAGCGGCTCCAGGTTAAAGAAAACCAACTATAACGACTGGGGAGCCACATGTCGCGCTAACCTGGCTGAATGATCGTCTACTTCTGTGATTGACATGCGGATGTGAGGCCAGCATCCGGCTGGTAAGACTAGGGCCTTCTTAGGCCTGTCGTGTCATGGAGTATGGAGGATAATTAAATACTTATGCCTGCTGGTAATTTGAAAAATGTTTTACTTTAATTTAGCACAAAAATATTTTTATATTTTTTTTAAGATATGCTAAACTTATTTTCTACATTTTTTGTTGGAATTCAAATATAATTTTGTATCGAAATTTAATAACAATCAGTTCTAAAAAAAAACCTTGTGTTAAATTGTGTGCAGGTATTTGTTAAATATACCCAGAAAATTTGGAGCAAACATATGAACCCTAGTGGATCGCAAGAATATGTGCACATTATAATCAGTAATTGAACATTAAGGCACCTCTTATAGTTGTTTGCGTTACGAGAATTATTATGAGGTTTTGTGGATGTGTTGAGACGCTTACTCGAAACGAATTCGTAAAAAATTCATTCCGTGCAAAATATATAATTTGTTTCACATTTTGTTGAATTTCATTATGTTTATTAATTAAACAATAGCATGCATTGTACATATCTAGGCTTATTTAACAACTGATACAAAACGAATCCCTAAATATGCTGACAATGATCTTGATCGAATGGAATCTTGAGATTATTGGGACTGTATTCTAACATAAAATACCAATAAATGTAAAATATTCAAAATACGTGTTAACAAAAATTAATCATTGCTTAAAGTTACAGTTATGAATGTGTAGTGTCTGCAATTTGAATTAGGCATATTACTTGAAACAATATAACAAATGAAAGTCATTTCAATCAGTATTGCCAATTTGAGAAAATTGAAAGCTAATTGTATCTTAATTCGTAAAAATTATTTTTTGTAACGTGAAATCTTTATTTGGTTGAGCCTTATATCAAATAAGTAAGCTCTACTGTTGATATGAATTTATTATTTATGTCCTTTTAATTTATATTTAATAATCTTGCTTTTTTTTATTGTAAAATGATTTATCAAGTTTGTCATTGTTATTCACCTTTTTTATTAATATTGTAGTAGGCCTACATGGTGCTGTAATGTTTGATTTTCCGGCCTTTTTGTAAAATAATAAAATACTGAAATTGGATATAGGCTAGTATGAAATAAAATATATGTAGGCCTACTATTTTGCCTTCTTGACTATGTCAAGTATTGCTGTTAGTAAAGTAGTTCACGGTACCTTTTTTGAATATTTAATATAGGCCTATAGGAACGAAAATTAAGAACATTAGATTGTAACAGAAATGTTATTTTTACTATTTCCAGGCATCTTCGTTAGTAAAAGCACTGAAACAGCAACAAACAGAGGGAACGGGAACGCGAACGCGATAGGGAGCGAGAAGTGGAGACTGTAGGCAATGGGAAGGGCAGTCCGGTACCTGCTCAAGTTGCCACAAGTAATAAAACTTCTGGGAGTTCCCAACAGCCGGGCGCAAGTACGGCATCGTCACAACCACCGCAGTCAGGTTCTCAACAGCAACAACAGCAGCAACAGCAACAACCAACGACCCCGGCTGCGCCGCAGCAGCAGCAGCAACAGCAATCTCCCCAACAGCCTCAACAGCAGATGATGCTATCGCCTGCATCAGGCTTGCATCAGATGCAACAACTGCTACAGCAGCAGATTCTCACACCCGCACAGCTGCAATCGCTTATGCAGCAGCATACCCTATTTCTCCAACAACAGCAGCACCATCATCAGCCGGTAAGTACATGTGACTACATTAAATTTTATTTCAATCTTTTAAGGGGATTCAGAAACTTCTATATCACTAGTGTTAAAAAAAGTCCCTCAAGCAAGAGCTATGTAACATTCTTTAATTCCAATTTTACTACGGTGAATAGGCTACATATTTATTTTGTTAATAAAATCGTATGTATCCAGTTACGTTGAGAGAAAACAAATATGGCAGCCGCTAGAGCTATTTTTAAATGACGGCTTTCTGGTCAATCCCCATTCCTAAAAGTCGGATATCGCTACTTTTATAAGTTTCCCGTATTATTTCAATTGTATATAGGGCCTACCGAGTATCGTTGCGAAATAATCGAAAACTTCACCCACTACAGTGATTTTTAAATTTTTGCTTCAAGTGAACCCCCACTCATAATGGTCTGATTTTGTTTGTTAACAAATCTGAATTTACCTTTTTCTTTTAATTTAATGCTATAGATCGTACTTAGTTTCGAAAAAAAAACTCAACTTTAGATTAGGTCTCACTATGGTACATGTAATTCTCATGACTGTTGCACTATTTACTTTAACCGTTTATACTAACATTTCCTACTATTTTAACTCATTCTAACGATTCATAAAATATAATATTGTTAAGAATTTATTTATAGGCCTATACGCGAAATTTCTCCATAATGTCTTCAGAGTTCTGCATAACCGTCGTGCTCGTCTTCTTCAACAGATGGTAGTCCGGTATGACCAACCTTCAAATAAGAAATTGCACTACTACTTTTTTATTTATTTTGTTGCGTTAAGAAGGCGTAAGTTAGTGTAGATCGAATTAAGGTACTTGAGGGTATTATGGCCCGGTTGGTGTTATGGCCCATTGTTTAATGTGAACTAATTACACGAAGCAGCCAGTAGATGAAAGTGGACGGAACTTCAGGAAGTTCTGAAAAGTCGATTAGGATGAATGGAGGAATGTTAGTCCAAGTATCTTGACCGGAAGCTGCCATTTGGTACATGAACGCGAAGCTAGAATCTCGGTTGTCATATTTGCTCCTGGTATGTGATATATATTTTCATAGCTAATCACCATTTTAAATTGATTTGATTGTTGACATTGTATCACTTAGTAACGTACAATCTAACAATGGAGTAATTTGTTGTGTAAAGTAAAAATGGCGGTGGTTATTACGTATTGTTTATAAAACTACTCAGTTCGTTGTTATGGCCTAGGCATTGCCTTGATGGGCCATATCACCAACACATTTATAATAGATCAAAATAACTGCAATATTAAACAGATTTGCCTACCAATGTGAATGCTGAAAATGAGCCCTCAACACCTCTAAATATAAACATAAGATCGAGAAATTCATCAGGGCAGAGATAATTTAGTGACTTCTTCCCCGCACCTAAGAGGGTGAAGAATACAATCACTAACAGAAAACCAGCTATCAACTCGCATGGGGTACATTTGAGGAAACAATTGTTTTCAGAGAGCAACACCAAGAAAACAACAGCTAAGATCACCAACATCAGCAAGACGAATAAATGCCAAAGAGCTGAAATAACGGAGGCTAAAGGAAATCCCAAAAAATCTACCAATCCAAACTCTCAGATGGTACTGCTCAGTTTGCAAAAAGACCAGGTTAAGGACAGGAGACTGTGTATAATGTGTAATAATTATGTTCATGAGGAATGCATGGGGCTGTCCAAAGATCACGAACCTTTCGTTTGCCCCACTTGGGAATGAATCTTTGTTTCCCATAATTTGACAAATATTTTTGAGTCAATCATTAATATAGGCCTACTGTCGTAAACTGTTCTTATTCATACTGTACATTACACTGCTTTCCTTGCACATTAATTATATTCCTGAGCAAAATTTAACCAGTGTTTTAAATGGAAAAATAAGTGGGCCATATCACATAGGCCTACATATGTTGGTGTTATGGCCCAAAGGTAAGCTTTAGGGAAACGACTAGTTTAGCAAATTTAACATGCAAGTAAAATAATTACTTTTTTTTGTAACAAAGTAAACATATACAAGAATATAATACAAAGAAAACCAAATGGAAAAATAAGTGGGCCATATCACATAGGCCTACATATGTTGGTGTTATGGCCCAAAGGTAAGCTTTAGGGAAACGACTAGTTTAGCAAATTTAACATGCAAGTAAAATAATTACTTTTTTTTGTAACAAAGTAAACATATACAAGAATATAATACAAAGAAAACCAAACAAATGCGGGCCAAAATGGCGGCTGCAAAAATTCTCAAACGTTAAGTGGGCCATAACACCCTCAGCTACCTTAGTTAATAGTTTATTGAAAAAAACATGTAAATAATTTACTTTGTTAAGTTAGCCTATAATTTATGTGTTAAAATCAGATTTGGGAATTTATCGAGAAGATAAGTTATATGCCTACCATCTGCACAGATACTTCTGCCATCTATGGAGTAAGGTTATAACCATTGCGCATGCGCACTACTAATCTGCAGGACTTAGGAAAATTCATTGTGATACTTAAAGAGCTGTTTCTCAAATAAAAGGGGGGGGGGCACGATGCGTTAACAGACATATAGGCATATGTGTGTGTATGTATGTATATATATATATATATATATATATATATATATATAGGCCTATATGACAAGTTAAGAAAAATAAATGCCTAGACGGGATTTGAACCCGGACCTCTGAGTTAATATCTCAGTGCGCTACCACTTACGCTACCAGGCGAATCCAGAACAAACATGTATTTTTCCTATATATATATAACTTATATATATATATATATATATATATATATATATATATGTGTGTGTGTGTGTGTGTGTGTGTGTGTGTCTGCGCGCGCGTGTGCGTGTGAGTGTGCGTGTGTACACCCCATTCGTTCCTCGTGGAGTTTCTTGACCAAGCTAATTTAATTACGCATATTTCCCTCCAGATGTCAGTGAGTGACACGTGGTCAGCACAATCGTCTCAATGAGGCATCTATACCTTATCCTCTCTTAGAGTGATCCTAACATAAACAAACGCCAATTATATCCTTCCGCCCTTCGCGCCAGAATTACTGTCATATTGTAGGGAGCACGTGTGAAGTACAGTACATAAGACATGTGACATAACCTATAGGCTAACTCATTTTTGAAAAAGAAATTATGTGCCATTACTCGATTTACGTTTGCCACAAATTTATCACACTTATCAAAAGCATATCGCACACGTTTCCTTTCTTTTTACCGGGAGTTACAACCTTATCACGTGTTTTTTTTCTTCCGAGCACTCTTAATGCTCGTACATACACGACACGCCGGTAAACTCAGATGTTAAATTCGCTATAAATCTCTGCGCTGGAAGAAGTTCTGTTTTAGTTTTTTCATTAAATTTGTGAAATTGGGTTAAAATAACTATTTTTTTACCACTAGTTCAAAGGTTTGCAAGACATGTTTTACAAATTTAGATGGCGACACAACAATAGAAGACTCGATATTTTCAGCCATATTGTCACATCAGAATCGACTGAAGCATGACTCAAATGCATCATCCATATGTAATGAACTATTTTAAGTTGTAATTATTGATTAGATATATTTTAGTATAAGAAATAGCCTATTCTATGTTTTGAATATGATTATTTTCATTCAATAAGATTAACAAGTATATTCAGAGGACGTATTTTTAATTTAATGAAGGGAACTACTTTTTGGCGTACTTATTGCTTCTACATCGTACGTCGGTGCCAATAACCAATGAAAAGAGAGCAGGTCACATGGTTTTGTTTTGACGAGGATCACTTTAAGAGCGGTTGTCATATAGGCCTAGTAGGCAACCAAAGTGTTATCATGATGGAGAACGGGGTATAAATGTTTCTCAGAGGCACTAATTTAGGCTTCAAGTTATTTTACTAACACGAAAATCTTCAAATCCGGGACCCACGGCTAAAGTCCGTCACGGAGGATTTGTCCCTTGGATTTTTCCTTCCTAAAAATCCATCGACCCTGACCGCCATATATAATTATATATGGCCTAGGTACACAAATGTTTGTCATTGTCATTTTCGATGTCTACGAAGTAGAATCGATGAAGATTTGTAAAAAAATTCTAAAAATGTGTTCATGTGACAATCTTGATATCCTAACTGCGTCCATTCTGAATTCGCTAATAGTGGTTATAGCCTAAAGTACATGTTTCTTCGGAATTCTGCTTCAGCCGATCTAATTAGGCTAAATATGTATCATGGTTTTCTTAAGCAGCTTACAACTTTACAAACCAAACATCAGTCTCGGAAAAATGCGAATAAATACACAATTTTTAATGATGAGCTAATCGGAAATTTCAAAGCAGTGAGATACGACTCCAGGTATGCTCGTGTTAAGTACTAACATGTGCGATGGACTTGCCATTGGTCCCGAGGGTTGCGGGTTCAAACCCGGCCGGGTCGATGAATTTTTTAGGATGTAAAAATCCAAGGAGCAAATCCTCCGGGAGGGACTTAAAGCCGAGAGTCCCGAATCAGAATCCCGAATTTTCAGATTTATAAAATACCTTTCAACCTGAATAAAAAAGCCTGTAAGCAAAATTTACAGACCTCAAAGCCCTAGTATTAGCTTAGTTGCCTGTTAGATGCTCATTGAGTCGGTGTGTTGACCGCATGGCATTCATGACATCTGTGGGTAAATAAGGCAACTAAAAATTAACTTGGTCTAGTAACTCCTAACAAAAGGAGAGGCTATAGCTCAGCAATGGGCTACGCCATTTATAATAATAATAATAATAATAATAACAATAATAATAACAATAATAATAATAATAAATTACAAGGAAAGCAGATTATTCGTACGATATCAGACGATTTATAAATTATGTCAATAAGTGTTGTGATATGGTCGTTTATTAGTGTCACATGCTATACGCCTATATGAAATACACTAAACCATTTTGATCATTAACATTCCTTTTTGCATTTAGGCATGTCGACTTTAACAATGTCAATGTTTAATTTGCCATTTGACCCTGTTGAGACTAATAGGCCTACGTATTTCTAGCCTTTCGCTTTATGATAACAAACAGTAGGTCTATTGGTCCTACAAATGAGTGCTTCTTGAAGTCAATATGCCTACGGAACTTTCACGTAACGGAATAGGCCTATAATTTTTTTTCCTTACAAACTTCCTTCCCCATAACTTAAGAATATTTCGTTTTCACGTCAATCTTTGTGGCCTGTTAGGAGAATAACTTATAAAATAGCGTATGGGGTTGTATAGCGACCTACTCTATTTTTTACTTATAAATCATGTGGTAAAAGACTATGGTGGGAAAGCTCAATAAGCAATTATGCTTTATGATTGCTTAAATCCATCTTTACCTCTTTCTTAACCGGATTCCACTCGAAGGAGGCGCAGTATCGAACATGCAGACAGTTCAAGTTGCTCACGATTTTCAATATCAACATTCTTATGCTACTCTTGCACTGTAGGCCTACACTTTTATCATTTGTAATAACGTTTCGTACTATTTTTAAATTTTACGACACTTTAAACATCTCTTACGATTTTTAAATACAAATTTAGTGAAAGAAGTTCTACAGAATCGCAGTGCGCATGCGTGAGAAGCGCAAATGCTTATTGTAACTTCCTCTAGACGGAGGTGGAACCAGTGTAACCAACATTCGCAATTAATTCCAAACAATATTTAAAGAAATTAACTTCATTTTGTAAGGTTCCATTGGGACAAATTAGTGTACAGAATAATGCTTCACAGTTTATTAAATAATATGCATGTAATTCAAATTGTTAGGTTAGGATGAGGGAAGTTGCTGTACGTCCATTTATTATGTATATATATATATATATATATATAAATGGGAATTTATTACGAAAGTTGGTAACGCGAATTTCACTGCCATTTTGCGGAAGCTACATTCGAGCACCTCGCGCATGCGCAGTGCGATTCTGTAGAACTTAGAACATTCATAAGAGACAAATACTAGACTTTTTCCCATATAGACTATTAACAGTTTTCATTTTTTTCTAATAAGCCTATCGAAAACAAGCGTTACAAAACTTTATGAAGAGTTCTACTGTAAATAGAAGCTGCGCAGTCTCTAGATAGTTTTAAATATTTTCAGTTAATTAACTGAGAATAAATTATAGCTTATTTTATTCTGAGTAAAGAATGTTATTGTGTTACATACTTCGTATTGCATTTTTTTATCCACGTATATTTTATAGGCCTACATAGTAATGCCCAAGATTAAGTAATGAAGACTGGTATAAACTTCTGAAGAAGGCCAGGGTTCTCACTGAATTGTCATTCCATTGGTGATGATTGCTTGAAACTTATAAAAATATAGGCAACTACCACTATGGAAGTCGAGTGGTAAAGGCTACATGCCTTGGCGCAGAGCTACGGGACTTGCGCTGGTCGAGTCTCCATGGGAGAAGAAATGTTCTCATGGAATTTCGGCTAGTATGGGACAGGTGAAAATCTCCTAAATCGGCTGGGGAACCCGACATGCTGATCACACAACACCCCTACAATGGCTGGATGCTCGTTATAATTTACTAATATGTAACTTACTAATATTTCGATTTGAATTATCTATATTCAGCGCCACAATTTAGTGATCATCAGCTAGCTTAGGGAGAGGCAATGTTTGTTATGATTCGACGATATGTGACGTCAGTACATTTTAGCCACACCCAACCGCTGTCAGTTCAAACAGGTCATGTAAGCAGTAAGAACTATGTCCTTAAAGGTAAAAACACAAATTAGTGAGTTGCTTAGTTTATTAGCTATTTCATACAAATTGTTTTCATAGTTGCCAAATTGTAGTATCAAAGCAAAGTCCGTTTCCCTGGAGTGGTCCGCAGAGTTCATATCCTCTACTCCGGCGACCTGGGCTCGATTTCTGGTTAGGTAGGTGATTTTAAATATCCATCTTGGGTCTGTGCGAGTGACCTGTACTTAAGTCAAAAATGAAAGTAATACAAAAGAATTAGACGTGTAGAAGGTACGAACTTATTTACAGTCGAAGTATGTTCTCAGACGATACAGTACATGTGTAGATAACTCCATATTTATCTCTTCCCGGTCCCTAACACTGTTGATTGTATTCAGCACCAGTCTCTGATTTTGTTCTGTGTCATGGAAATATTAGATACACTTGCTTTTCACTGATCGTAGTTCTGTGTTATATCCGTTATTCAATTATTTTTTTTGTAAAATATAACTCCAGAAAATCTCTCAACTGTAGGTTTATTAAATTACGTCAGTTTTACCACATGGTTTAGCATCTATGCTCAATCAACTGTTTACATGTTTTTTAAAGTTGAAAAGGAATGTAATAGTTGGGTAGGCCCATAACTTCGGTACCGTATCACTTTCTTAAACTAATCGCCTTCTCCAAAATGACTTTAATTTGCGGTGAATTTGTATTGCTCATATTTTTTAATATTAGCATATCGTTACAGTAACCCCAGTGAAATTAAGAATTAATTTCAGTATTTTGAATTTTAAGCACTTAATGTAACCTTTCTATGATGGATTTCTTATCCACAAACTTTAGAGCTTGTTTTAATTGAAATTTTTATAACTGAATTAATGTAACGCTGATGAATAAGAGACACCTTATCTCCGGAGATCCTTGCTTCTTTTGCTTCTTATAATTAAACTTGTATCACTTCACTGAAATAACCATTCAAAAACCACATTTGTTCAAACAATTTTTCTGGTCACATAATTTGCAATGTATGGATGCGAAACATGGACTCTTACTTTAAGGGAGTAAAGGAGATTACAAGTATTTGAGAATAAAGTAGGCCTACTTAGGAAAATTTTTGGACCAAAGAGAGATGAACAGACAGGTGAATGGAGAAGACTTCATAACAATGAACTACATGGACTTTATAGGAAGCCAGATATAATAAGAACAGTTAAGTCTCGTAGACTGCGATGGGCAGGACATGTTGCACGTATGGGGAATGAAAGACTTGCATAGAAGCTTCTTGTAGGAAAGCCAGAGGGAAAACGCCCAGTTGGTAGACCAAGAACGAGGTGGGAGAATAACATTAACTACGATTTGAGGGAAGTAGATTATACAGGGAATGATTGGAAAGCATTAGCTCAGGATAGCGATGTATGGAGAGCTTATGTCCGCGCGGCAATGAACCTACGGGTTCGATAGTGCCAGTGAGTAAGTAAGTAGGCTAATATTTGATATCTCATACGGAAATTTAACATATATTACAATTTCATTTTAAGTGTTGAAGTGTTGAAACAGATCATTTTAAACTACTAGTACATTGCGCCCAACACGTGTAACAAAATATTTTAAAACACAATTAAAAGTCGAATACTTCCTTTCGGAAGTAGCGATATTTCAAGTTATTTTACTAGCATAAGAACATACATATGTGCTATGTACAACCTTTTGACAAATTCTGGCGTCACTCTCTTGATGAGGGAAAGTTTTGAAGAGCGCTTCCCACCAGTACCGTTGCTACATGTTCTGACTCGTTTGAGTATAAAGCGGACGGCGTAAGTCTCTCTTCATGCAGCATTCGAAGTTCGCTTAAGTGGAGCAGTCGGTAAGATGCTCTTTTACCGACGACGCGTGCCCACGTTCGATTCTGGCCAGGTAGATTTTATTTTATTTTTTTAATTATTAGTATTTAATAATGTCGATAATTTTCATAATGGCGACATGTTACCAGGCTTCGTTATATAAATAAATTTGTATATATATATATATATATATATATATATATATATATATATATATATAGGCCTATATATATGGAAATATTCCGGTAGGGACAGGCTCCTGGGAGAGATTTTTTCGGGGTTTTTCCTCACCTGTAAGATAAATGTCAGGAAGCTTAGGGCCCAACAGTCCCCGAAAATCATCCGGCCATCATCATCATCATCATCATCATCCTTATAATTATCATCATCATTCTTCACCGGAGTGGAAAGAAGCGGGAAGCTGCCACGCCCAGTTCCCTAGTAAAGCTGCAAAGCATAGCATGAAAAATGCTATGATTACAGTGAAAGACTTGCCCTCGGGCAGAATTACTATGGAATGGAATATATGGAAATAAATTAATTAAAGGAAACAGCTCATTTATATATATATATGTACATACATACATAGAAAATGAATAGCGATTGTAACGTCTCATTACTTTGTTCACAAAGCACATGACGTAATAAAATTATTTATTTCCATTGCTATTACAAAATGCGTCTGATTTATTTAAATTAAGTTAATATCTAATTTCATTATACAAGTAAGCCCTGAAGTACTGCATCGCTTCATACAGCAGACAATTTCTAGGAGAGATGATGCGGTCTAGTGGATTGAGCTTCTGTTTCCCGTGCATTAGGTCGCGTGTTCGATCCTGCTGTTATGATTTTTTTCCCTCTCTCATCCTTATTTCAATTAATTTTCTTTCTTTTGTTTCATTTCTTTTGCTTTGTTTTATTTTCAGTATTAACCGCACTACTTATTTACACGAAATTGTTTTCCATTGCACGACACACAACGAAATAGAACGGATTTAGTTTTCTCAGTTGTATACTTGTGAACCAAATAGCTAATCTCTGATCATGCACAATCGTTTCTTTCTGAGACTTGAAAATTATCTGTGCGCCATCAATTATTTCAAGGGCTGTACATAATTATCTTCTCTTTTTTTATTCGTTCATAAGTTATATATATATATATATATATATATATATATATATATATATATATATATATATATAGGACAATACATCAAATATTATAGACATGCTATAATATCTGACTCATAGTCACCATCGAACCCAGTGGTACACGGTTGAGCGATCATAAGCTCTCCATAAATCCCTAACTTGGACCAATATTTTCCTATCATTCCCTGTATACCAATTCACCTTCCTCAAATCATGGCTAAATTTATTGATCCACCACATTCTTGGCCTACCTACTTGGCTATTTCATGTCCCACATTCATTCCCCATTCGTGTCACATGTTCTGCCTATAGTATTCTAAGAGACTTACTGTTCTTATTACATCTGGTTTCCACTAAAGGGTATAATATAGGCCTACTATTATAACATAATTCAAATTAGACTATTTATATTTAAAAAGAATTTTACAATTCAATAAGAAGTGGCATTATTTATGAATATTATGCGTACTTTAATACTTTCAGGGTTTATAGTGGCCTAGGCATATATATTTTTTGCTCATAGGCCTTAATATTAATTTTATTAATTCATTTAGTAACATTAGAGACATAAAGCAGGTAGCATTGATATACGCCTATGCAATTAAATATTTTATATTAAGGATTTTAAAGAATGCATAAAGTGACATATAAAATACTTTCAAAACTATATAAAGTAGGCGCTTATCTGGTCACTTTGGGATATATTTTCAGGAATGAGGGGTTTCAGAACCAGTCTGTTAGAGTCAACCTTCTTTGAGTAGTTTGAAATTAATATTTCAATTTCAGTTTTTATTACCAGTGAGTGAAATTATTCTTTGCGCCAAGTCTTATAAAATTTTAATTTTAATTTATTTCTGTAAACACATTCTGCTAAACTTTTTTTCTTCGGTTTTTTGCTTGCCTGAGAATACAGAAAGGGTGAATACATATGGCAAGTAATACAAATTCTTTAATCAAATTATATTTCAAAACACCTACTATGTAAACAAATTTATTGTGCCAAAACAGGGCTGTTCAGTTAGTATACAAATATCTGATTCTGAAAAAAAAAATCTCTCTTCATTGTTAGCTTAATCTGCCGACACATGTTTATGGAAGTGGGCGCTTTGTTGTGGCGATATAAAGTCTCAAAGTAAAGGCCGTTTCTTGGTTTGAGAAGGCACGTTATGGATAAAATCAAACAAGCTCAATCGGGATACACGACCACAAGGGAGAAGTACATCAAAGCATGTAGCAACTTCGCAAGTATGTTACTGGTTCATTGATTCCAAGAAATGTAAGCAAGGCGCACCAACTCTTACGTCTTTTAAAATAAACGCTCACTTCTTCGCTTGCTCATCAAAATCCTTGATGAGAAAATGAAAGCGACTTGCAGCATTTTGACAGTGAACACTAATAAGGAAATATAGACACCAATAAAACGGTCTTACCCTTTATATAATTTTCAAAGTAATTAACTATCTTCCTCGGGTTAGGCTTAATCTTTCTCCCTCGATTTATACTTCTGTAACCAAAATGACATTCTTTAAATTTTCTTTACAGTCTCGTGATTTAAATAGGATACTATTTTTTCCATACACATTCGTTTCTGAAAGGGCATTGTTAATGTTGAAATTCAAAACTCCTATAAATTTATAGCACGTAAATTTTTGTATCGATTCTATCATTGAAGAACGTTACTAAATTCGTTCGGTAAAAAAGTAAAGTATTCCCACTACAGGCCTCAGGAGGCCCTTGGGGTAGTGGGAGGCCCTTGGGGTAGTGGGAGGCCCTTGGGGTAGTGGGAGGTTAAGGCTCCCACTTTTTCAGGACAATCGGCACTTGATGTCAGCCGGGTTGTCAGCCCTGCGTGACGGCCGCCTTTACCCCAGAACAAGCGTCTGGTACTCATTTCCGTTAGAGGCTGAGTCGACCCCAGGGTCATAGTGCCGCCAGAAGGTTTGGGCCAGTTTAAAAATCCTGACCCCGCCGGGACTTGAACCCTCGACCTTCCGGCTTGTAGCGCAGTGCCTTAACCACTACGCTACGGTGTGCCCCAAATTCGTTCGGTACAATTATATAATAATAGTTTTATCATATTTACTTTCATAATAAGAAATACACTTCAAGTATTATTATTCGCACACTGCCTATTTCATACAAAAACTGCGTATTTTTTGTTAAAAATTAGTAAAGTTTGTTTTTTCTATAACAGTTTAATTAATTTGTAGGTAGATAGGTATTTATAAAATATTTATTTAAATGTAGGCTATATAGCCTAGTAAACAGTTATAAATAAGCAAAACAAAATTAAACTACATTTGTATAACTTTCTTATTCATGCAGCTTTATGGAATATACGATGTGTACACTATGTTATTGGTCACCTTATTTCATATGAAAGGGGTTTTATGTATTCGTAAACTTTCAGTAGTCACTTGTAGTCAGAATGGTTAAAACTAAGAAACAGTGTTCTTGATTTGATAGGAAACTTATTATGCCTTGTCCTGGAAGGATAGGCCTACAACTTTAAAAAGTTGGGTACCGGACATATTAGAGTCTGTCTATGCCCGTACATCCCTACGTGGGCAAGGGATTGCTCCCTTGCGGGGATTACTTAACCAAACTAATTTAGACACTATTCTTTCCCTAGAGATGTCAGCGAGGGTCAAGTGGTTCGTCTCAAGGAGGCACTTAGTAGGCAACTAGGTGTTAGCTTACTTGGATGAGAAAAGGAGATTGAATGTTGGTTAGAGGCTTCAATTTATGCTTGAGGTTCTTTTACTAGCCCGAAAATCATCACACTCGGGATTCACTGCTTAAAGTTGCTCCCGGAGGACTTGTCCCTTAGGTTCTTCTATCCTAAAATCTATCAACCCCGGCCGAGTTTGAACCCGCGACCCTTGGAACCACGAGCAAAAAACTTAAACCCTTGGCTATTGAGGTGATACATGCTAGAATACGTAAATCAATTTGAAAATTAGGAGAAAAACTAAAGATAGAAAGTTAAATGTAAAAGGGGAATTTTATTTTGAACCCAGAACAATAAAAAATAATCGTTTCAAATAAAAAAACTTTGGCACAAGAATTAAACATAATTATTGATATTGGGTCAACTTAATATGGACTGACGGAACCTCTTCGGGTATGATATAATCCATAAGGTGTGGGGGAAAAGAAAATTCTGCCGCAAGAAAAAAAAATCAGTTACGCCTTCCCACAGTTAAACATTGAGGTGGCACATCTTAGGGCCTGTAGTGGGATCATTTTACATAATATTTTGAGTTCATAATTTGACTTCACTTTTGAAATTCATGCCATATAAAAATTGCTAGATAAATTAACATTTTAATTGATTAATATAGTTTATAAGAGCAGTTAAGTCTCGTAGACTGTGATGAACAGGACATGTGCACATGTCCCACATATGTGGGACGAATATGGAAAGTTCTTGTAGGAAAACCAGAGGGAAAGCGCCCAGTAGACGCCAAGAATGATATGGGAGAATAATATTAATCCTGATTTGAAGGAGATGAATTATACAAGGAATGATTTAAAATACTAGCTCAGGATATGGATATATAGAAAGCTTATGTCCACGTGGCCATGGACCTCCGGGCTCGATAGTGAAACTGAATTAGTTTAATTAATTAATTTATTATTTTTATTTAAATATACCAGTTGTTGTAGCTATATTAACATTGTTCAGTTATTCAAAATTTAAAGGACAAAAATAAATAACCACTTTCTCCATTTACATCCAGAAAACTTCAAGCAAATCCCCAGAAAATATGTGAACTTCTGATTTACTCTCACTTTCACTTCGTGAGACACCAATCTCTTCGCAGCCAATAGAAAAAATCCATACAGAATATTGCCACAAGAACTGTTTCTTCACTTCTTCCTTGAATGCTTTCGAGGGAGGATCTATAACAATAGCATTGGAGCGAACTTGTTGATTACCAATCGTTTTGTTTTTATTCGGTTTCACGAACTGTCAGTGGAATTCCTCGTATATGCGTAAGGAAACTCTACGTTGCCTAAATCATTCGATCTCACTCAGTACCCGTCTGTAAGTAATACACTAATACAGATATCAGTAAGAGCATTCTTTATCATCATCATTGTATTTCAAACCGATGTGATGGCATCTAATAAAAATAGTTGTGAACACCGAAGGAAGAAATATTATTCTCAAAGCAATCGTGTTCTTCGATGCTGAGAAAAATGAAAATACCTTACATTACCGATTTACCAAGCAACAAAGCTAGCTGCAGCAGCTACAGGAAAGTCTGAATCCTCCATTAAGAAAATCGGAAAAGGAAATTTGCTACAAGGTAATGAGTTGAGAGTCAGTTATCCACACCGGGTAAGAATAGAACAGTTAATTAAAAAATAATAATATTAGATGATATGAAAAATTGCATCACAAGAAGAAACATTCTATATTACTATTTCGTAAAGAATGAAGTGTCAACATTGAAGAAGCTTCGCCTTGATATGAAGAATGATAGCGACGTACACTTAGCAACAAAAAGAACGAGTCGCTTCAAAAAGCAGTTTCTGTAACGGCCCACTGCGCATGCTCGAAAAGCTAGAGCTGTGGTTCACGAGGTAACGCATTGTTAAATGTATTAAATGCGCTGTATTTGGTTTTAATCGTTGTAAATAGTTAATAACATGTTTATAGATATTTATGAGTGTTCGACAAATGCAATATTACTCAAATTGCGACATTTTAAATAAAGTTCAACTCTCGTTAATAGTGTAAAAGTAAAGAAGACAACTAATATCCGACGTTCGAGTAGCGTAGATCGTTAAACCCTTACAAAAAGATTAAATATATATGAGAGCCAGCGTTCGAATCCTTCTACAATTTTTGTATTCATTTGTATTTTCGCAAAATACATCGTATAACATTTAATTCCAGCCACGTAATCTACGTCCACTTTACACTATATTAAGTAATATTCCTGCCTTCGTAAATTCAATAACCCTATTTAGCTAAAGTTATAAATTTAATTGTGTGTGCAGAATCATATTTTAATAATAATACTATAAATATATGTAATAAAATATAATATAGCTTCATATATTTATGTATTTATTTATTTATTACGTATTAGTGAGAAAAAGTTCACCCTTCAATTAATATATTTAGTTTATATTTATGTCAAGTCAGCATAATAGCCTTATAGCCCATAGATGATGGACAATAATAATAATAATAATAATAATAATAATAATAATAATAATAATAATAATAATAATAATAATAATAATAATAATGGGACGTATCAAAGGATGTGAAGAATATAATTTACCTGGGGATCAAAATTAACTCAAAATGTACCCAAGAAAATGACATAAAATATAGAATTCTAAAAGACAGATCGGTAATAACAATGTTAAACGGAGTTTTGTGGGATGAGTACATAAGAATATATACCAAATTAAAATTTATAAATCCATAATTCGATGCACGCTAACATATGGTGCAGAAACTTGGCAGTTAAATAAAAATTTGTGTTTAAACCTTATGTCTACTGAAATTGATTGTTTATGACGCTCAACCAGACAATCTAAATTGAAAAAATCAGAAATAAAATCATCAGACAACACATGAATGTCAAAAATTCAGTATAAGATTTTGTGTGATACAGAAAACTAGAATGGTATGGTCATACACGTAGGATGCCAGAGAAAATATTACCCAGACAAGCTTTGGAATGGATTCCACCTGAGAAAGGAAAGAGAGGCCGACCTAGATTTAAGCTAGTTCTGGAGGAATTGGAATTGGAAGATAGAGAAGAATGGATAAAGAAGATAAAAATTTAAAAACTTTTGGGCACAGGAAGATGTTTTATTACATTGTAAACCTATAAATAAATAATAATAATAATAATAATAATAATAATAATAATAATAATAATAATAATAATAATAATAGTAATAATTCCAAATGGTTAGTGCTTTTTTCCTTTTAAAAAAATTAACCTCACCAGGAATCGAACCTATGATCTCTTGCATCCGAATCATGCCATTAAGTACAGAGCTAAGCGTTCGCTGCCTTGTTGTGTTCTTGAAAGGAAGAAGGAAAACGTATTGTAGCTCTACTGTGCAATTAGTTTACTCGTGTGAATCGCGCGTTAGAACCTAAAATATTCGAGATCAAAGTCGGCACATTCTTTTTGTTGTAAGTGTACGTTATGAAGGAAGTTGCGATCACTTCACAAAATTTCTGCACTCAATAGGATTTAAATTTAAAAAGTATCAAATGAAAGAAAAATGCTGATGTAGAAAAGTGGTATAATTTTCAAAAGATCTCAGTACCTGGGAACTATGCAAAAGAATAACTACTTAGGTGAAAATAAGAAACATTTTATATTTTTAGACTGAACTTACGTCCGTCAAGAAGTCCTAGCAGGATGATTTATCAATTGGGGTACTGATCACTGATAGTGAAGGTCAGAGTTCATGCAGGAAGTGAAAAGGGTTTTGTTCCAGGAGCATTATGTATGCTCAAAGCAAAACAAAAAGTGGTGACTACCACGACAAGATGAACACTACGAAATTCACAATGTGGCTTAAAACACAGTGAACATTCCAGTGAATTTCATTATTGTCATGGATAATGTATCATACCACAGCAGATAAATAAACAAACCCCCAACAACGGCCAACAGGAAACATGAAATTCAAGAATGGCTAACAAAATATGAAACTGAGTTTACGGCAGTCCTTCGAAAATGTTAACCTTATTAATCTGATAAGCCGGGATCTGTTTTTGCTGTGGGTGAGTTTCGGAAGTCCATGTGTCATACTGTAGTCAGGTTGCTCCTTACCACTGTGATTTAAATACAGTTGAGTACAATTGGAGCGATGTCAAGAGGATTGTTGCAGATAAAAATGTTAACAAATTAACCGCAAACATTGAGCTCATCACGAGGGAAGAATTTGGGAGAATTACAGACGAGGACTGGAAAAAACATTGCGAACCCGTGGAAAAGGTTCAAGGCGATTATTAGGCTAGAGATGGACTTCTCGAAGAAATTGACGTAGGCTTACACGTTGACGAAAAGAGTGACAGTGAATCTGAATCAGAAAAAAAAAAGTGACACAAACCGTTGTAATTCAGACGTCAGAGACATTTCGGGGATATAAGAGTAGTGTTGAAGGCAAGTTATCGTCCACCCTGGTTAGAATTTTCTGAAAAACATTTCAACAATTCATGTAGCCTAATAGTTTTCTGCCCTGAGCAGCTTAAGCAATACCATATTGGAATTCTTGACACACAGCGCCGGTGGGTTCAAGGCAGGGTTTTACTTGAAGTTGTCAGGCTGAATGTTTATTAATTACATTTCTCAAAAGAAAATGAGATTCGATTAATTAGGAAAACATACTGTAGTGCACAAACCTCGTATCGTTTATACATCACAGAAAGGCAATCAGGGTATCTACAAAGCTTAAAAAATGGAAACAACAATGGCACATGCAAAAGTACGTGTTTTACTGTATCGTAGGAAGCTCTATAAACCACAACTTTTACACAAATGCTACTTATTTAACATTTTCCTTATTAAAAATGCATTTTTATGAAGGCAAATTTAATGGGCCTGTTGTAAAAACAAAGTACAGAAAATAATCATGATTTTGCGGTTTATATAGTTGTCACACAAACGATAGAACCACGTTCAGTTCAACTGTGCTCTTCCCGCAAAAATCTTATTTATTACGTATAATACGAAAATGCAGTGTCTATTACCGCTACGTTTACCTTATTTCAGTTATCGACCTCAATGATCAAGGGGTTATGTTCATTGTCTCTGCTCCCGATTCGAAACTCTGAGCATAATTTAATGGCCCTTCCCTCAAAGTAATTTCTTAGTTGCCTACTAGATTTCTCTTTGAGGTGATGAGCTAACTACTTGTAAATCCCTTAGATCTGTAGGGAAATAAGCATAACCAAATTAGCATTGGTTAAGTAACTCCCACAAGGGAGCACCATAGCCCAACGTGGGGATGTACGGGTGTAGACAGACTCCAGATATGTAGTCCGATATTCTCATTGTCCTTTTCCATGCAAGAGAGTTCTATTTGACTCTATTTTAGAAATGAGACTAATCCGTATGGAAATTTAACCATGAGACATCCATCCATCCATCCATAGTAATTCTGCCCGAAGGCAGGTCCTTCACTGCAATCATAGCATTTCCATGCTATGCTTGCAGCTTTACTAGGAAATTGTAGGTGTGGTAGCTTCCCGTTGCTTTCCACACCGGTGAAGGATGATGATGATGATAATGATAAGGATGATGATGGCCATATGATTTCGGGGACCGTTTGGGCCTTAAAGTTTTCCTGACATTTGTCTTACAGTTGAGGAACAACCCCGATAAAAACCTCACCCAGAAAAACTGCCCTGACCGGGGATCGAACCTGGGCCCGCTGCGTAACAAGGCCTCACGCTACCTCGAGACCACAGCGGTGGACCCATGAGACATTTAAATTTATAAATTCTTGCATAGCTATTTGACCTTACCTAAAATACTACTTTATCCAAAGTATAGGCCTATGATGAAGGTGTTTCCTGAGTTACATGGAATAGCCTATTATTTTCATGCGATGTTTCACGAAACTATTTTTACCAGTCTAACGAAATAACAAAGTGGAGAGAAAAAGTTGTAAACAAACAAAACTCTGCTTTAGAGGAGAACTGTATTAACATTTTATATTTACTGACTGTTATTGTAATTTATATATGGAAGTTTTGGATATTAGTGTTACTTAATGTAAAATATAAGCGTAGTAGTTGTACACTCAGGGACATTAAAACTTCTTGAGAAAATAAACGGAAACCGGTGATTTGTACATTGGCAACGTTGCTGCTTACATTCATGCTTTCTCGTAGCTCTGAACTAAGTACTATCCTGTAAGTTGGTGGCCTGCATTTGCGTTTAGCTCGTGGTGAAAATATGGGATAAGTGCCGACCAACATTGTATAAACGTAGATGAATCAATAACTACTATTCCCTTGTATGATAAGCCATTCGTGTTGGACATATGACTTCTTTTGTTTTACTTTAATCGTAGCTTGTGATGAACTAAAAATAACATCGTCACCTTATTTCTAAAGCCTCGTAAGTCTAATTTAACAATTTTTTCAGGAGAGCAATAAAAACATTTTTGATAATGCTTATTATATGTTTTTAATAACCTATTTTGAATGTTTATATTCAAAATAAGGCATTAAAAACGTAGCCCTAATGTCTTATTTTAGGAAGTAATATTTTGAGGTTTTTTAATCAAGTTATTTTGAGTCTGTAATATCTTACCTCAATATTAATGTTAAGATAAAATACTACAGACTCAAAATAACTTGATTAAAAACGTAGTTACAAATTAATAAACAATGTTAAATATGTTTTTATTGCTCTCCTGAAAAATTTGTTAAATTTGAGTTACGAGGTTTTTGAAGTAAGGTGACAATATACTAGATTATGTGTATGAACGCCTCTTCTTTTTTGTGTTTACATATCTACAGTGATGTCAGATACAATACTTTTAATGTCTCTGAGTTTATATTCGGCACTCATTTCGTCAATGAAAAGTGACACCTTATGAAAATAACAGTAAAACTTATGGAAATAGTATTATAGATTAAAATGTTTTAAACTAAACCAAAGTTGTGGGACTCCCTGTCCTGGAGGGGTTGGGAGAAAGCGAAAACAACTCAAGTTGTATCGGCTCCTAAGTTTCGATACTGTATTCAGTTTTAGTTCTATTATTTATTTCCAAGTCATTGAATTCTACATTGTAGAGTGGAGTGGTGATGTGTGAAAATATCGTGGCACTAGCTTATCTATTCTATTGTTTGGTAGGTATGTATCATCTCTCCTCGCATGCTTTCCAAGCCGCCCGCGCCGTATGAATATAAATGAAGCGGAGATGCTTCAGTCCACCGACCACCAAGATACAATTGCTACTTAAGTCTGCCAGAGCAATGTTTATAGCAATCCTGGTGTTTCTTCAGTTACATGTGATATGCAGCGAGAAAATATTGTTAACACATTAATGCCATAAAAATAAAAAGGCGACCAAAACAAAGTAGGGGTTTGTCTCTCCTTATTGTGCATAATTTAAGCATAAAAAAACGAAAACGCCGAAAGAGCATAAAACGACCAGAACGCATTTAGGATATATATATTTCACCGCTGTGGTCTCGAGATAGCGTGCTGCCTTGTCACGCAGCGGGCCCGGGTTCGATCCCCGCTCGGGACTGTTTTTCTGGGTGAGGTTTTTATCGGGGTTATTCCTCACTTGTAAGACAAATGCCAGGAAAACTTTAAGGCCCAAACGGTCCCCGAAATCATATGGCCATCGCAATCATCATCATTCATATTCATCTTATCATCATCTTTCATATGTGTGGAAAGCAACGGGAAGCTATCACACCTATAATTCCGTAGTAAAGCTGCAAAGCATAGCATGAAAATGCTATGATTGCAGTGAAAGACCTGCCTTCGGGCAGAATTACTAGGGATGGATATATATATATGTGTGTGTGTGTGTGTGTGTGTGTGTGTGTGTGTGTGTGTGTGTGTCTATATGGTTATGAACGAAAATTCGTCATCTAATTAGTGGCGCGCATGAATGGATTAACGAGATTCCCTCCGTTCCTACATATGTATATGTCTACATGGTTATGAACGAAAATGTTGTTACTTACAACTAACTCACTGGCACTATCGGTTCATGGCTGCGCGGGCATAAGCTCTCCACACATGCTGAGCTGTTTTCCAATCATCCCCTGTATAATGAACTTCCCTCAAATTAAAGTTGATGTTATTCTGCCAACTTATTCTCGGCCGACATATTGGGCGCTTTCCCTCAGGTTTTCCTACGAGTTTCCATGCCCTTTTTCATTCCCTATTCGTGCAACATGTTTGCCCATCATATTGTACGAGACTTAACTGTTCTTATTGTATCTGGTTTCCCATAAAGATCATGTAGCTCACTGGTTTTTAGTCTCCTCCATTCGCCTATCTCTTCATCTCTCTTTGGTCCAAAACTTTTCCTAAGAAATTTATTCTCAAATACTTCTAATCTTTCCTCTCCCTTTTGTTATTTATAATATGTCATAATGTTTTTGGCATTATGAAAATTCAAAACGCGTTATGCTCATTTTCTATAGCCACAAATTATGTGAAAATACTTTCAATTATTCACAAACAAAGTATTTTGTTGGAATTATTAAAAAAAAAAGCTTATTAAATGATCTGTTTTTTCCCTGACTTTGCCTCAATTCCGTTACCATTTTCATTCCTATATGCTAGGTATTGTCCAAATACCGGTTGAAAAGAGTAACAGGATATGTATTTTTACAAAATACCATTAACCGGCAAGAGTCATGTTAGCGTTTGCCAATACTTTAAGCGGCCCCTACCCGATCAATATTTACGTCAATATATTGCACAATAATTGACATTGTACAATAATATTGATCGTCTGTAGATCACATTGAGATCGCACAATATATTGAGTCAATCAAAAATAGTTTGTTTATTATTGTGCAATCTAGTAAATATTGCGTCGTCTGTTGGTAATATTGCGCAATACTAGTTCAGTTCTGTGTTAACAGTGTTGGAATAAACATGTTGACTGCACAAGTATCACCCGCGAAGTAATTTATTGAGCAATAATATTGCACCGTGTGGGTTGGCCAAGCAATGCTATTGTACAAAATAGTGTACAATATATTGACGTAAATATTGATCGTGTAGGGGGTCACTTTACTCCTTGCGACAGACTTGATACAGTTACAAGTAAAAATTGTGCAAACTTAAACATGTTAATTTTAACTTGACTTCAAAATCTTTATTTGATATTTAGAATATGTTTTAGAAAGTTGGTTGCAAAGTAATTAGATAAATGTTTAAAGCTGCTTAATTTATGAAAATTGGGACGTAATAGAAAAAAGACAAATTTTACTTTTGAAAGATAAATGCCTAAGAATTTTATAAGAACTTGCTAAATCATATAATTTTTCAGTAATAGGCCTATTTATAGTGCTGGTGATTTTTCCTGAATGTATCTCGAAATGACGTTACAAGTTTTACAATAACCACTGTCGCTCTCCATGAACCAGTGGCCCATGGTCAAAGCTCGTATCTTCTTCCGAGGTTCGCGGATTTAAACCCATTCGGGATTGATAGATTTTTTCAGGGGTGAAAAATTATTCCTTCAGAAAGGAAGTAAAGTCATAAGTCCCGTAAGAAGAATTACTAAGCATAAGATGACTCAAAAATGAAACAAAAGCCTCTAAACAAAATTGTCGAACAATTCAGGCCCACATTTTAATAGTGACGTTAATGACATGAGATGTTAAAAACCAATGTTAGGCCTATGTAAAACAAACCCAATATTCAATAATCGCTGCTTACGTTTTATGACAATGACTATACTTTTCGATAAATGCAAGCAGTTTTAAAAATCAATAGAAAAAATCAGAGTTTGAAAATATTCAAATCGTATATTACACTGCCAGGTTGGGAAGTGGTTTTTACAGAAGTGAGGAAATGATTAAAAAGCCGAACCATGGCGAGGTTTTTAATTTTCGAGATTCTGTAAAACACTTCACAAACGTGTATTGTACATTATTTCTTACACGTTGGTGTTTTCATAATAATATATAATAGTAGAATAATAAAGTCTTTTATATAATTGTAGGCTTTCACGGCCGGCGTCTTGATCCATATTTGGTTCGTCTTCCGCGCTTATAGGCCGTGGTCCGGTTGTCTTCATACTCGATGTAGAGAGACAGTTTCCAACGACCAGCCAGTCTGCAGCCGACTGTTGAGGAGTTCACAGAGAGCACGCAGTATCTCCTGATGAGGTCTACCGCAGCAGTAGACGAAACGTCGAGTATGAAGACAACCGGACCACGGCCTATAAGCCCGGAAGACGAACCAAATGACGAATCAATGAAGTCTTTGTTAGAAATGTTTAAGTTCATTATAAACAACTGACTGACGTTAGCAGTCTGGCCACTGTATGTTCGATAAATGACGTAAATAATTTATTTGAGACCACAGCAGGCCGTGACACCAATCAGGCATAAAATGGCGGCAAGTATGAATAATTATATTCAAAATGACGAAATTGAGGTAGCGTGGGAAGTAATGTTTCAAATAAAATTCATTTCATTTAAAACGCAGTGATTTGTTTCGTATAAGTAATGTATATTAATACTAACTTTTGCATATATTTTTTGCACATGTATTGTACGTAGTAAACATAAAGGACAGTGGTTTTACTTCCCGCCCTAGGTAGGTAATTTGTAATATTACAGGATAGTTATTTGGTTATTTATAGATTGACAACCCCGAAATTTAGAAAATTGAACTTTCAATCATGGCCGCCATTCCTGGAATTAGGGCCTACGACAGAACGCGCTATCGTGCAAAAACAGAATTTTTATAACATATTCCTTTTGAATAGATCTTTTTAGAGGACTAGGAAATTAAAATAAATTATCTGTTTTATTAATAACTTAAAATTTACCCTTAATGATTTTAATGTCGAATCTCATTATTTTAATACATATTCTAAGGGTTGATTGCGCGTGGAAACGTACAAACTGTGTCTCTGAAACTTGCATTTTCTGTCTTCTTTCTCATTAGTTCCCCTTGTAACAACGAGAAGAGAGTCCGAATTATAACAATTTGTTATAACTTCAATTGAATAGGCCTACTAGAAAAAACTGAGATCTAAGTGATTAATCTGTATATATAGATCTATTCGTATTTATAAAAAAATAAATGGCATTGCTAATATACAAAGACAATATTTTTAATGCTCACGCTAATTGAAGTTGACATCTTCCACTCACTTTTTTTATAGACTGTAATAATTCAAATATAGAATGCATAACTTCTGCCATCTCTCTTTACTGCTAATTTCCGTCTAGAACTGAAGCGGGGAATTCGTAATAATTTTGGAGTGGATATACCATATTAGTATCAAATTTCAGCAGCATTTTGTTGCGGCTGTAACTCCGGACATTAATATAGTCCTTTACATAGGGCCTATGTATTTATGCGTACGAATTTGATTATTTTATCGTATTAGGGATATTTTTGTGCTGTATGTCACCCATGAAATTCAGTTAAGCGATTCTTACTTACATAATTTAAACGATTTGCACATAATGGAGAATATTTCCTTGTTTTGTGTTTCAGCTTCAGTTGGAATATCTGTTGAAATATTTAAACCGTATTTTTTTCTTACAGCAATTGTAAAAATTACTTCAAGTGTTTATATATTTTGTCATTTCTGGTCATATCAGATCTCTCTTCCAGCAGTAGGTCCTTGCTGATTTTTCAAATTATGACTATATATTAAGTTATATAATTTTAGTTTCAGATTGTGCATATTCCAATAGCAAGAAAACACCTCAAATCATGGGTTTGCTTGTTTCAGCAGCGGGTACTCGATTGATTTGACCAATTAGCTGTTCAAAATGTCTAATTATCTTTATATTTCAGTGCAGTTTAAAATTTGAAACTGAATCCTGTTAGAAAAAATGAAACGCATACAGCTGCAGCACATTTTGGAAGTCTTACACGGAAATATATTTCAGCAGGTATTAAAAATCCGGAAATATATGTATCTCTGTTACAGCAACAGCAACAATTGGCTGAGCTGGGTAGAAAGCAGTTGGAGCAAGCTATGCAACAGCTGCAGGAGCAGCTCCAACTTAATCTCATTCAGCAGACACATCTTATGCAGACTGGAGATAAGAAAAAAGCATCTGGACCATTGCAGCAGCTAGGCTTGCAACAGCAGCAGTTGATGCAACAGTTACAGATAACTCAGAGGCAGTATCTTCTGCAACAGGGTATCGGGATTCAACCGATGGTTTTGGCTCAGGCTCAGGCCCAGGCCCAGGCCCAGGCTCAGGCGCAAGCACAAGCGCAAGCACAAGGCGCAGGTAGGGCAGAGGCCGATACATCAGCCCATAAGCGCCAGTTGCGCCAGCTCTGGTTGGGATGATGGGCGGTAAAGCGTAAAATCTCATTTCAGTTACAAAATGTGGCCCCTCCATTTTCTGAAGAACTAGGAGCTCGGAAAGTCTTGGCTCAATAAAGCTGTCGACAAAATATATGAAATAGAAATGGGGAAATGACAGTTATCTCCTCTAATCATTACAGTTAAATATTTAAAAAGAACTGTGTCCATACATTGGGGGATCTGTTTGTTCAGTACGATAGAGGCAATTTCACATGAAGTTTACCGTTAATACGACAAATTGATTTGTAAATGTCTGTTTACCGTATTAGGTTTTTATCCAAGTCACGTGAACATAATGATATTATTAGGATCTGCATGAGCGGGCTATAGTATTCGACAAGAAAATGGAGTACAATGGTACAGTTATAGTAATTTCAGATGCTATGTAACATGAGGATAAGATTTTATTAAATAAAAAACAAGAAAATAAAAAACACAAAAGTTGCTCTTTTAAGTGGACAAGTGACAAGAAAATGATATTTAACCGTAAGAATTTTGTTCAAGGTAACCAGAATGAATTTTGTAATGGTGCCTATGAATGCTTCTCGTACAAGAGATGTAAAGTGCTCTGTATTTTTAAAAAGGCAGCCCGTCGGGAGGAAGCAAATGCATTAATATTGTAAGATATTTCGTGTTTGGTAAATTGCTCCACCGCTGAATTTTTTCCTCGTTTTCGTATGTCATGCAGAACAAATTATATATAATGCAAAGTGTACACAACCAATGCCCTCTCTTATTGCATTACATAACAAACACGACTTACTGGTATTCCCTGTCCAAAGGGCTAACGATTTCTTTATTACAACTGACATATGTTTTTGTACATGAAACAATAAAGAAGTTCTATGAAGACAGCCAAGATTCCTTATGATTCTCATTCGGAATAAAATGAGATCCTAATTTATAATTTTAAAATATGGATCATACTTATATCATGAATGGAACATATAGGCCTATACATAAGCATAATGTTTATTTATCACCGTGTATTGAAAAATATTTTGCTCTTTTGTTGGATAATTTATTTTTACAATTTAATAATAATGAAAATTATTTAACAATTCAAATAAGCATCTACGATATATTAAAATCACTGCAATTGTAAGAAAAACACGAGCCTATACCGAGTTGGATTTTTGAAAAAGAGAATACAGCAAAAATAATTGAAATCAAATAAAACTCCATTACTACAAGACTGGTGCAATATCATAAAACAAGATTCAACAGAAAGCTAATGCGGTACCGTCTGAAAAAAGTAGAGCAAAATAAATTAATATTGCATCGCTGTAGCGTATGCTGAGATATTTTTATTTAATTCGATCATATCACGGAAGAGCAAATGAAAACATATAGGCCCTATCATGTATTTACTGTTTTCAACAGCATTGGTTTTTAAATTAATCGTAACACATTTCAAGAAAACTATTTATTTTACAACAGTGAAGATTTTCATTAATTTTGAGATATTTTATTAAATATAACATATAAATAATAATAATAATAATAATAATAATAATAATAATAATAATAATAATAATAATATAAGCGTAATATTTTCATTGTCACACCATATTGTAATGGAATTTAATGCATTTAATGTCTATTCTCATAATAGAGTTCTTGAATTTTACTTGAAAAGTGATTTTCTTAGTAGGCCTATTGTTTATTCTACACTTCTTCATTTAAAATAATTCAATTGTTGTGTATTTAAAATAATGGATACGTCGATTATAAATAGTAATGAGTTCACTGGGCGATAGGCCTAACTCTATAATTTACGAAGGAAACGAAAAAGAACTTGAAATCGGAACAGCCCAGATGGTCTATACCGTGAAGTTACTGATAATGTTCAACTGAAAAAGAACTACTAACTATTGATATTTACGATATTACTTGTAAAAAAATTAATTGATTTTGTGCTAAGTTGTATCAACGTTTTGGAAGAATTAATTAATTCAAAATTGTAAATTCAGTTGCCATAAAAAATGAACGATTCTTAATAGAGGTTTGAAATACTACTCCAAATACCAGCGAATAAAAGTGTAATTAGTATAAATAAAGGAATAAATTAATAAAAAAGTATTCGTTCAAAAGGAAATACGGCATAATAATTTGGCCAACTTCAACATGAATATATATGACATAATAATCGATTTTATCCAAGTGAACCAGAGATAAATTAGAAGAATTCTATAATGTAGAACGGATAATCTCATTGTAAGAATAAACGACGCCCTCAAGTAGCGACATAAAAAATGAATCAGCTTAAAATAAACATTGAAATATTGAAAAAGCTTAAGGTATTTAGGTATAGATAGTGAAGTCTAGTTTTGAAATAAATAATATTCACAAAACTGTTTAATCACACAATTCATTACGTATGTATACCAGAATTTTCACATCATAAATAAGCTTAACCAGGTTTCAGCTTCGAAAAATGAAAGGTGAGCTTCTTTGAAGAAAAGAGTCTCAATTTTATTCAAATATGCAAATCTTCTTCGAGAATAAGCACAGCAGACATTGGATAAATCAGAAAAACAACTTTTACACGTTTTCAGATTACAGAAATAATACATCAATAGCAGAACTGATAACAATTCCAGTCTTGTCAAAAATATTAAATTATATCAAAATGATAGAACATGTGAACTGAATGGCAAGAGACAGAAACCAATAGGAAGAAGAAAATAAGGATATCAATGGAGAGAATTGTTGATTTGTGACTGGAACAGGTTAGAAAGTGAGCTAATTCAATAACTGCTGGTTGAGGATATTGATTATTATTACTGTTACTGTTATTATTAATATTACTATGCTGTTGTTGAAGATCTCCGGGCCAAGTATGATCGATGATTAAAAATATCAGTATCTAATAAATTGAAATTATATTCTAGACTATAGGCCTACCTAGTTATGAGTGTCTTCTAGTAAGGACACAATTTAAATTCACAACTACTCCAAACTTTATATGATCGCAAAATGTGAAGATTCTTTATATTAAATCATGATTAAACATTATACTATGATAATGTTAGAATAATCCCAAACGACTTAATTCTTTACATAAAAATTATTAAAAGTTATTTTTAAATAGCGGAATATTGTTATGAGTACGCAATGCGAACATTGAAATGAGAAGTAGTACTCATTAAAACTTTCGTTCATGTTTAATCACGCATTACTGGAATTATTATTGTGAAATTTTAAAAATATTTACAGATGAAGCGATTTTTTAGAGCGTTTACTTAACATCAATATTATAACATCAAGTAATACGGAAGTACTAATAAAAATTACTCGTACTCAGAATTATATTTTGAAAGAATTTACAAATTACGGCATATTAAAGGAAACTATGGGCTTACGATGTGAATGAATAAATGCTATCCAAATTGGAAATGCCACCAGAAAGTATTAATTTCTCTTATCTACAGCCCTGAACAGGAAAAGAAGAAAATTTCATGTTACTGTATCAATTGAAAATCAATAAGAAACTCTAAACTTGTTATGCGATATGTAAATTAAATTAGCGTTTCTTTGTATAAATAAAAAATCACATTAATAAAAATCTTGAAGGAATGTTTAAAAAATCTTAAAATACATATCATTCGTTATACTTTTTTTCTCATTCATTTACAAAATCTATAGTAGAAAAAATTGAAAAAAAAAATTCTGAAACAGATGAATATATATGAACTGCATTTTTATAATTCCATAAATATACTACGAGTATATATTTATAACATTTAAAACTTATACTCTCAATTAAATCTTAAATTAATGTCAAAAAACAAGTTAGGCCTGGAATGAATATAAATGGAAGAATTATTACGCTTTATATTGCGTGAAAATACGATTGCAAGAAAAAATATGGATTCTGAAAAATTCTTAAACCATAATTCTAAATTCACAAGAAAATAATGAGGAAAACAAGCACATTATACGAACAATAGTAAACTAGCCCTATTATGTTTGAAAGAGTCAGCTTAGTTCCAATTCTACGCAATGTAATCCCAAGTAAGATACTAAAATAATAGATCTACATTAACATTTGAAAAACATTTATTATAAATCACAGTAAAGTATTTTTTGTTACTAGAATTTACTGTGCTGTATTCATGATCCAATATTTAAAAAGTTTCTAATTGTGTGATTTTGATAATTAAAAAGTAAATTTATAAATTATTTTATATACTAATTAAATATTGTGATATGTAAAGTGAAGAAACTGACATTACTTATTACAAATAGCTTCACTGTTATTTCGGGAAAACAAAATGAATTTTAGAAATATGAAAAGGAATACGACATATCAAAGGAAGTGGTCTGCTTTCAAGAAGAAACTGTACCTGTAATTGTATTGGAAAATATCAAGTTGTATTTTGTATAACGATTTAAAATGAAAAGTAATTCTCCTCTCATTTTAAAATTATATATATCAGGTTTGGAAAATCAAGTATGTTAATTACAATTTACTTGCAAAATAAAAAAGTTGTAATAGAATTTGATGATTTTGAAATGAATATTCATTGTCGTGATTCTTATGCACTTGTATAAAAACGTGAAAATATGAACATGTGCTCACAAATACAAATTATGGCAGTCTTTGCTGAAGATCTTGTAAAACGAAGGAAAGAAAATGCAGACAAATTGAAGAAAATTCAAGGTTGAATAATATGTATAGCCATGAAACGATCTATTGACAATAAGCACTACAGGGAGGAGGCGGAGAGCTAGTTATTTTCAAGGTATGTTTCCTTTGCCCCTGATATCCGTTTTCTGTTCCCATCCACATGACGAAGAGTTGTCAGGAGTTCCGCACAAAACGTGGGTGTCAGTCTTCTCTTCAGGTGTTCGGCGGCGGTTTCACGTGTGGAACGCGGTCCTTGTCCATCCCATCCCTGCCCTTTCGGACCGGAAATAACGCCTCTGCCTCCTCACGTGAAACCGCGGAATGGAGGGGTCGACATTTCACTACATGCTCACTGATGCATTCCTTGGATACAGTCTGAATAAACAATTTACTAGAATAAAGACACAAAGGAGATTATTTTTTGTGTGCGAATACATGTAATCGCAGAAACGCCCAGCCTCCCCCAGAGCTCGCAAAGGGTAAACAATGAGAAAGAGAGAGACGAATGGATATTGGGAGGGATAGGAGATACTGACACCCACATTTGTGCGGAGTTCCAACCAAATGGCAAACAAACGCCGTCTCCATACAGTATATGCTTGCAAATTAAAAATCCCCCATCAGCTTATTTCCGGCGCTGCTGCTTACTGGGCAGTTTGCGCGCCCTACTTGGTGTTGACAGGTTGCTTGACCGCTCCGTCAACAAATGACAAATGTTTGATTACTCTATCGATTTCGGAGTTGGTCCTTCGATACCAAGTACGGCAATC
This sequence comes from Diploptera punctata, assembly GCA_030220185.1. Taxonomy (NCBI): domain Eukaryota; kingdom Metazoa; phylum Arthropoda; class Insecta; order Blattodea; family Blaberidae; genus Diploptera; species Diploptera punctata. The sequence goes on from JASPKZ010007614.1 coordinate 1,091,493, forward strand.
GTAAGTTCATCTCTAATTTCTACCGAGCTTTTCTTCATTTTCACTTAAAATTACTTTTGAAATTGTAATAATACTGAAAAAAGAATTAGGCCTATACGTATAGGAGACATTTAGCATATACAAACTGATAAAATGTAATTAACATTGCAATTTCAAATAGTTTTTCCAGACCAAACTTCCATTTTTATTGTTTAATTTTTTTCGCAGCTAATTTAAATGTATTGAAGTGCTGAAAACGTATTTTCTTATGTTTGATTATACAAACAAAATGTTTAATTTTCTCTATGAATATAATTTTATATAATTATATAATAGACCTCTAATCAAATTTTTTGGACTTTTAGAATTTTAGAGATGGATTTTAAATATCCCACTTTCACCTGTGGTATTTGTTACGATAGGCCCTATGTAAATAGTCAATTGTACTTTATTTACAAATATATTCTTTCTAATTATTGCTATGGTATTGTTCACTTTTACTTCGGCGTGTAAAGTTAAAATTTAGACTTTAATTGAAAGATTTAACTTTGCTATATTGGCTTACGTATCTGACACAATACAGCGTATGGATGATCAGTTAAACCATTCAGATTTTAGGAACTTATGGTTTTTGAAATATTAAGCAGAGAAAACATTTCCATAAGCTAATATAAACAATAGTTATATCATAAAGATAATAATGATTTCATTCTAGACAAGAAATAGACCTACATAGGGCTATTTGTATTCGGGATTTAAAATTGTGTATTTTGTCTTACAGGCTTGTTTACTTTTACCCCTAGTTGTTAAAAATAATTGATTAAGATATGTCTCTTTTACGTTTCATTGTAAATTATCCTATAAACCTATGACTGGTTTTCACGGCGGTTATGATCATGTTTTATTTAAATACTATTAAACCAACCGTATTAAGTTACTTCAGTAGGCGTATACTTATAAGAAATTACATATTTCGTCATAAAATATTTTTAACTTGACTATTTAACTCATGCCCCAAATGGGAGTGAATGACAAATCACGTTTTAATTAATTTTGATTTACAACCAATCACAGTCGTGTTTCACCTCGATTTTATCATAAGTAATGCCACAAGTGATTTCCAAATTATCGATAAATTCACGACTCACGAAGTGAGTAAGCTGTTTACTCACAAATCATTATTTAACTATAGTTATTTTAAAATACTTATATATTTGATGTAAACGGCGATGTTTGAAAAGAAATGAGAAACGGTTGGTACGCTTCATCTGTTTATTTTGTTCGTCACTGCAACCAGATCATATTATTTATTGCCAAAGGAACGCAATATTGTAAGAATGCACTCTAGTGGAGAAAAAATGAAACACATCGAACTGTATATTAATTAATTTCTGATGTCCTATGACAATTTTATTTTTCTGGAATGTTATTACCTGGGAAAAAATACATTTAAGAAAGTGCAAACAGTGGTTTCTTTTTTTGGTGGTATAATCGATTGCTACAAATGTTTTTATATTAACTCCCGCATGCGCTACGTGTTGACATTCATGCACTATATATACAATCTGGTAGTCATATTTCTTAAAGAGTCAGTCACTGCAAAATAATGCTATGACCTATTCAGAATGTTAAAAAGGAGGTGCTTCCTTTATTATGATAAACATTAGATGGTAAATCTAGGCGAAACACGACTGTGATTGGTTGTAAAAAAAATATTGAAATGTGATTGGTCATTGACTCCCATTTGGGGCATGAGTTAAATAGTCAATTTAATTTCATCATATTAAAGAAAGCTCTTCCATTTTATCATTCTGAATAGGTCAGAGCATTATTTTACAGTGACTGACACTCTAACAAATACGTTGAATATAACAATTTATATATTAAGATGTAAGAATCCTAGAAAGCAAGTGGCTCCCAGATTGTATATAACTTATAGTGCACGAATGTATCCAGATACTGCTTGCGGGATATAATAGAAAAGAATTCGTAGCAATTGATTATACCACAAAAAAATAAACCACTGTTTCACTTCCTTAAACGTATTATTTCCCAGGTATTTACGTTCCAGAAAAATATAATTGACATATTTACATCCTAGGACATTAGAAATTTATTAATAATCTATAATGTTGGACAGTTTGATGTGTATCATTTTTTCTCAACTAGGGTGCATTCTTACAATATTGCGATCCTTTGGCAATAAATAATATGATCTGGTTGCAGTGATGAACAAATGAAACATAATAAACATTTCTCATTTGTTTTCAAACATATAGGGCCTATATAAATATATACATATTTTAAAATAACTATATTTAAATAATTATGTGTGAGTAAACAGCCAAATTTCATTCGTTAAACAGTGCTAACAAATGTCACTCTTGATTTCAAAATTCTCTAGTTAAATTCACTCTCACTTCGTGACATCGTGACATCGTGAATTTATCGATAATTTGGAAATTGCTCGGCATTAATTATGATAATTTTTGCTCGTAAAAATATAGTGACCATGGTAGATTACTATTTACTAATTGGATTCTTTAAATTTTGACTCGTATTTTTTAATCAGATTGTGTTTACAACTTGAAAATATTTTTGACACTAAAAAATCACTAAATGCAAGTTTATTCATTTTAATCTAGTTGTGACATTAAACAGAGATATGCACTTATCGTGAAGACCTACTTTGTCACATATTATGAAGAAAATTGCTGAATATTTCATTCTAGAGCTTACGATAGATCATATTAATTCTAGATAGGCCCAGCCCAAGTATTCGCTATACCAAATTTTACTAATTGAAATAACATTATAAATCTATGTTATTCCTGTAAATGAAAATTATTTAGATTAATAGGTTTATTAATTCGTTTACATTTTGAAATGTGTTAGAAAGCTTTATTTTTGGCAGCAGATTATTTATAAAATAAACAAAATTATGATCGTGATTTTAATAAAAGAAACAAGCCAGTAAGACAAATATTTATGTAACAAATGCCACGTGATAGACATTTTGATTGGGTGACACTGGATGAACTGTCGGTCCTTAGGGATGCCTCCAGCGGAAGTGACGAGTCCGTGGAAAGAGACTGCAAACGAAGGACTGGATTCCCATCATAATCCCGCCGCCCATAAAAGCATCACGGGTCTTAATGGTAAGTAAAATTTCGTAAAGATGACATATTTTACTTTTTAATTATCGGTTAACTTATTTGAAAGCGTCAATAAATATTATTTACCTTATTTTTCAACAATCTCATAAAATGTCAGTAGTGAAAGTGAATCACGAAACGTTTTCAATGGAAATTAGGGCCATAGGACTACTCCCTACAGAACACGTATGAACATAAATTGACATTTATTACATACGAAATGAGGAGTGCTCATTATCCTTCAAGTTTTGATAGCAGAAACTCTCATTATATTCGATTTTCAAAACAAACCTCATTCTTCAGAGTAAATATGATGATGATGTTGATGATAATAATAATAATAATAATAATAAAGTATAGTATTCCCACTACAGGTCTCAGGAGACCCTTGGGATAGTGGCAGGTTAAGGCTCCCACTTTTTCTGGACAATCGGCACTTGGTGTCAGTCGGGTTGCCAGCCCTGTGTAACGGCCGCCTTTACCCCCAGAACAAGCGTCTGATACTCATTTTCGTTAGAGGCTGGGTCGACCCCAGGGCCATAGTGCCGCCAGAAGGTTGGGGTCAGTTTAAAAATCCTGACCCCACCGGGACTTGAACCCTCTACCTTCCGGCTTGTAGCGCAGTGGCTTAACCACTACGCTACGGCGTGCCCCAATAATAATAATAATAATAATAATAATAATAATGTCAAGACTGTATTTTTTTAAAGGAAACTTTATCCAAATTTGTATGCTATTTAAATTCCTACGAAAAAATTTAAACATTTAAATAACACGGATAAGATGTTTATCATTTAAAACCCTATTGGCGCATTTTCAGTATGGATGAGTGAAAACATTCAATTCTTAGGCCTAAATTTTAAAATGAAATATTTTTCCTTTTAGAACAATTAATTGTTATCGATTAGCAGTTGCAATCCAGATCTATGTTATTATTTTTCCAAAGTGACGCCAATTCTTTGTCACTCCGAATATAAATTTAGAATTCAAAATGCCTATTATAATTTAGTATAATTTTCACAGAAGTAAGTTATTTCAACGAGCATAGTTAACTTAATTTTAAAATAATGTTAATCATTAAAAAATAAGGGCTAAATTTCACAAACTTCGTGGACCGCATAGGCCTATAGTTTATTAGAGTTTCACATTCTGGCCTAAATTTAAAAATCACACATCGAATCTGTTGTAGTTCATGATTAATCTCATAATTATGATGCACTATTTTTGTAGACAAATGCGTGAAAAAAAGAAGATTACCATCAAAATATTTTCTTGTGTTTACTTACTGAATTAGAAAGTGTTTATCAAAATATTATTTTCATGAACCTTCTGATCGAGAAGTTGTTTCCTGTTTACAGAATCTGTTTAATATTTGTTCCATTACTGACACAATAGTCTTGTTTATTCTTTATATAAAACAGGGAATAAATCTTTGTGGTTCTGTAAACATGTTCCACAGTTTTTTTTTATTATTTCATTGTTTTGACAGATGACTTGTTTATTTTATTTTGTAAACAAGTATAACTACTGTATATACTAGAAAAAAAACAAACAAAGTAGATCTATATAAAGCAAAGCCATTTAATTTGTTGGTTAGTATCCTTGTGATCCGAGTAGTGTAAAGTTTTAAGATATGCTCAAAGTTTATCTAAAATCGTATTGCGTGAGAATTTAAGTGACAAGTTATTAAGACTATGGAATTGGTTTGGCATCAATGCACCATACTGTGACATGTATAATCTATATAGGATATTTGTAAGTACATTTTTTAGTAGGCGTTATTAAAAAAAAGGAAAGAAAAAGTATTGTTATATTTCCGGAATGTAGGCCTATTTAATAACTCTAAATGTGCAAATTAATAGTAGTTTCATCCGTTAGGTCTGAAGTATGTCGAAGTGACCAATTTTGTAAGGAATTTTCCTTTACTTGCTATAGGCTAATCATTTGTAAATTATATTTCATATAGGCTAACTTATAGGAAAACATATATGTAGAAAAAATCAGTGGTAAAAATGTATTCAGTAGAAATTAATTTTTCATTAAATGTTCTAAAACAATGTGGAAAGTATAGATCTTTGTTCAGCTACTATATGTGCAAAAAAAGGCCAAATCAAATCCGTGTAGACCTAAGTGTTCAATGTAATGTAGGCCTAATAGGCCGATATTAATTCTAAAAAATAAGATACAGCTATTTCGATTAATGGAAAGCATGATACTCTATTTATGAGATATCCGCTAACCACAAAGAAAGAGTCTCTCATCATCCACTTCGATTAATATACGAGTCTGTAGGCATATTTTTTTATATAACATGGCAAGTATAGTTTTATTGCTTACCTTATTCAAAAGCGTTCCGAAAAATCCTTACTTATAAATGAAACAATGTGTGAAATGTTCAGTTCCGAATTAATAAACTGTGAGTTGCATGTAGATATAAACTCGGTCCGTTTTCTTTTTTTTTTTTACAAAATTTCGTTTCTAAGATACATAATACTAACACGATAAAAATAATAGGCTACCTTAATAAGAATTTGAATAAAAATTGTATTCAGATAGGTGTAGACCTATGCATACAAGAGAGTAAGTGAATTTATTGTTTTAAAGTTGTAAACCGTAGAAAATAATTATGAGAATAAAACATGAACACGGATTCATTTTTTAGATAAAAACTGAAAAAAAGTTTATTACTTTTAATTAGTTTATAGTTAATTGTGCTCAGAATGTGATTTTATTACTTATCCTTTTTCCCTAAGACGCCCAGCAAAGTTACAATTTTTATGCAATTAGGCCTATTCATAAATAATTATACATTCTGTTAAATGATGAAAGAATATCGTCTTAGGCCTATTTCTTCATTACAATTAGCCCAGTATCGTTCCTGGTTAGTTATTAAATAAAATGTTCAAAACTTCGACATCGTAACTCTCAACGTGTAAATAAATAACTGTGAGTGATGCAATTTGTGAAATTTATTGTAAGGAATTGCCCTTGTGGACACTATGGATGTTTCAGGCCTCCTCAGCTCCATGGGATTGGCACGCAGAGAAGGTGTAAACGGAATAGCGGGATTACAAGACGACAAGCTTATGGACGGTTGTGCAAACGACAAGATCCATCCACTCTACGGCCATGGAGTCTGCAAATGGCCAGGCTGTGAGGCCATTTGTGACGATTTTCAGTCATTTCTTAAGTAAGTGTCAATGGCTTCGGAATCAAGCAGAGGTAGTGTAGACCTGTTTTGTAGGAATTTTATTTTTAAAAAATCTCACAAACATTACATGCAATGTCTGAATCAAATGCATTTAGTCAACAGGAATAATTCAGTTTCATCTAAAATCTAATTTAAACGGGAGGTATGCATTTTAACTTATTCTACTGAACTCACGAGATGATCCGCAAATAGTGCTTAGTGATCTAGACTAGGAGAATCAGGCATATTAGAAAGATGTTACTTTTTTACTTAAAACCGTTCGTTTCTCTTACAGGCTATCTTTGAAGTAGGGCACAAACTTGAATATCTCTATAAGAGATATGAGAAATAAAAATATAAAATATCTCAATTGAATCATAATATAGGCTAGGGCCTACTTCAAATAAGATATATAATTACATGTTTCAATTAATAAAATTCAGAATATCCTAGACTTTTTGGAAAAATAAACATGATGGAAGACAACACAAACAAAGAGGTAACCAAAATATTTTGAAATAGGAAACCAGTTATCGTAAATGTTTACTTCAAGCATTCCAAAATATGCAATTTTATAATAACGATGAACTTTTTCATTAAACTTCTTTATTTATTATTTTCACAATCAAGTTAGAATTCGTAACAACTTTTGAAATTGGTGACCAATCTAGAACATAGGCACTACCTGTATTATGTCTCGTTTACAACAGACAGCATGTGGCAAAGTGAAAAAATAGAATGAATTCTTTACTAGAGGTATCGAAGTTTATATTCTTCACTTTCTACAGTTGATAAGAATTGTAAGTTTTGTATTGGTCTAAACAAGGCATGTCATAGTTCAGAGCTCCAAGTTCCGTGCGGAGCGCGGTACTAACTCTGGAGCATGCATTCTACTTCCTACTTCTCCGGCGGGACCTGTAGGCCTACGAAAGACTACCATTGTCACGAACGCTTATAACAGGAGGAATCGAAATATAAAACAACGCACAAACACGTGTAAAGCACTTATTAATGGATAGTAGGGGATTAACTGGTATACAGTATTAAATAACAACTCAAAATATTTTAATCTGCAATATTTAATATTTGCCTGAAAAAAAAAAACATTAAGAACCAACTTGCCTCTACGTACAAACAAAACAACAGATGAAAATGCGTTTAAAATGTTCATGTGTTTCTACAACATTTTAACAAACATGATTTATTATTTCTTGGTACAGGAAAAAAAAAAAATAGTGGGTGTATTTACAGTTCCTTCTGTAGGAAAATAAATCACTTCTTTTCAGGGTGCTACTTCCCGGGCATTCTTACTTGACACTTGACTTTTTTATTTTATTATATTTTTATATAAAACTTTCCTCATTAGAGGATTGCCACAAGGACAAAGTGATCAGACAATTAAATTTCAAAACTGATGAAATATACATTTTAAAAATTCAAATTGTAATTTAAGTATATTCTATAAAGTAGAAATTTTGTAAATATGGTTTCTTAAAACTGTAATTGATCCTCTAATGGCAGTGATGGCAATTTTAGCAGCGATGGCAATTTTAGAAAGATACACTCTGTCCAAATCTAAGAAATTCCAAAATTTAGTTAAGAATCCTGGTATAGTACCTCTTGCACCGATCATCAATCCTGTGACAGTTATACTATCTAATATGTATTTATCTTTGTAATACTCAACTGTTGGCTCATAAATGGTATTCTTTTCAGAGTCAATTTCCTCAAGTTGGCTACTATGAGTCTCAAAACAGATTGTGGGATATAATATCATACAAATTTTAGAACATGGTCTAAATGCAATAATATTTATTAGTCTATTATTCCCATTTACTAATTTAATATTAAAAATACAACATTAGTACCTGATAAACCAGTCGTCCTCAACTAAAGTAAAGTTCTGTTTGAAAACTTCGTCAAGTAGTTAAAAATATGATGGCCTTTCAAAACAATGTTTCATTTTCTTCGTTTCAACCGTTATTATCGCCTCACTATGATGGTTTTCCGTTTATATAAAAGCGGGTGGAGCGACAATGGTTGACAATGATTAACATGCGAAATTATTATAGTGGCAGTAGTCGGCATCTTTGTATTTAATTATATATAATAGCTGCAGGGAAACAAAGCAAGCCGCTGGACAACCATCATAGTTAGGCTACAATACTAATGTTGTTGTATAAGTTGTACAACGGGTTCAGGTCTGCGGGCGTGTTCTTGTTGAACAAGTCTTTATTCTCAGCTTCTTTTAAAATTTCTATGTCTTCTAGGATGCTAATCTTGTTTTGTTATTCTTTCTTTGTAATTTTGACATAGTATTATCGATTTTGTCAAACTGATGAACCGTTTCTAGTGGTAAAACTTGATTTTCCTTCGTTATTAATATGTTTTTTAATGTTCAGTAATTATATCTTGCGTTAAAATTTCTTGTTGTTCTACCGATGTAAAACTTATTGCAATTTTGTACTTTAGTTTATAAACGCCTTTATTCTCGTATTTATTTGATACTTTAATTTTGTTTCATACAATGTTGTTGAGTTTGTTATTAGTTTTAAAGGCGATTTATATGTTTTTGTCTTGTTTTTTCATCGAATTAGCTAATTTAACCGTTTCAAAATTGGGAGAGATATTCTGTGCAAAAAAAAAAAAAAAATACGAAGGCTAGATTCTCGCAAGGTCTCCATGCTGAACGTAGCCATGCTCATCATAGCGTTTGACGAGTGAAACTGGACCAAGTCACCTGGTAGCGTTACCTGTCCAGCGCAGCGGAGTGCTTCTGGTGCATATCGGAGCGCACCGTCTCACGGAGCTCGTGTTTTACACCGCTGGTCTAAAAGATAAAACGGCTTACATAAACGTTTCTGATACTTTACCCATCCAAGTGTTTTGTGCAGGCGGAAAAATGTTAACTAACAAACTGTATTTCTCTTTCTATTCCTTACTATGTTGCCAGTTCCTGTCCTTTGAATTATGTTGTTTGATTGGCAGGTAGAGAGCTGACAAATACTATGTATTTTAATGATCCGTCGTTCTGCACGGTCAGTGGCAGAATGACTAACTTGACAACCCTGTTACTTTTGGGATTACGCCTAGGAATGAGCTGTCCCTTCCTTGTCCTTCTCATTACATGTTGCCACTTGTGATTTATTGTGAGGCTGGTAATGGAGAGACGACAAATACTGTGATTTTAAATGTTACGACCGCTTGAGCGTTCCGTGCTTAAATGACTAATTTGACAACAATGTTAAGATCTTTCACACGTGTTTACAGCTTCTCCCCCCACATTTGAAGTTGAAAAAATTCAATACGTGATCGGATGTACAGTTTTCTCCTAATCCCTTCCACAGATTCAGTAGATCGGCGACACTAGCGCTAAAACTCTTCTCCTCCGCCCGCGAATAGTTAACTTGGATGTGTAATAATCGTATACGACAGTCACCGCAAGGTTTGCCGATCGAGCTGTGCTTTTACTCGTCGTTGGTTGAGAGCCTCAAATTGAGTTCTTGGGATGCGTAAGTTGCGTGCATTAAGTTTACTAAACACACAACATGTGAAAGTTTAATAATAGTGAACCAATATTATACCATTGTAAAGTACATGTATGGAATTATAATTTTTCAGAACATTTATTGCATATAGTTTTAGGTCTACATTCAACTTACATTGCCGATATATAATTGTATAGGCCTATATGTTTAGGCCTATTTATTTGATTAATATAATTATTTTGTACATCATTTACAACACCTTAATGAGTAGGGATAAATCAGAAACGAATATTCCACATTTAACTGATCAAAACTTAGGTAACAGGATATAGGCCTACAGGGTGTAAATTAATTATACCGCACAAATTTAACTACGTATAGAGGGGTAGGCTATTAGGCATTTTGAAATAATGAACTAATCATCTACGAATAAAAATGTTCAAGTTATGATACAATTTGTAAAATGGTTGTCACGCCACTGATTATTTCAAATTAAAATGGAAATAAAATGTTACAGAGACTGCAACTTGCAACAAGTATGCTCTTTTAGCTCAGTGGTTATAGCAGTTTTACTACCGACGCAAATATAAGATTGACGCATCACGTTCGAAACTATCTACAGTATCATATGTGTATACTTTTTTACACGCTTTATATTAGCCTGACCTGTATCTATCTATCTATCTATCTATCTATCTATCTATCTATCTATCTACCTATCTATCTATCTATCTATCTATCTATCTATCTATCTATCTATCTATCTATCTATCTATCTATGTAACGGAATCTTTCAACGCGATTTTCACCCACTTAAAATCATCGGATCGACTTTAAACTTTGTATACTTGTAGAGGACCCGTGACAATACAATAATTTCATATTTATTTTCTAAAATCCTGGCCATAATCATCAGAAAATCAAAAAAAGTGCTTTTGTATAAATGTAACGGAATTTTTCAACGCGATTTTCACCAACTTAGAAACATTGGATCGACTTGAAACTTTGTATACTTGTAGAGGATCCGTGACAATACAATACATTAATTTCATATTTATTTTCTAAAATCCTGGCCATAATCATCAGGAAATCAAAAAACGTGTTTTTGTATCAATGTAACGGAATCTTTCAACGCGATTTTCACCCACTTAGAAACATTGGATCGACTTGAAACTTTGTATACGTGTAGAGGACCCGTGACAATACAATCATTTCATATTTTGTTTCAAAAATCCTGGCCAGAATCATCCGAAAATAAAAAAAATGAAAGCTGGTATAATAGGTTGCGGACTTGTCGAGTTTTTAGTCAATCGTTGTAAGAGCTCAGTTGGTAGAGCAGTGAACTCTTAGTGGTAGGCCTATATAATTTTAGTAATCCATACGTCGCTGGTTCAAATCCGGCTGGGAGGGTTTTTTTATAGAAGAGTAGGCCTATTACTTTTAGCTCATACTACAATAGTATCGAATTTAAAGATATTTACATTTTTATCTTATTCTGTAAAGTATTAAAACTAAAAAATAAATAATAGTTTTAAAAAACTAAAAGAACACGCTTTATTAGAAAACTAAAAAATGAAAAATAATTTTAATTTCCAGTACGCTTGGGATGAAATAAAGTGGTCAACAAAAAAATCATCTCCAACACATATAGGCCTAGAATAAAATTAGAGTTATCAACAAAAAGAAAATAATTTTACCATCAAAAGCGTGGGGTGATTTTTATGATTTTTACATTTTCTTCTTAGAGAGCTTACTTTTACCAATATCTGTTTATTATCAAATATATTAATTGATATAGAGCACCCCACGCTTTTGATGGTAAAATTATTTTCTTTTTGTTGATAACTCTAATTTTATTCTATATGTGTTGGAGATGATTTTTTTGTTGACCACTTTAATTTTATCCCAAGCGTACTGGAAATTAAAATTATTTTTCATTTTTTAGTTTTCTAATAAAGCGTGTTCTTTTAGTTTTAAACTATTATTTTTTTCCCTTTCTTCCTTTATTATGAACGTAGGGCCTACTGTAAAATAGTTACGTATGTAGATTTACTTCTGGTTTAATTGTTTATTCATTATTTTACAGAATACGATATTGTAATGTAGGCTTACAGGTTTACAAAACTATGTACGCACGTATTGTACAGACAGTTGTTTGAAAGGTTGTAGGCCTAATAATAATACTCATACTGTAGAGTACAATAGGTTTCACAAATAAAATGTGTAACTGTACTATACAGTAGGCCTACTTATGTACGTAGGTAATGAGAGTGCAGTGATCACAAGAGTAATATCACGAAGAGATACAGTGTATGTACACATGGCATACATAATGTTATTGGAAAATAAAAAGCAATCCATTTGATTAAACCAGCAAGAAGTAAAGCACCTGCAGACTCATTAGATGAAATTGTTCAAAATGGCTACCCCAATTCTCACGAAACAGACGACATCGGCGAATAAAGGATTCTCGTACCCCGTTCAAAATACTAGGTGTCTCGCGGATTACATCGCATGCTACGATTATGTGTGCAACTAACAGTTCATCTGTATCAACAAGGGTCGCATACACTAATGTTTTCAGGTGTCCCCACAAAAATAATCAAGTGGGCAGAAATCTGGAGAGCGAGGTGGCCACACTACAGACGAACTATCTCTTCCTATAATATCCAACGGCCAGGATAGGCATACACTTCATCCAAATGATTTCGCATATTCCAGCATAAATGGGGAGCAGCCTGATGTGAAGAGGAACTACTTCTAGCAATCTAGGTAGGACGTGCTCTAAAAATGTCTTATAAATGACACAATTTAATCTCTGGGGAAGAAGGTAGGGGCCAATGATGTGGTCAGAAATTACGCCTACCCATACGTTCATCGACCCCTCTCGAAGAGGGTTACTGGTTAAAATACAGAAGATGAAACATTCTTTTTGAGAGGTCTCCACATTGGAACTACTTAATGGAATTTAATAATTTAGTTGAGGACGACTGACCTACCAGGTACCAATTTTATATTTAATATATTATTACATAACCTCAACAAAGCTCTAATATGAATTTTTAAAGTTTAGCATAACTGTAAAAATGTTCCATGATGTAATGCGACATATACTGAAGTAACTTCTAATCAGATGTTAATGTAATAACCAATATGCGAATGAGTATTTTGCGCATGTCTGTACTGAACAAATTTCAGTATCAATATAAGTTATCACAGTACACACGCAGGTAAAGATAAAGAAGAAGAAGGAAAGGAAAAAATTAGCCTGCCGTGATTTGAACCATCAGTATTCGAACTCAAATCCATCGCTTTGACCATTAAACTACACGTTAATTACGCAGATTCTGCGTGTTTCACTCTGAGTTACGGCTCTCATTGTAGGCCTTACCGATGCTACTTTAACCAGTGCAGTGGCGTGCAATCATCTGCTAAGTTCGAATTTTTAAGGAATTTGATAACCCAATATTTCATAAACGTTGTTGATGTAGCCTATTATTAGCTATCAGGATCGCGGAATTATTACCAAGATCTGGAGTTATTCTAGTATAATTATCTCTCCTACTTTACTCTCCTATTGATTTATCTGTATTAATTGTCGATTGCTTTGATTCCCTATAACTAGCCCATTTTCCCTCGTAGACCATTGGTTCCTATTTCAAATTACTTGTATAATACCTATCTGTAAGCAGTTAAATTTGTGCGGCATAATTCGTTTACATCCTGTATAGTAGTAGTAGGACTTTATCAAACTGAAAGTAAGACAATGCAATTTACAAATATGGGTCACACAGTCAGATGTGCTGTTGACAGTCCTTATCGATAAAATCGGTTGACCTGATAATATAAGATAGAACAAAAAACACAATAGGCCTAGATAACAGTACAATTACATTATACAAGAATTAGGTTACGTAGAGTTATTAAGTATTAATGGTATTACACATTGCTTACTTATTTATTTATTCACGGATGAGTGTTGTTCTTATTATCCGCGTTTTTTCCGGAAATTTACCAACGTTTATCCAATGTTCAGGGTTTACCATTAAGTCGTAGCATGCCAATCTTTCACGATTTTAATTTAGAAATCTTTCCGGTAACTGATGCCTCCAATATTCTAAATCTTTACACGTTCTATATATAGGCCTATAGGCCTATATGTATAGGCATATACAGGCAATGTATAGGGACTGTATATAGGCCCTATATGATATATTTCTGAATACAAAACCCAAGACGTATAATACAAACGGAACGATGAAAGGCAAGACTGATCAGAAATAATTCATAACAAACGTAGAAAAAAAAAGTAATCCCACTACAGGCCTCAGGAGGCCCTTGGGGTAGTGGGAGGTTAAGACTCCCACTTTTTCTGGACAATCGGCACTTGATGTCAGCCGGGTTGTCAACCCTGCGTGACGGCCGCCTTTACCCCCAGAACAAGTGTCTGGTATTCATTTCCGTTAGAGGCTCAGTCGACCCCAGGGCCATAGAGCCGCCAGAAGGTTTGGGTCAGCTTAAAAATTCTGACCCCACCGAGACTTGAACCCTCGACCTTCCGGCTTGTAGCGCAGTACTTTAACCACTACGCTACGGCGTGCCCCCGTAACATACGTAGAAGAAAATAAAATAAAACAAAACTACAACTTGAATTTTAATGTTATATATATATATATATATATATATATATATAATATAATAACTTATATATATATATATATATATATATATATATATAGGCCTACACACACACACACACACAATGTAGGCTATATAGGTCCATATTACTATTGTCTGAAGCCACGGTACAAGTAAGCTGTGACGTCATCTACTGTTGCCCCGGTACTGTTTGGTCTAAAGTAGCGATCCTGCCAGTGTCCTGTATAAGACCTCATGGAATTTGAAGTGGACATTTTCCTAATTGAAAATACTCACAAGAGAACTGTTAACCATTGCAAGGCGAAACCTACCTTGAAATTTGTTTCAGAGAAGCATTGTGATGTACTAAGGTCGTGTCCAAAATATTATCTGCCGTTTTTAACTGCAAGGTAGGCCTACTAAAATCAAGCGTCATAACTCTCATTTAGATTACAGGAAAACAATAAACTGCTGAATTTGTAGATTGGATGAGCCTCACTATCTGCCGTCCGCGCCGAGTCCCGCTTCACTCCACTCCTGTCTTATGCATGCAGGGAGTCCATCTGCTACGTACAGTTGGTTGCCATTGCTGGATTATAGCTAAGATTTTGTTCCTTGCAGATAAAAACGGCAGATACATTTTTGGACACGGCCATTACATCACAACGCTTCTCTGGGAGAAATTTCAAAGTAGTTTCGGCAAGCAATGTTTGACAGTGTCCTTGTCAGTTTGACTCCTTCTGACATGTGTCAATTTAAACTAAAACGTCCTTGGAACATTATATAAGCTTAACTAAAGAATACGTTTAGCATAGCACGATTCAAGTCCTGAAATTGATGTAGCAAGCTATTGGATTTTTCCTTCATATAGCCGAGAGATAGTTTAATATCGATATTTAGGCCTATATATATGAACTTTGATTTAGTCTTTGTACCGCTTTACAAGAAATTAAAAATAGGCCTATATAAAACATTAGGTTCAAGCAGAACTGATCAAATCAGGAGAAGAATAAAAAAGATGGACAAGATATATTAGCTGTTTATTATGCATGATTTGGACAAAAGAGGCTCTTCCAAATGAATGGAAATAATCGATTATTGTACCAATCAATAAGAAAGAAGATAAAACCTATTGCAACTCCTACATGGGCACCTCAATTCTTTGAACTTCATACAAAATTTTAACAAATATATAAATATCCATACTTGCTCCCTATATTGACGATATAGATCTTAATAGATGATCTACAATGTATATTTAGAAGAAATAAGTCTACAATAGATAAGATTTTTAGTATAAGACAGATTTTAGAAAAAAAATTGGGAATATAATGACACCGTGCATCAACTATAGGCTATGTATATTTCATAAAGGCACATGGCTCAGTTAAAGGGGAGAAGTTACGTGGTATCCTGCTGGAGTTTGTAATTCATAAAAAAACTAGTTAGACTTATTCGAATGTGTCTATATGGCACAAATAGTAGGGTGCGTGTAGGCAAACAGTTTTTAGATATTTTTAAAATTTACAGTGAATTAAAGCAATGAGATGCTCTATCTCCTCTACTATTCAATTTTTTACTACATCATGCCATTGAGTCTTTATAGGACGAATAAGGGCTACAACTCAATGGCGTTAATAAGCTGCTAGTTTATCCTGAAGGTGTAGTAGGCCGATTATTAGGCGATAGCGAGGAGATCCCAAAGGCCAACATACATTCTCTATTGAGTAACATTAAAAAATTGGGACTGGAAGTAAACATCAATAAAACTAAATAGGCTATATGGTCATAGGCCTACATACTCCGTATAAATAATTTATAATATGGGAATGGAGAGTTAATTACAAATTAGGGATATTTTGAAGATGTGGCTGAATTCAAAATAATAATAGGAACAATGGGCTAATACAAACAGGAATGAGGTGCATAGAGAAATTAAACATAGCCTAAAGTCTGGATATGCATGCTATTATGCATTGCAGGGACTCTTGCCTTTCCAACTTCTCTAAAAAAAATCAAACTGAACATTTATAAAACTTTTATTCTCCTAGTTGTATAGGGCCTATGGATGCGGAACATTGGGCGTATTTCTCAACTGAAGTCTAAACCACGACCCTGGTTTTCCAATGTTTTATTGTTTCCATAAGAGCTATAAGAATGACTGAAAATTCACAGAAATTGTTATGAAATCATAGACATGATTTAGACATTTGTTTTTGTAATTAACAGCTGTAGATTTTCAGTTTTTTTATGGTTGTTATGCAAACAATAAAAAATCGGAAAATCTCGGTCGTGGTTTAGACTTCGGATGAGAAATCTGCCCAATGAGTCTTACATTAAGGGAGGAGAAAAGATTACGTGTGTTTGAGAACAAACTAGGCCCTACTTAGGAAAATTTTGGACCAAAAAGAGATGTAAGGCCTACTGTTAGGCAAATGTAGAAGACTACATAACAGTCAACTACGTGATCTTTATAGGAAACAAGGTATAATAAGAACAGTTAAGTCTCTTAGACTGCGATTGACAGGGCTTGTGGTACGAATGGGGAATGAAAGAGGGGCATGGAATCCCCTTTGTAGGAAAACCAGAGGGAAAGCGCTCAGTAGCAGACCAAGAATGAGGAGGGAGAATAATATTTGGCCTAACCATGATTTGAAGGAAGTAGATTATACAGGGCATTATTGGAAAATATTAACTCAGGATAGGGATGTTTGGAGAGCTTATGTCCGCGCGGCTATGAATCTACGGATTCGGTAGTGCCAATAAGTTATTTTGCGGTTTATAAACGGATTCAAACCCCGGACGTGATCCACGAATTTTATTAAGAGCCTAGAATTCCTGAGTATGGCATTCTTCGGAAGGAAAATGAACACATGAATCCCGTATCGTTGATTTACGAAATCTAAACCTCATCCCTGAAATAAGAGATAAGATTTAGTAAAATCTGTCGGCCCCTTCACTCGCAGCTTTCAAATGCTACACTATTGACCCTAGTTGACCTTGAATAATAAGCTATCTACCTGCAGGAGACTCTCGTTACATTTGGCAACAGTAAGTTCATACACTAAATTATTAATTGGCTATAGGCCTATATTAATCCAGATTTTTTTTACACGTAGGCCTATGTAATGAAAGGCTCTTCTAATTTACATTAACATTTCGATAAAATCCCGGATATTCGCCGAATGCTAAGCCAGTTAATAAGAGATAAGAAAAAATGGCGGATTAACTATCACCATAATACTTTCTTCTTCTTCTTCTTCTCCTTCTCCTTCTCCTTCTTCTCCTTCTCATTCATATCCTTCTCCTCCTCCTCCTTCTTCTCCTCCTCCTCCTCCTCCTTATCCTCCTCCTCCTTGTAATCCCATGTTTCCCTTAACAGAGATTTAGGCGCTCTCTCCCTACCGAGAAGAATTTGAACCATACTAATTTCGTGAACGTACACTTCTTTTCGTATAGATGTCATTTGAGTGATCCGTGGTCAGCGTTCCGCCTTATACTGACATCTAGGAAACCAAGGTAGTAGGCTACTAGGACGGGAAAATTTTGCTTAGGGGCCTTTTCATTCAGGCTTAAGGATCTTTTACGAGCCTGAAAATCTTCAGACTCGGGACCCACGGCTTAAAGTCCCTCCCGGAGGACTTGCTCCTTGGATTTTTCCATCCTTAAAAATCCATAGATCCCGGCCGAGTTTGAACCCGCGACCCTCGGGACCAGAGGCAAGGAGCATAACCACTAGTCCACCGCGGCCGATTAATACTTTCTACAAAACCAAATAAAATAAATCATTATTTTACTTTTAAAAATATTCTGTCAACTGCTGTTGGTCTAGTGGTAACGTCGTTGCTTCAGATGTAGTGGTTCCAAGTTCAATCCCAATTAGTCCGGAATACGATCTGGCCACCATAAGCATTCGTATCACTAGAGACCGGATGTTAAGGAAAATGCATACAGTTATTTATTATAGATATTGTAAAAGTGACTTCATATAAGTTCATACCGTCGACCTTAGAGTTGTCTTCCATGAAATGCCTATTTCAGCTTACAATGACTATAAATGCCTATTTTCCATTTTTTTTCAAAATTAACTTAGTAATTCATTTCAATGAAATTAATTGAAATGGACAAACTTAATGACACATGTCATTGCACAGAAAATTTGAAGTGTTATTTTAATAAATTCTGTTCGAATATTTTAGGATATAAGTGTGGCAATAGCCAGTAGGCCCTAACCTAGTAGATAAATGGTTTCCCCCTCATTGCACACCCATTAGGCGAAATAACAAGTAGGCCTAACGGCTATTGCATTTTTCCACCTTTTGCACTCCCATGAAGCGAAATAGCTCTAAGCTATGTCCCATTGTATTATGCTACAGCTCTAAGGCTCAGAGAAAGTTCTATAGTACAGCTTTGCTTATTTTCAATACAAACATTTCTAGCTAAGTGACGAAGAGGATAGATGGCTCAGCTTTCTTTCTCTGTCTCACACCTGGTGCTGAAACCTTTAAGTGACTGGCAATATAAATTTTGATGTTGGTAACACTGAATTCAGTCTGAAGTCCTCATTCTCAGGCAGGTGCTTCAAAGACAAAGTGGTTCGACATGCGTATGTGACTTATTTCTTTTTTTTTTTTTTTTTTACCTTTAGAACAGTTGTTTCACGATGCATAAAGAACGGACAACAGTAGAAAACGAACTGACCAATTTCGTGAAAGAAATTGATGCCGAAATAGTCTCAAGTGACGGTTCAATTTTGTTTGCAAAGTGTGTAAAATTTGTGTGAATTGCGCGAAGTGTCATGTTTCGCAGCATGTACACACTGCAAACCATAAGTATGCTCTTTGTAAAAAGGCAAAACAAGTTCCTAAATCATCTCTGATAATATATCTTCGTATGCTATTGATAGCATATGTTTATATTCTTTACGTAAGGCTGTAAAAACGTATGTTGTAGTCCATTTTTTGTAAGAGCCTATTTTGAATTTTAGTGCCTTTTTGCTTGTCTATTTCGAGTTTTTAAGTGCCGAACATCCAGGCTCTACTTATCACATTCACCCTTGTTTAATTTGTATGTATGAGGGAATGGTGTATCTTACCTTAAATGTTCATATTGTCTTGGAGGAGCATCAGTATTAACCCGTTTATTCGTCCGAGGAGGCGCAAAAATCCTTCCTTCGGAAGGAGAACAAAGCCGCGAGTGTTGTGTCATATATTTACGAAACTTAAAAGAATCTCTAATCTAAAGTTAGAGACCGCTTGCAAAATTTGTCGGTCCTTTCACATCCACATTTAAACTGTGGCACTTACAACCTGACATGTTAAAGAGCGTCTCTAAATACGATACTGTGCTTTATTGTCACACGCCGTAGCGTAGTGGTTAAGGCTCTGAGCTACAAGCCGGACGGTCGAGGGTTCAAGTCCCGTTGGGGTCAGGATTTTTAACTGACCCAAACCCTCTGGCGGCACTATGGCCCTGGGGTCGACTCAGCCTCTAACGAAAATGAGTACCAGACGTTTGTTCTGGGGGTAAAGGCGGCCGTCACGCAGGGCTGACAACCCGGCTGACATAAAGTGCTGATTGTCTAGAAAAAGTGGGAGCCTTAACCTCCTACTACCCCAAGTGCCTCCTGGCCTGTTGTGGGATTACTTTACTTTTACTTATTGTTACATTGTACCAAAACTTCATGTCTCCAACTTAAAAAGTAATAAGCCTAACCGTTGTAGAAAATTTTCATAAGTAAAATAAATGATTATATAGTTTTCTATAGAGAATTTAATTCGTAACTGGTTTAGTGGGTGATTACATGTAACGAAGAACTACTAAATATATATTTTGGGTACCGTAAATCCCATAGACCTAACGGACCACACGTAATCTCATAGGTCCATATAAGCTTTCGTCTAAGTTGACGATGATGCAGACGTATTATGCTGACTAATCCATCCATCCATGCAAAGTAATTCTGCCCTAAGACAGGTCCTTCACTGCGATCATAGCATTTTCATGCTATGCTTGCAGCTTTACTAGGGAATTGTAGGTGTGGTAGCTTCCCGTTGCTTTCCACACCGGTGAAGGATGATGATGATGATGATGACCATATGATTTCGGGGACCGTTTGGGCCTTAAAGTTTTCCTGACATTTGTAGAAAAACCCCGATAAAAACCTCACCCAGAAAAACTGCCCCGACCGGGGATCGAACCCGGGTCCGCTGCGTGACAAGGCAGCACGCTACCTCGAGACCACAGCGGTGGACTAATCAAGGATTAAACATTAGCCTATTCAATACTTCCCTTTAATAAATGTTGCATTTTTCTTTTGTTTAATATAAAATAGTGTATAAAATTAGTGTGTAATTTTAACACTACCTCTTAATTATAAAGATTTTGTCCAAATGATGTTTTTCAAATTTATTTATTTCTACTTTCGATATCCTTTTAAATGTAGTGGATTCATTTTTATATTGCAATACTATATTATCCCGCTACTACAAGTCTAAACGGAAGGCCTTCGAATGAAAACGAATATTTCAATCAGTTCATAAATAGACCTAGATATGAGCTTAAACACTATCCCTCTTACTAATAATCCATATATAACTTTAATACAAGGTTTATACACATCTCTGTTGAAAATTCTTACTAATAAACACTGTATTAGCTGTTCAGTGTATAAGAGGTGTACAAGTTTACGTGGGAATCGTTATACATGCCTCCAGCCTTGTTTAAGGATTGTATAACTAGACTTCAAGATCAACTGATTGTTTTCTTATAATATTAATTAAAGTTTCCTTAAATTTAACGCAAAATGCAACATTTTAACGACTGTTTGATGGATGCACAGGGCATAAATAATATTAATAAACCTCTGGGTAGGAAAATAAAGGCATCATAAAATGCCTTTTGTTACACTAATTCTCGATTAGGCCTAATAATATTTTTAAATTGAACATTGATTCACAAAAGAATATGTTCTATAACAATTGATGTAGACAAGATTTAACTTGAATGTAGTTTAAATGCTTCATAATATTATTTTAACAAAACTTCCTTATCATTAAAATTGGTACTATTATCGCAGCAAACCACATGTTAGCTTCATAGTCTTGTGGTTAGAGCTTCTGACTACAGTCCGTGAGGTCCAAGGTTCGATACCCGATCAAACTGTAATGAATCTCTATTAATTCTTAGACATAGGCCTACTCATTTCTTACACAGTTAATCACTAGTTGATGATGTTTTATTTCTGTTACAAACTGCGCGTAATATTGTTCTGACATCTTAGTGATGACGAAAATGAGACGTATTGTGCACAACAGTTGTATTGTTATATAGCTCCGGCACAACGTTTATTAGTAAGGAAATTATACATGATCTACATAAGGCTTATACATTGTATAACTAAACAACTGATGAAAGCCTGTATAAGAGATTTTTAATAAGACTGTATATATATATATATATATATATATATATATATATATATATATAGGCTATATATGTTTATATAATGAGTGCTCTTAAGCCTACCATTTAATCGCTATTTGTTAACGTGTTGACTCTTTTGGACAAATGGACACATCGTCGTCTCCATCAATAAAAAAGACCTGACGTTTTGAATTGGTTGTTAGGTCTACCAAGCCAGTTTATTTATTTATTTTTTATTTGGTGTGAAAACGCGGTCATTTTGAAAAATCTGATTAGTCGTTACCATGCTCGCTTCTAGTTCCAAGGTTCGTAGGTTCATACCATGTCATGGGTTTTTAAGATGGCAAATATCCTGAGTATGACTTTATTCGGAAGAAAATTAAAGCTATATGTTCCATGTCGTATATTTATGCTCATAAAATACCCCTGGCCTGAAATAAAAGGCTTCTGAGCAAAATTTGTCGGCCCTTCCTTTAACACGCCTAAATAAATTACCTTTATGTAAAATCGTAGGCTTTCATGGCAGGTGTCTTGATTCATATCTTTTATGTCTTTCGGGCTACATGGCCGTGGTCTGGTTATACTCGTATTAACACTCAACGTTTCGTCTATTACTGCGGCAGACATCCTCAGGAGATTCTGCGTGGTTTTTGTGCACAACCAGTCTGCAACCGACAGTTTAAGAGTTAGGAGATCATAACCACGCAGAATCTCCTGAGGATATCTACCGCATTAATTAACCAATATTTATAGTGTAGTCGGTCTCGGTGGTTTAGTTATTATGTTAATTGCCTCTAGTCCCTAGGTTCGCGATTTCAATCTCGGCCGGGATCCATGGATTTTTAGGATGGAAAAATCTAAGAGACAGGTCGTCCGGGAGGGACTTATAAACCGTTGGCTCCAAAAGAACTTCAAGCCTAAATTAGTACCTCTGAGCAAAATTTATTTCAAGTAATACCTTAGTTCCCCACTGGATGTTTTATTGAAGCGATCTGCTTACCATATGCAATTCATTGATATTTGTAGGAAAATAAGGGTAACCAAATTAGCTGGGTCAAGAAACACCCGCTAGGGAAGCACCCATGTCTCCACGAGGCATGTATGGGGTTGCCTACATACATACATACATACATACATACATACATACATACATACATACATACATACATACATACATACATACATACATACATACATACATACATACATACATACATACATACATACATACATACATACATACATACATACATACATACATACATACAAACATACATACATACATACATACATACATACATACATACATACATACATACATACTGCTCGGGACCCAGCTCCGTGTGTCTGAAAGAAATTTGCTGACTCAGCTGTTAGTATATGAGAAGCATAGAAATGTACCTCCTCCCACTCCCCACACTTCTCCCCGCAAACACACAGAGCTTGGTCTTGAGCTGTAGGGCCTACATACATTTATAGTAGACTATATTTGGGATTATGGTGCAGTATCATACTGAAAATTCTACTTAGTATTTTAAGACGATTCCGACAAAATTATAGCATTACAATTAATATGTTCAGAAATTTAGCAAAGACAAGTACTTCTACGGGAGACAAATAACTAGCATTTGTATGAAATGTGATCGGTGTAATTAATATTAATGTTAGTGGCATCCTATGTGGTCATGCAGTAGGAAATTAAAAGCGGTATATAGCCTAACCTTCTTTATAATGATCCCAGCTCGGCGTGAAGACTTAATTAACATGTTAAATGCGAAGTCAGTCTCCCCTCTCGTCTTAGCTACAGAATAATTAAAGCTGATTTTTGTGATTTTTTCCCCTCGGAAATCTTTTTTCTTAGAACATTTGAAAGAATCATTTACCCTTTTCTTGATGTTTTCCATTTCAATTCGTGCACTTCTTGCTCTTTTTCCATGTTGTAGACCGCTCCTGTCGGCAGATTGATTATACACCCCCTTCCTTATCCTGCCAATATTTGACCAGGCATTTTCATTTGAATGTTACGGATGGCATCCAGTTTTGGTAATCTTTCAGTATGTTCTAAGGAATGCCAGCGCAAGGAAAATTGCTTTGCTCAGTATAACTCGGATTTAGCCACAGAAGAAAGGCGTCTGCACTGTCCGTTGTTTTTAAAACGCTAATTGCTCTTTCCCTAATTAATATTCAAGACCTTTCAACGCTTGATGATGTCGAGCTTCGCGCCCCCAGCTAAGCCGATTCTAAGATATTGAATAAAAAGCAACTTCAAACCGAGAGTAATGCAGACTTGCTCTTAAAATTGAAGTTTCCGTGTTTCAAAACTCTGGAACGTGAGACGCGTTACATTCACTTTTCAGGACAGTTCAGCGACATAATTCTTCGCCTTTATACAGCACGGGATATACAGTGTGCAACACACATTTTACGTGTTACCATAAACCATGAGAATTGGGCCTAAATCGGTATAAATTTATTAATGCAGAAGTAAAAAAAAATATAAATAAACAGGAATATTAAAGGACTGACATATTTAAATCCTCTTGCGCAAATAGGCTTAATACAGTTGATATTTTGCTGGGTTTATCATCGCCTATTTCTGCTAAGTGGCTTACTGCAATGATGTTTGATGTCCCACGCATATATTTTTTTTTAGGGCAATGGATTTTTCGACAGGCCAAACATTTCAGCGACACGGGACGAAGCTTTTAACTTTACTTCTGAAGAAAACCGCGTCCTCAAATTTTCCTACTCGTAAAACTTCCATCGCCATTCGTCAATTTGCGACCCTGGACCTTGAGGTAAACAGGCTACTCTAGACCAAAATAGTTAAATCGTCGTCCGTCTGCTAGGCCTTATATAAAAATATGTCGCTCTTAGATTTTTGTAGAAAACATTAGGTCTATAATATCGAATAGGCCAATACTATTTAGAATCATTTCAAGGTAAAGAAATTAAGAAATATGATACATCCATATTAGGCAACAATGAAAGGAAACGATCAATGCTGCTGTTGCGAAGTTGATCACTGCTTCTAGGTGATATTATCGTAATGTTACACGTTTATCTTATCTGTTTGTTTGCTGAAACAAAATATTGACAATGAACTGAAAATGAAAGGTTTAAAACAACTAAAATCCGATTAAAAATTCTTGAAAGTAAAAACGGAAACTAAAATGTAGAAAACAAAGATTTGTTTTCAGATTAAAACTACTAAATTTGAAGAATATTTCGTATCGTGTTTTAGTTTCTCAAACTTTTCATTTTTATATTGCTCATTTTTGGCGGCACGCCGTAGCGTAGTGGTTAAGGCACTGCGCTACAAGCCGGAAGGTCAAGGGTTCAAGTCCCGTAAGGGGTCAGGATTTTTAAACTGACCCAAACCTTCTGGCGGCACTATGGCTCTGGGGTCGACTCAGCCTCTAACGGAAATGAGTACCAAACGCTTGTTCTGGGGGCAAAGGCGGCCGTCACGCAGGGCTGACAACCCGGCTGACATAAAGTGCCGATTGTCTAGAAAAAGTGGGAGCCTTAACCTACTACTACCCCAAGGGCCTCCTGAGGCTTGTTGTGGGATCACTTTACTTTACTTATTGCTCATTTCTTACATTATTTGTATTATGTAATCCATTAATCCATTAATATGAAAAACAATGTGAACGAAGATAGGTCAACCACATCTCTCTATCTCTCTCTCTCTCTCTCTCTCTCTCTCTCTCTCTCTCTCTCTCTTTTTCTCTCTCTTTCTCTCTCTCTCTTTCTCTCTCTTTCTCTTTCTCTCTCCTTATCTCTTTCTCTCCTTCTCTCCTCCTGTCTTCCTCTCTTTCTCTCTCTTCTCTCTTTCTCTCTCTCTCTCTTTTTCTCTCTCTCTATCTCTTTCTCTCTCGTTACCTTAATTTAACCTCTACCATTATAGGTACTTCTACACCCAAACCTTTTTAATTAATAATGAGAAAAATCGTACTATTTTTATCTCTTCTTTCTCTAACAAAATAGGTGCACCAGAAGGTGCAGCTAGAATAATTATTTGAATTAAGGAATGTTAATTAATCGATTCCCCGCGTCACCCGGGCTTTAAAGAGAGGTCACCCACATACTGATCCTGAATTTAAGGTTCTATATTTATGAAATAGCGCTTAGTACAGCAGAACTGTTGAATATTTAAAAAACTCTTTTTAACTTTAAAAGACCTATTGAACGACACTCCATTCTCTAAGGTCTGCGATTTTTGTTTTCGTTTCCGCTTTTTTAGACTAGGCTATATCACAACCGGCATATTGCTATCATTTTTAAAGCTACTGATAACACTTACGATAAATTGATTACCGCCTCATGTGGGGTCGTGAAAATCGGTTAATAGTTTTTGAGCCGAAATCAAATAGTCTATCCATCCATCATACCGTAAATATAGACCTATATAGTTTAAATTCATTCCCTGGCCTTGCTTGTGTCTAGGTCGGGTAATAAATATGTATTGGTAGTAAAAATAGTAAGTAAAGTGGTCCCCCTACAGCCGGGCCGTCGGTAGGCCCTTGGGGTAGTAGCAGGTTAAGGCTTCCGTCCACTTTTTTCTAGACAATCGGCACTTAGATGTCCGCCGGTTGGTCAGCCCCTGCGTTACGGCCGCCTTTACCGCAGAACAAGCGTCTGGTACTCATTTCCATTAGAGGCTGAGTCGACCCCAGGGCCATAGTGCCGCCAGAAGTTTTTGGGGTCAGTTTAAAATCCTGACCCCACCCCCCACCGGTACTTGAATCCCGCGACCTTCCGACCTGTGTAGCGCAGTGCCTTAACGCCGTACGCTACGGCGTGCCCCGTAGTACAAATATCGTAAACTAAATTGAAAATTCCTTATAAATTTATCAATTTAGGAATTTTACAAAATTATAGCCTAGTATTAAATAACGAGTTACGTCTGTTTATTTAAAAAACCCATTTAATTGGCAATGTATCCTATAGGATACATCAATTGGTCCTATGTATGTTGTATTATTCATGAACAAGAAGAAAACAAACGAGGAGTAATAACTTAATATTGTCGAATCATACAATCGCATCCCTATAATTCTGTATCTGCTGCGCCCGAAGGCAGGTCCTTCAACTTCAATCATAGCATTTTCATGCTATGCTGGTGCAGCCTTTTAACTAGGGAATTTTGTAGGTTTGGAACTTCCTCCCTTTGCTTTCCACACCGGTTAACAGATGATGGTGGATAATGATAAGGATGATGATGATAAGGATGATGGGCCATATGAATTTCGGGGACCGTTTGGGCCTTAAAGTTTGTTCCTGGCATTTGTTCTTACAGGTGAGGAAAAAACCCCGATACAACCCTCACCCAGAAACACTGCCCCCGACCGGGGATACGAACCCGGGCCGCGCAACACGCTACCCTTACCGGGGGCTCGAGACACAGCGGTGTACAATCAGATGCAATAAACCTTATAATAGCAGTCAATGTGTGTTTTGTTTTCATGTGGTGTCCGCCACAAATTAAGTAATTGGTCTGAGAAATTATGTTGTGATGTTTGGCCAATTAAAAAGGGTTCCAACTAGTTCTATGTTGGAGAAATAATTCTCTTTATTTTTTCAGAAATATTTTTCTTTTATTCATTTTGGTCTTCATTCCTTTATCCATAGGGATGACTCTCGGCCGACTAGTGCGTTTGTTGAACGGTTTTTTTAAATATTCATCCCCATACAGTAGTAAGTGATTAAATTGGTATAAAAATCAAGAATAATGCCAAAGGCCTATATACAAAGGCAAAAAACATATACGGTAATCAACTAACATGTCCAGCCATAGGAGAACTAATTGCTGCGTCGCACGGACGTAGATACAAGGCCACGTATAGTCGAACAAATAGCAAATGAATCACTTAAGTACCCAGCTGTGGGTTAGTGCTAATTGGCTCAGCGGGGGGACTAATCGACGCCACAGACTGACGTGAAACGAGTGTACGCGGGATGACACTGGGGGGGGTTGACATTTGTATCACAAAGATCGATCCACAAACGAAGCAGGGTCGATGTTCCACACTGTTATCGGAATAGTACAACAATTTTCTAAAGTTCGCAGTAGGCAGGCCTATATATGCCTGAGTATAGAAAGAAGATTTTATGACATAATTTAAAGAAGAATCACACATGCTCCGCAAAATACTAGTAGGCCTACAATATATCTAGCAAGGCCATTAATCTATGCGAGTTCAGAATCAAACAAACAAAATACTACTTCATTTTAAATACATATGTTTCAGACTAACTTCGACATAAACTGACTAACGGATCAAATTAAATAAACCTGTGTTACTATTAGTGATATAATAGACCGTAGTAGACCCTTAAATAAAACAGTGGGGTCTACAAATTATATATGTAATAAGGAAAGTTTGTACTATGATTTGAACGTTAAATGAATTCAGTAAGGCCTAACCCTTGTAAAGCAAGCAGTGCCTTTCACTTAAATTCATGAAAGTGGGTAAATGAAGTCCCACTATCGCGCCAGCTTTCTGAAAACCGACACCATAAACACTTACAAGAAAAGAAGTGCTTAGGTCTTCCTTAAGGGTAACGTCATCTAATTGTTCCAGAGTTCTTGCTCCACTAATCCCGTCTTTCCCCTGATAGGGGAATGCTTATAAGCGATTTTAAAGTAAAGTATGAAGTAACGCCGCAGTATGCCGGTGGTTTATGATCCCGTGCTTGGCTTC
The DNA here is from genome assembly GCA_030220185.1 of Diploptera punctata. Lineage (NCBI taxonomy): Eukaryota > Metazoa > Arthropoda > Insecta > Blattodea > Blaberidae > Diploptera > Diploptera punctata. Next base: position 1,120,078 of record JASPKZ010007614.1, read on the forward strand.
TAGTCCCAAGGGTCGTGTGTTCAAAGCCGGCAGGGGTTGAATGGATTTTTTTTAATAGAAAGCAGCCAAGGAACCAGTCCTGTGGTGGTAGACTAAGCCGTGTGTCCGCCGAGTATAAACATTTTCCTATTCATAAAAGAACCTTATGCATGAAAAAAGAGTCCTCTAAGCAAAATTGAACGACTCTGTACCGTCCAGGTAATACCTTATTTGACTACATAATGTCACTTGAGACGACATGCCAACCACATGTCACTCACCATGCCTGTAGGGAAATAAGCGTATCTAAATCAGATTGGTTAAGAATCCTCAAAAAAAGGGAGGGCAGGCGCGACTTGGGCTGGAAGAGCGATAGGAGGGGGGGGTGAAATATTTGTCTGTACATGTATATCCCCACCTGTGGACAAGGTTGCTCTCTATCGGGAGTTTTTTAATCAAACTAAATTAGTTACACTTTTTTCCACTACAGATGACAAGTGGTTAGCTCATCGCCTCAAGGAGACGCCTAGTAGGCAACAAAGGTAGGCGTATTACTTTGATGGGAAAAGCCGATTGAATTTTGTTCAGAGACTAATGCAGGCTTGAGGTTCTTTTAAGAGCCGTAAAATCTTCACTGTCGGGACCCACGAAGACCTCCCTTGGACTTTTTTTATCCTAAAAATTAATCGAACCCAGCTGGGTTTGAAGCCGCGACAATAAAATAATATTATAGTTATTATGTTGTTGAATCGCCATCTGACTTTATTTGATTTCATGATCGATATTAGAGAGTTACATAATATAATAAAATAACGTCGCTCACACGGATCTGCTCCCATCATTTGAGAGAAATCAATAATTTATACTATTCATAGAAGAAGAAAGTACCACGTATGCCTATGACGTTGACATAAATAAAAATGTGTAAGTTAGGCCTATATAATTTTCTACGTAGTTTAATATGCTTGAATAAGTTACACGATGTAGGCCTATATATATTACATTTACCCTAGATAGATAACGCTAGCAAGCAATAATAATTATTATATAATAACATAATATAATAAACTATAATGTAGAGCGTTGTTATTCCTTAAATATAGGATTTACTATAAAATACCTACAGAAACATTGATTCCAAGTACCATAAGAAATGATTGAAATATTTAATGATGTTTTAAGAGTTCTACAAACATAGGCCTACTAAGTTGTTGGTGAGTTAAATAAGTGGTTATTTATTGAAAAGTAAACCTGCGTTACTTAATTATAATTATAACTCTATCACTTTCTATGCCTAATTTTATTAGAATGTAGCTACTAAAGCGATATTGCCCTTAGTGACCATAAAAATAAGTTCTCGGATTCTCGAATCATGGTTGTTAAATGTGTGCTGGCCATTACTTATGTGGCGTACATAACGAAATCAATACTAACCTATTGGCTCAAGACTTGTAAGCTCTTCTTCTAAATGAAAGAAATACATTACCGTCAGTTAGTTATAGAGTCAATTTTTAAATGTTGAATAAGTAAAAAAATAATTGTATATCTAAAACAATTATCTTGTAAATAGAAGAAACGTGCTACAATGCTACTTATAATAACGAATAATGAAACTAGAATAGTTCCGGTAATATTAATTTAGAAATATGCTTGATTTCATTTGGGACAATTTAAACTCTTGATCACTAGATGCCACTAGAAGCTATATCATACAAGCAGTGACCTCTGTTGAGTAAAATGAAAACTACTATCACACAGTAATACGTACATACCGTAAAAAAATAACTATATTTAGGTATGAAATTACAGTACGATATTCATAGAGAATGTTTCAAAAGGTACGTATTTTAGAACGTTTGCAAAATGATGGATGAAGCCAAGGGAAACATTTTATATATGACAAAAACCTTATAGATAAAAACGTCATTGCTATTTACTATAATTCCGGACCGCACTTATGCCAGTTTTTCCTCACAATATTGGTACTAAAATTAAAAAGCTAATAAACAGTGGCGGAGCGTGGAATTTCGACAAGTGTTAGCCGTCGTTTTATTTACAGTAAAATGGATACAATATTGTATTTATTATATTATTTCTAATAAGTAAATTAACTTCTAAAAAGAACGACATGCAATGTTAGGGGTGTCAAATAGAATAAACTACTAGGCCTATATGTATACAGCTTAGGAAATCGAAGGAGGTAATTGGACATATTAACAGTTAATTAAATATATAAATGCATGATTTTAAAACACAGATATTCGTCTCCAATTCCAGCTGGTTTCTAGAGATTATAAGTGAGCTCTGTACGTCGGTAGCCTCGTCATCTATTAAAGATACTAAAGGGTGAGATCACTTGTTTTATTTTATTGAATAAAAAAGCGGATATAGTAGGTTACATATTAAGTCAATTGAACATCATGTGATGTGCCAACGAACACAGTAAAAATTTTCAAATCGTTTCTTAATTTCTCATCTATAGTGCAAAAATTCAATACAATTAGGCCCTACCTCGGAGTTTTCTACATGGCCCCTAAATTGCAGCTCTTGTTCGGCTAAGAAATACACAGCGTCTATTAGGCAGCTAACAATGTAGGCCTACTTGTTTGCTTTAACGTTTTCGTTATGCTTATTCGTATTAACTGTGATAGCCCGGCTTCGGGACTCTTCGGTTCTAGTGGCTAAACTTATGTAGCGCTATTTGACAGTTAACATGGACTTCAGATAATTCATGTCGTCTTTCAGCACATGAAAACTATTTACATCAGAAACCCCCTTTGTTGTCCAAACATTTTTCTCCGTCGAAAATAGAAGGCAAGGCTAACAGTAAAGGGAACATGACTTCCTGCAGCCATATGTCATGTACATACTAACATTCATGTCCCCTCATTAAAAGACGCGCTTTTTTTTTCACTTTAATGCTATTTAAATTAGGAGTTGGTTTATAACTTTTTTTTTAAGCTTCTGCAGGTAAAGGGGTGACTTAACAAGTCTTCAATAACTCAAGCACATTCCTCCTCTCCTATTATAATATTTATTTAGTGGTTTAGTAATTGTTTTTGATACGCTCAGAAGCACTGCGCGTACACAGGACCTATTCGGAGCAACCGAAACCTCGCCGTTAGCCGTTTTCTAGAGTGCTAACAAGGCAGCTACAGAGTAGCATTGGGCAGCCTGGTACTCGGCTTGAAATGCAGCACGATGTACTACCGATCAGCTTGAATGCGCCTGCGCAAATAATTCTCAAGATCTCGTTCCATGTTAGCCTCGGGAAATCGGATAACAGAGTGGGAATTTAAACACATTGAAGCACATTGTAGGATAGTATTGGAATGCTACAGTATATACGCAACGCATACAATATATATTATTATTATGTTACTATTGTTTACAACATTTAGACTACTATCAATGCATTGTTGTATTATGTATATTTCCGGTATTATGTTTCGTTTTAATTAAATATCAAAGAGTTTAATTCTAAGTTTTGAAAGTGTTTGCCGGGTTAACAGTGCTAACATGGACCCTCCGCCACTGCTAATAAAAATAACTCTCCTAACCTTATATTTGTCATTTTTGACTAAAGTAGAATATTATGTTTGGTTAAATATAGCTTAGTCTTGTAATTTAAAAGCAAACGAAAATCACTAAAATTGAATACGCTTTCACCGCAGTCGTTACATATTCCAAAGTTTTTTTTTTTTTTTTTTTTGGGATTCTTGGCTGTCTCTTGCAGTGTTGTCTTGATCCAAGCTGGCTGAAAAGATACTTTGTAATATAACACTAACTTTATTTTTGTCTTCTCTGTCTTTCATATGTGGTAATATAATGCTTTACCACTATAACTAACTAACTCACTGGCACTATCGAACCCGTAGATTCGTGGCCGCGCGGACATAAGCTCTCCATATACCCCTATCCTGAGCCAATGTTTTCCAATCATCCCCTGTATAATCTACTTCCCTCAAATCATAGTTAATGTTATTCTCCCACTTCATTCTTGGGCGTTTTCCCTCTGGTTTTCCTACAAGAATCTTCCATGCACGTCTTTCATTCCCCATTCGTGCCACATGTCCTGTCCATCGCAGTCTACGAGACTTAACTGTTCTCATTATATCTGGCTTCCTATAAAGACCATGTAATTCACTGTTATGCAGTCTTCTCCATTCACCTGTCTGTTCATCTCTCTTTGGTCAAAAAATTGTCCTAAGAACTTTATTCTCAAATACTCGTAATCTCCTTTCCTCCCTTAAAGCAAGAGTCCATGTTTCGCATCCTTATAATATAACTGGTAGAATAATAGTTTTACATATTTTCGGTTTAACGTTTTTTTGAAAGGAGTTGGGACATCAAGAGTCTCTGTAATGCATAATAGCACGCATTTCCAGAATTGAGCCTATGTTTAATTTCCTTGTGCATCTCATTCCTGTTTGTGGTTATTGTTCCTAGGTATTTGATTTCAGCCACTTCCTCAAAATTTCCCTCATTTGTCATTAGCTGTCCATTTCCATTATGTAATGTATTTTTATGTGTGACCATATATTTAGTTTTATTGATATTTACTTCCAGTCCCAATTTCTTAGTGTTACTCAGTAGTGTGTGCATGTTGGCCTTTAGTATCTCCTCGCTATTGTTCGAATTTTTAAGTTATGCTTTACCACTATAACTTAAAAATTCGAACAATTACTTGTCGGTATAGTTGTATTTAATTACACTTCAACTATTACTCATTCATTTTTATTGGAAAGTAATTTTTTAAGACTAATGTAGAGAGCAAGAAAATGGTGTAAGTGTGGTCATTGTTACTAATAAATTATCAATATCAAAAATAAACTTATAGAAGTTGTCTGTCTGGGTTTGGACTCAAAAACCTCTAAAATCTAGATCTCATATATTAATTTAGTTAAAATAAACAAAATACACAAATATAGTCTCGTAAGTAAAGTAAAGTAATCCCACTACATGCCTCAGGAAGCCCTTGGACAATCGGCACTTGATGTCAGCCGGGTTGTCAGCCCTGCGCGACGGCCGCCTTTACCCCCAGAACAAGTGTATGGTACTCATTTCCATTAGAGGCTGAGTCGACCCGAGGGCCATAGTGCTGCCAGAAGGTTTGGGTCAGTTTAAAAATCCTGACTCTACTGGGACTTCAACCTTCGACCTTCCGGCTTGTAGCGCAGTACCTTAACCACTATGCTACAGCGTGCCCCCAAATATAGTCTATTAAGAATTAATAATTATTTTAAAATTATCTTATAGTACATTTCCTGAGCTAAATTAGCCCAATTTAGATTCTTTTACCTAGATTTATCAAATTACACCACATGAATGATCCTTAATCTGCCATTTTTTTATTGTAAGAGAATTGTGTAATTAAAAAAACTAATAACAACTGTGGCTTGGTATATGCATGCTATATACAATGCAAAGTGTCAAATCTTTGCATTTTATATATTTTATTTTTGCAACTATGTTACTGGTCTTTGCTATTACTCTATCCTGTATTGCAGACACCTCAACACAGAACACACATTAGATGACAGATCTACGGCACAGGCACGGGTGCAGATGCAGGTGGTCTCACAGCTAGAACTTCAATTACAAAAAGAAAGAGACAGGTTGCAAGCAATGATGCACCATCTGCATATGTCAAAACAACAGGCTTCCCCAGAGCCTCCGAAATCAGAACCTACAGTAAGTTTTTTCACATAAACCGCTATTGCCATATCCACATAACTTACATAAATTTATCAGAAATTATGAAAAATAAAAAAGAGACTTTGTTAAAAAGGAAAGTAGATAATGAAATATCTGAAAAGAGGGTGTACAAAAATTTCTTAATTGAGAATATAACTTCAAGCAGGACAAGTAATAAAAAATGTAGTTTGTAAGAATTTAAGAATCAAACATTCAAAATGACATATCAATTAGCAAAAAATTTAAATAAGTCTATTCTATGTGAATGTCCACCGCTGTGGTCTCGAGGTAGCGTGCTGCCCAGGTTAGATCCCCAGTTGGGGCAATTTTTCTGGGTGAGGTTTTTATTGGAGTTTTTCCTCATCTGTAAGACAAATGTCACGAAAACTTTAAGGCCCAAACAGTCCCCGAAATCAAATGGCCATCATCCTTATTATCATCATCATCCTTCACCAGTGTGGAAAGCAATGGGAAGCTATGACACCTACAATTCCCTAGTGATTGCAGTGAAGGACCTGCAAATTACTATGGATGGATGGATTCTATGTGAGGTGCCAATCTATGAATCTTGCAGTGGAAGAATAGTTATAAACTAATATCAATAGTTGCCAACATGTTTATTTCTTTATTACTATTTTTATACATGTTTCTGTTAGAGTCAGTTGCCAACTTGTTTATTCAGTTTGCAATATGTAGGTTATGTTAGATTAAGTGTTGGTCTAGTGGTTATGTTTCTTGCCTCTATTTCTGAGGGTCATGGGTTCAATCTTGGCCAGGGTTGATGGATTTTTAGGATGGAAAAATTCATGGAACAAGTCCTCTGGGAGAGACTTTAAGCCATGGATCCCAAGTCTGAAGATTTTTCAGGCTTGTAAAAATCCTCAAGCCTGAATAAAAAGGCCTCTGAACAAAATTTAATGGACCTTCATTCATCCAAGTAATATCTTATATTCCTACTAGATGTTTCCTCAAGGCAATGTACTAACTATATGTCCCTGGCTGACATATGTAGGGAAATAAGTGTAACTAAATTAATCTGGCACTAGGGAAGTGCCCATGTCCCACAGCGGGATGAACGAGTATCAATTAATAATGTTAGATTAAGTAGGTTAGAATAGATTATGTAGGTTAGGTTCTGTGGATAGGGACAGAAATGAATGGAAAAGATCTTAGCAGTGACCAGGACCCAAGATGTATTGTAGAGCCATTGGTGGCATTAATAGTAGTAGCAGTAGTAATAATATGAGATTAAAACAGTTCAATGATGAACCTACGTTTTGAAAGCTGATGATTTGAAATAGTTGTTGATGATATGAACATGTTATCAAAATTAAAAATGGACTCAACCACCAAAAAGGGACACGAGGAAAGAGGAAGAAGAAGAAGAAGATTTGGCATTGATAACAATAGATGAAACCTCAAACTTCAAGGTTTATATTTTAAACATATTGTAATTCACCAACCAATTTTTTTTCACTTTTACTTAATGAGCACAATGTACCGGTACTAAATCATTGTTACTGTGTCAGTTTTTGTTTAGAAGATTTTATTAAACGTTTTGTTAAATTAGCCATTATTAACACAACATTCTTGATGTAGACCACCATTAAAATTGTAACAAACAAATAAATTACCGGTATTTTAAAAATGAAGTACTTCTGGATAACACAGTATCACGATACTGCACATAAACATTGCCAACTAAAAAAAACCAGAGTCCAGCTAATAATTTAGTCCAATATCCAACCAACTGCAGAGGATGTTCATATAAATTAATTTAGTTAATGTTAAGTTATATAAGTGGATAGATTAGTTATAAATTTATTAAGATGAATTAGATTAGAGACCAACAATTGTTATGCAATCATAATGTGCATTGTTAGTATAGCAGTGTTTTACTGTGTTGATATTTTCTGTTTAGTTTAATCGCTTCTGTTTCAAAATCCAGTAAGGTTAGAGATTTTATTTCCTACATTCATTCTTAGATGTTTATTAAGATGTATTAAAAGGGATGGTGGATTGGTTAGTAGCCTTTACAGCATTATAATCTTACATTTCATTACATTCTTTTTTTTTTTTACAATTTTCAGTATTGTGATGACATTTAAATCTTATTAAGAGAATATAATAGGTTGAGTTTTCTCCTAATAATTTGATTTTAGGGAGATTCGGGGAACTTGAATCCTTTACATCAGTCTTCAAATGGCTCCTCATCGTTATGGGGCCAGTCAGACCTCTTCCAGACTGGACCGGGCCTGACAAAATTGAGCTTGTCTTCTGTACTTCTGAGTCAACCACCTCCAAGCTTGGCCACTTCTGCAGTGAGCCAGGTTGCACCAGTATCAATGTCGGCTCTGGTGTCAGCTGTACGTTCACCTGTACTGCAGCCTCCAACGCCTAACATGAGTGGACCAATTAGGAGGCGAATAAGTGACAAGTCTGCATTATCCCTTGCAGGAGGTGAGTCATTTCCTAGTTTATACTATAGAACAACAATTTAAATAATTTTATTTGTTTTAACTCTTCTTTTATCAATAAGGAGGTCCTTTTCTAATTATGTTAATTAGAAAAGATTTATTTATTTAGTCTTTGAGATTACATGAATTCAATTTCAGTAAAAAATTAAACTGTTAATAATTTTAAGTGCTGCAATTAAAGTTAAGATTAAACAAGGTGCTAATGTGGTAGTAATGATATTAGTAGGGAAATTATATTATAATTTAATTAATGTTATTTTAGTAATATTAATAAAAAGTTAATTGTTTCCTGATTATTAAAGTTCATGGGAAATATTTCAATTGTATCGATAGACACACATTTTTTTAAGTCGCAAAAAAAATCTGTTTTAAAAATGTAATCATTCATATGCTGCACCAGAACAGTGGACCACAACATTTCTAATTTGCAGATTCCTGAAGATTAATGAAATTTTTCATGGAGGCATTGAAAATTGAGAGATAAATATTATATCTATGTAATCGTGTATAGGTCCATAAAACTATGATTTTTTATTGTTAATAAATTATAAAAATCTTTGTTTATATTAAGCATAAAGAACAAAATCTATGGAACATCCCATGGGATATGACAATTGTAGCTTTTCTTCACATCGTTACTGACTTCATAAAGAGAACTCTTATAGTTACATTATTCTCTTGTATGATGATAATTCTAGTTACAGTGGCATTGTATTATTAGACAGGTACACAAAAAATCTAAGTATTTCTCTTTAATATGTAATTTCACAAGAAATAATGAATTTAATGTAATGTGAATTAATACTTCTAGAAAAAGCACATTGCTGTGAGATTCTCTATACAAAAAATTATGCTAGTTTTTATTATGAATTTATGAAAATTGTCTCTGTGCTTTGCTGTGGTCACTGCCTGAGATTCAAATCCTGGTTGGGATAAGATTCCTGAGTGTGGTTTTTCAGGTATTTTCCTTACCTGTAAGACAAATGTCACAAAACTTTAAGGCTCAGATAAGCCTTAAATACCATCTGGCCATCATTACATTTTTGTCTTGTTCAGTATGAATATATGAGCAAATGATGTGTCTTGTCTTAAATATTTGTGTTGTCACAGAGGTAGTCCAGGTTTGAACTGTTCATTCATCTGGGGAGGTCCTTCTATGTTTTTGTGTGGTCAAAAAGTATGTACCATATGCGATCCATAGTTAAAGTCCTCTATAAGGCTCAAGTGTTCTGAGGCATGTAAAAGTACTTACAAAGGAGATATTAAATGGAGGGGGGATGAGAGAGAGTCCCGCGCCGTAGCCAAGTGGTTAAGGCAGGAAGCCTTGGCGCAGAGCTACGGGAATTGCACTGGTTCGAGTCTCCATGGGGGAAGAAATTTTCTCATGGTATTTCGGCCAGTATGGGACCGGTGCCCACACAGCATCGTGATGCATTTGGGTAGCTAAAATAAGTAGTGGCTCCAGGTTGAGAAAACCAGCTATAACGGCTGGGAGACTCGTCATGCTAACCACATGTCACCCCTACACTGGCTGATTATCCTCTACCTCTGTGATTAACACATGTGGATGTGAGGCCAGCAGCCGGCTGGTAGGCTAAGAGCCTTGGAGGCCTGTCGCGCCAGGAGGAGGAGGGATGAAAGAGAGAAAATTCTCTTAAGTTAATATCCAAGTTCAGAAGATGTGAAATTTTGTACAATATGGCAATTCTCCACAGTTGGATATGATGATTCACATCACATATTTTACATGAGTTTGGTTGGATGGTATCAAGCTTTTGTAAACTTAGCGGTTTCATAATTTATAATACTGGATCTGTACATATGATACTACTCTAATTCAACCTGACCTTAGAACTCATTAAGCAAAATAACTACCCATTGAATCATCCAATCAGACTTTTCTAACATTTCCAGTGATGTGAACCTTTATTTATACAGTATTACTTCATCATGTCAAAAATTATGCCTTCTTAACAATTATAGAACTTTCACAAAAAGGCAAATTTTACTAAAGAATCTCTTGGCAGTGTGTTTGTCTATGAGCTTTCATTCAACTGTATTTATTTTCTTAAATTTATGGTAGACATCTCATATTTTATAAGTTGATAGTTATACTTCACACTATGTAGTAGCTATATTTTTTGTACAGTACATTTAATGAGACATTTATTTTTTGTGTTGATTTAAACATTTTTATTTAGTGTGAATTTAAGTGATAAGATATTATTATGTTTGAAGCAAATAGATAATAGTCATCTATATATGGAATTAGAGCACACAGGTAATATTGTAGGATGCTATTTCAAATTATTGCTGGGTAAGAAGCAGTCCAGAGTGTATCTACTATAATAATAATATCTAAATGGTATGACAGTTTATAACCATGTTCATAGCAAAATATTTTACAGAATGATATCAAATAATGTTTCACTTTCATACATACATGACTTCACTTTCTTCCCCATACTTCCTGAATAGTAACTTTTTTTTAAATACCAGTAATTGAAAGGTAATAAAAATTTTTCCTTGATCAGGACTTGAATACAAGTCTCTGAGACATATATACTGGTGCCCTAACCATTGAATTATCCAGTATTCAGAAACTGTCCATGATATTAATCTGTTTTTCACTTCCTCTAATTTAATTATTTAGAATTTGAAACGAACCATTGTAAGGGGGGAAAAAATACAGTGTTGTATCTAGATGATCTGGAAAAGAGAGACATTTTATTATACATTGGTACAAAGTCTTCGATAAACTAACGGTTATAACGCCAATAAGAGCTGGACATATGAATTTAAGTTCCAAACCATGAAAGAAGTTTGCCATTTAATTACATAAGTTAGAACTGGAGGAAACAAAACAAATGTATAATTTTGTCTTTAATTTTATTACTATAATGGGAAAGAGTATTATAAATTATATGCTTTAAATTTATCATAGCTTTCATAGTCACCTAAATCCTACATTTTTCATAACCTTTGTGTTAAATGAACAGGATACTATTTTATATACAGGTCATTCTACAAAATTTTAACTTCTCAATTCATCAAAATTTTATCATAAAAGAGATTATAGATATTATAGGCCTATACAATATAAAATAAAACTAACATAGCAACAAATTATTATTCAAATAATATATTGCTATAAGTAATTCAACATATCAAATTTCATGTAAGAAAATAAAAATTGTTATAAGAAATCTTTTCTCTACCCATATACCAGTATTATTTATATTAAGATCATAAATACAAATATTCACTCAGTAACAAAACTAAAATGTTTAATGTTTAATTATTAAAAATGTAATTATATTTCTTAATTATTTTTTTTGAGAATTAGCTAGATTAAATAAAAATAAAAATTTGTTCATTATATCATATTTTGATTAAATTGCAATCTGTAATTTCTTCTAGGTATGATCACATTGATCAGTTATCTAATATTAGGAATACTTAATAAATTTATTAATGTCTAATGGTTTCCTGATTCAGTACACAAGCATGCTGTACAAATAATGAATTTTGTTTTCCTGAAGACAAAATTTAATTCAACAAACAAATTTCTTACCTCCATTATATCAGTCAAAAATTGAGAAAGTTCCTCGTAGAAGAAATGCTGTTCAATTGTTTTTAATGCTTCTGGTTAAATAAATACATTTTTGCTTTTGCTATACATCTAAACAAATAAATAATATGAACTAGAAACCTTGGGTTCAAACTCCAGTCTAGGCATACATTTTTTGTTTAAAAATACATAATAAATTAATCCTTGTTAACAGTAGTTCTGAAGACCCAAGGCCAATTCAAGTAGTTGCTGCCACTGCCAAATGACAGTACAGGGAATTATATGGTTAGCACGAAGCAATCCCTCAACTTCAGTTTGTTTTCTCAATCAGATTTTGCTACTTTTCAAATCAAATAGCCATTTTTGTGTCTTCACGTGGATGAGTGGACTTTATTTCCAGACTCTACATTCATTAAAAGAAAATTTATATGGTAGAATCCTAGTCAGACAGACTAACTGTTGCAGCAACACAGAGGCATGACATGACTATAACCGTTGTGCCAATATTTGAACATTCTAAACACAAGTAAAACTTAATGAACAGAATCCCATCTGTGAGCTGTGACGATAGTGATTGACTCTTAGATGCTGCCAAATGTTCTGTTCTTTGAAGTCATGTGACTGCTTTAAGGTTCAACTTAAATTTATTTTATTAATTTTTGTTAAGAAAGGAGAATGCCTGGGCACATCTAGTACATCCACCTATTCACTGAGTTGATCTGTGGTGATTATATGAATAATGTAATATAATTGTACTGTATGACAGATAGTCATGTGAATTTGTTTCATTTTCATATTCAGTACTGACTACAATATTGGAGATGAGAATTTTATCTTGGCTATGTGTATATTACACAGATTTAGTCTAACTCATAGTAAAATTGAAACTTTACATTTTTCAGTGTTTGAGACAGGAAGTTCTACTTAACATTTTACCTGGTAACTTTGTAAATGTTTTCATTCATGGTATTAGTAAATTGTTTCAGAAGTAAATTTATTCATTGTGTATATTTTTTAAAATCATTAAAAAAATTAATAATATGTATTATGTTTATCACGTTATATGGTATGCAGTTCAATATATATGATTTCTCACATCTGCACTGTATCTAAATTAAGTTATGATTTTCTTAGATGTGACTAACTAGTAAGTTATATTTTGAATATCAATAAATATTATGTAAGTCCCTTCAGAAAAATATTAAACATATTATTTAAAAATAATTAGCAGAAAAGTTGTGATTTTTGTAGAATGACCCATAGTAACCTACATGTAGTTATTGATTAAGGTTTTTGTAATGTACATCCATTCCAGTAGAATTTAAGAAATATTTACATTTTATGAAATTGGCTAACTACTGTTGCTAAAGGTATCAATGATAAAGTTCAAATAACCATCTCAAACTTCCTTTAAATATAATTTTCATTGTTTTGCACTTTCTTTCTATCATTTTCACCTTATTGTCATAACTAAAGTTTCATTTTTCTTATTCTCTGTAATCTTATACTTACTGGATACAGCATATGTATTTCCTGTGATTAATAATGTATTAATTCCCTTTACACATGCTGCTGAAGGTTCTGAATTTCATATTTATCCAATAAAACTAATGCTTATTCATTACATCATAATTTTTTTATACATTTTTAAACTGTTTTATAATATTTTTAGTTGATTTTTATTAAAATTAATGGAGAGTAAGTAGCAAATTTTCTATATTACTGACCATGGCATAATGAGCAAGTATTAAGTAGGAGACAATTAATATAAGGGAATGTTGAATTGCATACCAATAATTGATTCATGAACAAATTTGTGAACAGTACACTTTTGGAGGAAGAGAACCAAGGTTATAAAAAGAGCTAGATATTTTTGAATATTGTCTTATATTTATAATTCTTAAATTAATACTAAACACCTTAGTAGGTGTACTGATCATTAAGTTTGAAAAGAATTTATGTTTTATAAAATATGAATTATGAAAACAGAACATCAGTAGGCCATATATTTTTATTTAGAATTATGATTGAGTAACCTGTTAAACATAATATTTAAAAAATGTAATCCAAAAAATGAATTATTTAGAGCACAGCTTCTTATTGAAATGTGTTTTCCTATGTGGGCGAGATTTTGATATATGATGTGTGACATTAAAGAAACTGGATTGATCTTATTACTCATTTCCGGCCACATTGATGGGGTAGAGTAAGATGGGACACTGACATGTGGACTCCACTCTGTTATTATACACAGTTTCATTCATGTGTGGCGATGGTTAGTCCAGCAATGACCTGTGTTAGAAGCAGATTTTGTGTCTGCTCTTTTTGGAATAAGGCTGAATACTCAATTAGAACATGTTAACATCAAATTCTTCACAAAAATTGGGGAATCTGCCATGGAAACTTACAATTTGTTGACAGAAATTTATGGTGATCAGTGTCTTTCTTGTATGCAAGTTTTTGAGTATATTAAGTTTTTTGTGGAGAGAAGATATGATGTCAGGGATGGCCATCTGTCCACTGCAAAAATTCAATAGACTGTGGAGAATTATCAGAGGAGACTATTGACTGAGCATTCAAGCAATTTTCTGAATTTACCAATATTAACACATTGGTGACGGGACACGGAGATCTCCATGTTTAAATGTCCAGCGCTAGACGTGCCACGGAGATTTCCATTTTTACGTTTTGTATAGTTTCCCTGCCTCTTTGCTTTTGAAGGAGGCATGCAATTTTGTTTTTTCCATTGTGAAATAAATTTTAGTTGTTTTTTACCCCTCTCTTCTCTTTTATGAAATTTCCATCTTTAGAGAAAGAGGTGTTTACAGTTTTAAGATAGACAGCTGGTGAAATATGGAATTTTAGTGCCGGTAGTTAGGCGATTACGGGATACGTATGTAACCTGTAAATATATGTTGCAGAGGGGAAAAATGAGAAGAAACACTTTTTTGCATTCTGGAGCCGAATTTATATCCGTAGCATCCTGCCTACCAAGATAATTATTATAATAGTGTGACTATAGCTGAAAATTTGCTCGAAAGAAAGACGAGAGTTTGTGGAATAATAATGATTAACAGAGGACTTCCAAAATCATTTGTGGAAGTAGGAAATGAACTCAAACCAGGAGAAAGTTTATTTTGTATAAGGGGGAAGTTTTGCTTCAAACATGGAAAGATAAAAGAGATGTAAGAATGGTTAGCACATTACATCAGGCAACACAAGAGTGGGAGGGGTAAAGTTGTAAAAATGCCCTATTGAATACTTCAATATAACAAGTATGTGAAGGGCGTAGACAGGGCTGACCAGTACTTGTCATAATACTACATCCTTAGAAAAACAGTGAAATGGAGCAAGAAAGGCTTCTGATTTTTGTGCACTCTTTAATGCTTTCAGGGTCTATAAATTTCAAAACCCTAACAACAAAATGTCAAACAGAAGTTTTTTGCTTGAAACAGCCTCTTGTTTGGCAGTCGTGAAATTAGGAACAGATGACAGGAAAGAGGAAGAAAGACAGAGATAAAATGAAACCACTTCTAGGACACCACGTCAAAACCCACCATGGAGGCTGAGACATGAAGAAATATAAATTAACAACAATTACTGGAAAGAAAAAAATAACCCTCCAAACCTTGCCGCATTTGCAGTGAACACAAGAAAAGAAACTCACTATATTATGCTCTTTTGCATTGTGTCTTTACATAAAGGGAATGTTTCCAACACTATCAAACCCTCAATTTATACTAGAAGGTCTGGTGAGAACAATAATAAAGAATTACTTATGTATTAATGTTATTGACTGTAAATATATTGATGTAAAAACCACACTGTGCTAGCGCGGTTTAAAATTTAAAAGTCCACCCCACTGACAGAAATGTCCGGTCTAGCAGAGGTGAGTGGAACGCACAGCTATTGGTCACCAATGTGTTAATAAGGAAAATTATTATAGTTTTTGCACAAAAATGTGGACATGAAAAAGTGTGTGCTAAAGTGGTGCCAAAAAGCCTTACACCTGTGTAAAAGGAACATCAAGTGAATTTCTGTTCTACCCCTCTTAAAAACATTGAAAATGCTCGTGATTTCTTCTAGAATGTAATTACATGCGAAAAAAACTTTTTTTAAATATGATCCATAGACTAAGCAAAAATCCATTCATTGGAAAAGCCCCAATTCCTTAGGAAAAAGAAAACACACATGAGCAAGTTGAAATTCAAAGCAACAATCTTTTTATTTTTTATATTTAGGGAGTTATCTAAATTGATTTGATGCCTGAAGTTCAGAATATCTATGAGATCTATTATAAAAAAATATTTTGAAGATCCTCCATGAACATGTGTGACGAAGGAGACCAGACCTGTGGATGAATACCTTATGGATTCTTTATCAGGACAACATGCCAGAACACTTCACCCTATCTTTGAAGAGATATTTGACAAAAAACAACATTCCAATGATGAAAATTTCACCAAATTTACTAGACCTAGCACTCTGAAATTTATTTTTCTTACATCAAATCAAGTCTGGACTCAGAGGAACCAGGTTCAAATCTATGGATGCAGTGAAATCAAAGACGACATAACTCTTGAGTATCATAACACATGATCACCTGCAGCACTGCCACCAACAGTGGAAAATTTGCATGAGAAGGTATATGAATTGGTAAGGGAACAACTTTGAAGGAATATCATCTTGATTGTCTGATTTTTTAAAATAAAGTGTTAGAGAATGAATCCGGTTTCTTTATTGCCACAACTTGTTTATTACAGTTCTTTATTTATAAATATTCCAAAAATATTTCTCAGTATTTAATACAGTTTAATATAAGAACTATCAAGTGAAAAAACTGCAGTCTTATTTTTGTTATTCAGAATTTTTAAAATTACTTTCTGTGAGTTTCTATATTATGATAACATTTTATTTAAATTGTTAGTGTTGTTAAACTGGAGGAATGAAATTAATCTTCTAGTTATAATTCCTAAATTATTACTTAGTAACAGCTAATATGAAATTAGAATACTATGTCATGTTTGCTGATTAGAAAACAAACTTATCAAAATAATATTGTCAACCATTTTGCCTCTTTTTGTGGTAATCTCACCATGTTTTAATAAAATATAAAAATTATGAAACTGTGAATGTACTGTAAGCACAGGAAAAATTCATGTTAGAGGAAATGATGCTAACAATTTGGAAGTGTAATCCTTATTTAATATCTAATAAAAGATAGGAAATTGCAATTTCTTAAATTATAAATTTCTTAAAATTAATTAAATATTATTATTATTTATAATGATGATCCACATTTTTGGAAAATATTATAGACATTAACTTTAATATTGCTACTGCTCTCTTAAACCTTTTTTTTATAACTAGAAAATAGCAAAATCAGGGAAAGGATAAAAATTGTATGCTTGTAGGAAATGACGAAGGTTGATTAATAATTTAGCTATAAAAAAGAACTTAGCTTTCACTTTGCACTTTCCCTGTAGGAGCTTTTGAAGAAACTTCATTAAGACGGCGAGTTGGGGACAGAGTGGCAGTAGATATTTCGGAAGGTAATGACAGCATTACGTGTATAGTAACACTTGTGTTTTTTGTTGTTTGGATCTTGTCTCTGATACCATCCTCTCTTCTCTCTTTCTTTGCCTCTCTTCTCGCTGCTGCCATTGCTATAGGGCTTCCCTATATGCTGGAGAGAGCTGGACTTGACGTTCAACAAGGTAAAGTGTACACTGTAGCTAGTTGCTTTAAGTAATACCATTTCATAATCTTCCTATCATTCAAAAGTTGTTCACAATTACATAGATCACATATCACATTAATTTAAAAAATATTTCTTACATAAACTTATTTTAGTCTATGTCGATAGAAAATTTGCTACAAGGTCAATGAACAGTTCTGTTTAGTTAAGTTAGAAATTTTATCACTTACCTCATATTGTTCTTCTTATTTGAATATAAACTAGTTTCGGAACATAGTTTCTGTTCCATCCTCAGTATCATCACGACCGTTGTTCTGTCATCTTGAAGAGCTGTCCTTCACTCCTGAGAACAGAAACTATGTTCCGAAACTAGTTTATATTCAAATAAGAAGAAGAATATGAGGTGAGTGATAAAAATTCTACCTTAATGAATATACCTCATAGTGAGAATTCCTAAAATAAGTAAGTAGTTCTGTTTAGGTTCAGTTATAATATGTTCACCGCGTTGGCTGCGGTGGACTAGTGGTTATGCTCCTTGCCTCTTGTCCTGAGGGTTGCAGGTTCAAATCTGGCTGGGGTTGAGGGATTTTTTAGGACAGAAAAATCCACAGAGCAAGTCCACTGGGAGGGACATTAAGCCGTGAGACCCAAGTCTGAAGATTTTCAGACTCATAAAAGATCCTTAGGACTGAATAAAAAGGCCTCTAAGGAAAATTTACCAATTTCAACATCCTAGTAATACATTGGTTTCCTGCTAGTTGTCTCATTGAGTCGGTGTGTTGACCACATGCCATTCACATGACATCTATGGGCAAATAAGGTAACAAAATTAACATGGTTTGGTGACTCCTGACAAGGGAGAGGTTATGGCTCAACATAGGGCTATGCCATTATAGATAGGTACTATGTTCACAGTAAGATAAATTTGATTTCAGCTCATTTTACCATTTATTACCATTTGTTCTTTGAACTCACAATGTCTTTAACACTCATCATTATTGTATAGTTTTAAGGTCTGATGGGAAACAGCTGAATGGATCAAATGTTCCTTTTGGCAAATTTTCTGCTGACTCACATTATAGAACTTACAATATTTTTTTTTTTGGACAATTAAAAAAGTATTACCATTAAGAAATAAGAGTGATGCTTAATGTCTCAACAATTATATGAATTATTTAATGTTTAATATGGAATTTGTACTTAAAATATCCAGAAAAATATTAAAAATTGCATCTTTGACATAAGTAAGGTGACATAACATTGATTTAAATTTAGTGTTGGCCTTGAACTTTTTGGATTTTTTTTTACTACATGTCAGTAACTTATATCACTAAAAATTAAATTTGATATTTCTTTTACAAAACATTAAGGGTCGAATGTTTGAACGCATTAGACAATAAAAGGTGTTCTCTGCTGATAAAGTTTTATTCAAACACATTTTTCTTACTCAGAAATCTATTCACGCGGTAATAATTGTAAAGCTACCTGACAAGGTACCTTAAGATCGTAGCTCAAGATATAAACTTATGTGAAAATCCCGAAGGGAACCGATGGTAACCGATGTAGCTTGAAACTTATCCAAGATGTCGGACCTTGAAGACTTCGATCATGTTTTCGGTATACGCGGAGAAGAGGAATTTGATAGAGTCTACCAAAGAATTCAACTGGAAGAACAGGAGAATCGGCGTAATATTGCGCGTCGCAGACGTGTTTGTATACGGTATTATTTGCGGGATGCAAGCATAAATGCATTTCTCTATAGCAGACGAAAATAACGGAAGTGGTTTTATCGCCGAGAATTCTGGGTAATTCGTTGCCAATATTACGAAAACATCAACGTTCATGCATGACCGGTTAAGGCGGCCATTAATTCGATCTCAGCTCACCAGTGATTGGAAGTAATTTGAGTAGAGAGTAATGTATTTGCATACGACCCTTAGACATCTGCTTATATGTAGAGAGTTAATACATCAAATATAAGATCATATCATATTCTGCAGCAATAAAGTTATTCATTAATCCCCTGCAAACTAAAATTCTTCAAATACTGGTATTCTGCTTTTTGTACATTAACATACCACTGATACTGCATTCTTGTTGCAGTCCAATTCTCTCAGAGCCTCCATTATTTTCTATTCCATCTCATAAATTTTTGTCAAATAACTTTTTTGAAGAGAGATTCAATTTTATAGAAAATAAATTAGATGTATGATGCTAGGTCTGGCGAGTATGGAGTGTGTTCCAGCTTTAAAATAATGTTTGTTGTTCAAGAACTTTAAACTTAGTATTTTATGAACTGACCTGTATTTGTGATAAAAACATTTCTCTAAAATTGTAAATTTGTATTCATTTACTACTGCATTGCTTCTTCATAAAAGGAAAAGAGATAAAAGTTACGTAAACCTGGTTATATAATTTCACTAGGTCATTACACCTAACCATATATCTGTGAAGTTCTTGAACACAAATCTAGAACACCTTCCATTCTTGCCAAGCACCTTCCATAGAATTAAATTCATACAAAATACAATATCAGTTTATGGTTATTGAGTAGATAAATAACAAAATCCATAGATTCTAAAAAGATGATTTGGTGAACTTTGATCAGTTGAAGAAATGTCAGAATACAAAAAGGACTTAAATTAAAACAATTTTTATTATTTTACCTAACACTTGATTCATATCATCAGTTCTATCAGTTTTTTAATGGTCTACATTTTATAATATACCAGTATGATATTTTTATTAGGCTGGATTGAAATGTAAAATTAAAACAAAAACTTTTTTTGGTGATATAAGTTTGTTAAAAAAAAGTTAATTTTAAATCTTTAAAAGGCATACAAGTTATAGAAGTAGAAGCTGGCTTTATAAGTAATGTTCAAATACCCAATAAAATGTCTTCTTAATAAAGAAGCCACCATTTGCAAAAATTGTAGCAACGGCTCGTAGCATTTGGGGTTAGGGAGTTAACTATGTAGAAGAGAAAAATACGCATTAAGATTGGAGGCCTAGGTAGCTCACTAGGAAGAGCATTGACATAGAGAGTCAAAGGTCCTGGGTTCAAACCCCAGTCTAGGCGTATATTTTTCTTTTCAAATATAAAAAGAAGAATAGTTGAGGAACAATGTTCATTGAACTAATTACTTTACAAATAGCAACATTCCATTACAAATGTCTGAGCTGACAAGAAAATAATGCTGCAAATAAAAATAACTCTAATGCAATTGAAAATATACAGGTATATATATTACTATGAGTCACTAGATATGGAATAAAACACTCAAAATTTATTTAGCTGGTGTATGAATATGAGTAATACTTGTGTAATATGAAACATATAATCATTCAAAGCTTATTTAGTATGCTAATCTGAAATTTAAAAAATTGTATTTATATTTCTAAACTGAGGCAGTTAGAAGCAAAGCGCTGCAAGTGCAAACTCTGCAGCATTGAGAAAAACAGATTTAAAGTTGAAATTGTGTAAGAAAATCGTAGGCAATGGAAAATGATAAAAATTGTATTTTATCTACTCCTAATGCATACACTTATATCCCTTTGCCACTAAATAAAATTATGCTTCAAGAATGTAATTATGCACTAAACTCGTTTTTTGCAAAAAAATCACTTACACCACTTAGCTTCTAACTGTCTCAACTGAGAACTACTTGTATACCTGTGTTACAAAATTCTAGAGAATTACAGAGCACCTTATGTTTATAAACTAATATTTGATCAAAATAAGTAAATTATTAAACACAGCTAAGCTAGTACAATTGATGGTAAAGAAAAAAAAAATTATGCCTGACCTGGGGTAGGAGCTTTTAGTTGTATTTAAATCCCATTATAATGTCTTCTTGATGTAGAAGCAATTCTATTGCATTCTAAATAATGGTTCACAGTTCTGGGAAAAGTAAGGATTATTAGAGAATATAAAGAGATGCATTTCTGCTTCAATGGGAAAGAATGTGCAGATAATTCAATTGGTAAGAGCATCAGCATGTAGAGCTGAAGGCACGGGCTTTGATCTCCGGTTCAGGCATTAATTTTTCTCTTTACAATTGAATAGTTTATATTTATCCTACTTCTACCCTGGCTTTATAGATGCTTTAATAATGAAAATCATGATACAAGTATAGAATGTCTTGGCCTACCAGCTAGCTGACGGCCTCACATTCATATTTGTCAAAACTAATAGGTGTATGGTCATCCAGCCTGTAAAGTAGTCATATATAGTCAGTGTTCCACTGTATGCACAAGTTTATGTTGAGATAGGCATAGGCCTAAATATATTCTTTAACTTGTAATTTAATTGTTTATCTGAGCACATAAAATGATATCAATACTTTTAAAAGTAAATTTGAACCAGCACTGAGGTTACTATATAAAATATTAATGTTATAAAATTGTACCTGAGAGGGGTAAAACTGGTTAAAATACTTCATTAAGGCCTTTTGAACATTCATAGTTAAATATGGGAAATAACATTATGAGGTTCTTAATTCGTAAACGAATGAGTTCCCGTGTTTGAAGAAACATAAAATATGAGGTAAGATGTTAAAAAATGACTCATCAATTTACCTTTTGAACATGTTCCAAAAGACTTTTAACAAGGTTTTAGTTGAGTACAATTAAGATTTTATGTATATTTTTGCAACTTTAAAATACCATTATTAACCTATCCACCTCTCATTTAAAGTCCAGCTCTATTACCCCAGAAACCTGATTTAAATCCCGAGTACAGCAAACTCCCGATTATCCATGTGTGTATTATCCGGCTTGCTAATTATCCAGGCATGACTCTTTTTACTGTATATTTTTAAAAAATGAAGATAAATACTGTTCTGTATTCTGTATTGTTATAAAAAAAGTCTTTATTTTTAAACTGCTACTGTGAACTGCGCTTAGAAACTAGCACAATATAATAACCTTCACTCACAACCCCCTCCTCTGATGCATTTAACGGTACCAACCAACATTCTGAGAATAGAGTACAATTTCAGAAATTTCCATTGTGTGAGTCACTAAAAGTTTGTTGTTACAGAACTGTATTTGTATTGTGTAGAATAGTGTAGTCCGTGAGAACAGTGTGCAGTAGTTTGTGAAAAAAAAATGTCAGAGAACCCGGCTTCAAAACATTGAATGATGCGGCTATTGTCAACAAAGTGAGTGATGGAGGGAAAGAGAAAGTGAAGAAAATTCATTGACGATTGAAGACGAAATTAGCCACACAGAAGCATCAAAATGTATAGATATCTTACTAGAATATATGGGACAAAATTAAATTGATTACGTTAATGTCTTAAGTGTTAGGAAAATAAGAACTGTAATGAGAAAGAATGTAAATGATAAATTGAAGCAGAGGAAAATATCGGACTTCATGGTGTAAAACACGTGGTTTCAACAGAGATTTGTGTTTCCTAGACATAAATTTTGCTTAGATTAATTGTATGTACAACAGTTTTCAAAT
This sequence comes from Diploptera punctata, assembly GCA_030220185.1. Lineage (NCBI taxonomy): Eukaryota > Metazoa > Arthropoda > Insecta > Blattodea > Blaberidae > Diploptera > Diploptera punctata. The sequence goes on from JASPKZ010007614.1 coordinate 1,142,967, forward strand.
TACAGTACTGTAATAAAAACCCTATTGCATGTTTGTTGTTAGAATAACTTAGTTGGATTATCTGTGTTTTTCAATTTTCCATGCATATATCGGTCCCAATTAACACGGATAATCAGGAGTTTGCTGCAACTACTGCATGGCATTTAAATATAACACAGTAGCTTAATATTACCCCCAGTAGCTTAAAATTTCTTAAAAAATTAACTGTTGAATATTCCAGCTTGAAATTCTGCAAATAAGTTACTGAAATTATGTACTCACCAATGGATACATTTACTATGATGTCTGGGTATGGTACACCTTGAAACAGCCTGATAATTGTAGAGGAGTGTTACACTTTTCACACTGCCATGCTGTTTCGCTTCTTTTTTCCTTTGCTGTAGCATACTACACACCGTTGTGACTTTTTTTTTTCTCCGTGGGTTGGGTTTGCATCAGGAAGTAACCCCAATTTTTTGCTTCCAGTCTTAGGGATGTAGCACTAGATGAAGGTCTACATTGTAGTCAGACATGTGAACAGATTCAAGCAGCTGGGTTGCAAGGGCGATCCTGAAGTCAGAGAAAGTTTTTTCTTGCTGCCAGTTAGCTTGTTGTGAACTATGAAGGAATTTGTCAACACATATATCAAGTAATAAAAAAAATCATGCTATACCCCTTGACTGTCCTCATTATAGGGAAAAGGGCAGTTACTTGATCCTGGAAATTTACCCCGCCCATTCCCTTCTGGTATTCGATGGCACAAGTTGGTTCTTTCTTTCTTCTTTTGGTTGTTGACCTATCTTTCTTTTTAATTTTCCAGTGCTCCTAATGTCAGCTGATCAATGCTTAGATGATAAAAAGTGATCATCTTTGTTGTCCTTCTACTATACACACAGGGTATGATTAGCTGACCAGATTTCATATTTGCCAGGCTTCAATTTCTTACTGCTGGAAATATTGCTGCACATCTCTCTTCTAGTAAGCCTTACAGTGCCTGTTATATTTGTTTTATGGGATATTAATCACTTACGTAGACATGGTGAAGTATACCAGTTATCTAAGAAGAGTGTGTGTCCTTTGTCAAACAATGGTTGACACATGTCTAATGCAACATTTGTACTGGTAGGAAGTGTAAATTTGAGAGATTGACAATATCCAGTAGACGACTCACATATTTTGTTGACCTTTATTCCAAAATGCAAACGCTTAGAACGGTTACACTGGAAATACGATAATTGACCTCTGAATTTCATGAGGCTCTTATCTAGTACTATGTCTTGTGTAGGTGAGTACAGATTACTAAATTTCTCAGATAAGTGTGTAATGATAGGCCTAATCTTTTTTAGCTTGTCAAGTTCGATAGCATTTCTGTCATTTGCAAAATGAACAAAATGAGAGTTAAGTTGAAATCTGTCTCTACTCATCGTTTCCCCATAGATTGCTGTTTCGATGCATCTATTTTTAGATCAGTACAGTTATAAGCGTGATTTTCGTACTTGTGACATTAGTATCATTAGTGAAAAATATCCTTTCATCTCATTTTCTGTCACATCAAACCATTATCATCTTTCTTTCTCTTTCTTTCAGGATTCGCTAACTGTTCCTTTGTGTAGTTGTTAATTTCCTTAGTTATTACTGGAAAAAAAAGGATCCTTATAGTCTAAAAATATTTGCAGTTCAGATGGAGATTGATATTCATATTTATTTTTAATTTCATTGCAAATACCACTTTCACCACTGAACAGAAATGTTGGGTTATTATCAGATTTCACCCACTTCCATTCACTTAATGTGGTACAGCTTTGTTTTTTTGCAGGTGGCGGGACAATAAATTCATTATCACTTTCACCGATCTCTTCTTCAGCAGAAGTTGCTTCTGAATCACCCATAGATTCATCAATACTCCTCTCATCACTAAATATATCAGAAACTTCTGAGTCACAGCCTAATCCACACTCTAATAATATTCTAATTCCATCACTGTCACTACCCTTAACTTTCCTTGGTGCCATTTTTCTTACTATTGTAACTTTTTTTAGGGTAAAATTCCTTCTGGTAACTCCTAAATGACATGGAGGGGATGGAATAGAATTCCTGTGAATGTATAGAAAAAGAAAATGTGTATGTAACAGACATCTATGAGCAGCAAAATGAACTAAAAAGTGTTTTCTTCAATCTCTACACTACGCAACCACAGGTTGTCACACGATTCTAGTGCATAAGAATGTCATACCACCTCAGCTCGTAATCCGATTTAAATGGGTTAATATTTTGAGATATAAAAAGACAAGAAAACCTATCAGATAGTTCATCTTCCATAAAAATTTAAAAGTAGACCCTCTATTTGCATCCAGCATAATGCCAGGTTGAGAAGTGAGATGAGATGAAGCCCTAATTATTCATGGTCTGTGATATACAAGGATGCTGGCTAATCAGGTATAACACACCTTCACAGTGGGAAATGAAATTGAACAAAATGAATGACATGAGTATATAGAAGTGGTGGATTGAAGTTTTAAAAAGGTACAATATGGAAATCAATACAAAGAAAACTAAAGTGATGACCTTTGTGGGAAATACTCTATACCTAGCAAAATTGTTTTGGATGATGATATTTTAGAACGAATAAATTAATTTAATTATTTGGGTTATAATTTAACATTTCAAGATGAAGCTGATATATCAAAGAAAATCACAAATTTCACAAAACAACAGGGATAATTAACAGTATATTGAAACAGTCTTTAGTACAAAAGAACACAAGATTACGGCTTTATAAGGTTCTCGCAAAACCAGTAATAAGATATGGTAGTGAAGCACGGACAATACGAAGAAGAGATGAAAGCTGAATAACAGCAAATGAGATGCAATTTATGTGCAGTACAGCAGGCTATACAAAATGGGACCACAAAAGAAATGAGGAAATTATGGAAGAGTTGGATGTAGAACCCATTCTTCACCGTATACAAAACTACCAGAACAACTGGAAAGGCCATCTTCAATGAATGCCATCTCATAGAATTCCAAAAGCCATGCTTCGTTACTGCCCCAAGGCAAAAGATAGCTGGGACGTCCAAAAAAGCACTGGATGGAAAACTCCTCTTTGAGACCGTAACAGGCCACATGGCCTAATATATGCATGGATGATGATGAATTGAAGTTTTTTGGCAGGGGAAAATGGGGTAAGCCCTGAGAAAGCCTACCTGTATCAGATTTTTCCACCATGAACCCTATTTGGAGTGACCAAGAACCAAACTTGGGACCCAGAGATGGAAGGGTGAGTGTCTAATCACTTACACATGGTTCCACTCCCACAAAAAATATCACATATAAATAACTATTTATCAAATTAATATTGAATATTATTTTAATAAATTCATTTGCAATTTCAACAAAGGCACATTCTTATAAATGAACACAATGTTTGAAAGCAGTGTGTGCTTCCTGATGGTTGGAGAAATTGCTATTTTAATAAGCAAATGCGGATGTTTAATCCAATATTTGAATTTACACCTCACCTCATATTTTGTTTTTTTTAAAGTCCAATTTCAGAGAAACTAATAATCCTCCATCACCAGTTTGTACTCAACTATTTGGAAATGCAGATGTGTTATTTTTGTAAACTTATAATAACATACATTTATATTCTTAACCATTCTAAGAGAGACTGAGCACACTACAAAATATTTATGACACAAAGAAATGCATGGAATCATATCAAAACCATCTTGACCACAGTTAGATTTAATTTTTGATTAGTTACTTTCCTGATTTTGCATCAGTAGTAGGAATATTACAAAATATAAGCCATATCTATCACAAAGTTTCATTTATTTTATATTTGAAATGTTAAAATAATAAATTACATATTTTTATAAACATATTGAGCTGTCAGATGATTTATCTGTAGGTTCTACTTTGTAAAGTTTTAGCTTTGATCTTAAAATATTACAAATGTTAGGTTGTTAAGTAATTGAAGAATTTTTAAATATACTTATAATATTATTACACTTGTTTTTCTACTTTTTAGCTTTGTTTTATGAACATAATTGTTAACATTATATTATAACCTGAGACATTGATGGAACTTAGTTGCTGTGGTACGGTATATCTGAATTGTGAAAAATTGAAGCTATCATACTCCCAAAAAGTATTTGATAAATTTGAAGAACTTTGAAGAAAATAGAAGTTTTGTCTATAACTTTGATTAATGGATCAGTGAAGAATATTTATAAAATGCTCAAGGCACTTAGTATATGATCATTTGCCTTTCAGTGTAAAATATGTATTGTCATTGTTTGAAATAAACTTGACTTAATAGAAATACCATTGCCCTTTTAGGGGCTTTTCTATAGGCATGTCGAACAATACATACTAGAGAAAAAAGTTGAAAGCAAGAATTTTGTTCAGGTCTATTTATTCATATAAAGTGTGTCTCAAATCTTTGTGGACAAAATTATACATGTGATAAAGGGCTGTAAACTGAGTAGAGCCTATTTAGAGACTAGGAACCAATAGCCAGAAATTTATTTTAATTTCTATGGCCATAAATAACTTACACCTCATAGTAACTACATCAACTACTTACAGCTCAGATCAATTCCTTAAAGTTATGACCACTAGTCTCAATACATGCACAACAATGGTATATAATATTTTGCCACACTTTTTTGAAGATCCTTGGTGTCTCTAAAAAAAAACAGGCAGCTAGGACCCTAGTAAACCATTTCTTTTTAGTGTCTAATGAGGTTTTATATGATATAGACTTAATGTGGCCCATGGAAAAAAAATCAGCACCAAGAGTCAATGTAGCAGGCAGTTCTTCACTATGAATTCAACATTAGCACACAAAAACATTCTTGACACAATGCATTGTTATGCCTGAAATATGCATATTTGACCATTGGTTCCCTGGATACTCAGTTTACAGTTCTCTACCAACTGTATAATTTTTACCCTAAGTTTTGAGATACTCTGTGTGTGTGTGTGTGTGTGTGTGTGTGTGTGTGTGTATGTGTGTATATATATATATATATATATATATATTTATTTATTTTATTATTAGTCATATACTTCAAATTCTGTAAAGTATAGCTATTTGAAGCTTTATGCAAAATATATTTTTATAATTTTATAAATGATGCCACAATAGACTGAAAGAAAGTGTTATGATTTAACTGAATAACATGTGTTGTAACTCATATATTTACATGTCTATTAATTTCAGAAATTCAGAGAAATCGAGAATTCTACAAGAATGCTGATGTAAGACCTCCATTTACTTATGCATCTTTGATACGGCAGGTATGATATCCTACTTTTATATTGTAATTTTACAGAAATTTCAGATTAATTGAGTTATTCAAATAAAAATTAGATTTTATGGGTATAAGTTGAAGATTATGTTAATGGAAAATGTATATTTTTAGTAGGGAGTTAATTATTGTTATCAAAGGAAAGAATTAATCACCTACAAGTGAAGGGGATAAAATTTTCATTAAAAAATTGTCCTTTTAAATGTTTGAGTAATGGTATTTACATGGACAGTCTTGACATGATGGAGTGAAAAAGTCTCCATATTTCCAGTGCCCAGGATAAATCTTGGGTCATCCAGCCTTCTTGACTGTTACCTTACCATCTTCTTTCTACTTTATTCTTGTCAGTGGATGCTCTCAGTATTTATCATACTATATATTGTGGCCAGATTTGGTAGGCATGAGGGTCTCTTGGGTCATGTCAGATTTTAGGGTTCGGCCAGTGAGAGGTCAAGGAACAGTGTATACAAGGAATTTGTATCAATAGAAATTTTTGATGAAATTAATTAAAGGATTCATTTCTTATCCACAATCGTCACAATACACTTAGCCTATATTGTAGATATTAGTTTGTTTAATTGTAGGCCTTACTGTTGCCATTCATGACTTCCTTTCACTCATTTAATTCTGCTTCAATGGTATGAATCGAATCTGGAGCCTAAGTAAAATTTCTTTTTATTTGACAACACAATCTCATAAATTTAATATTTTACACTGAGACGATATTACTGGATATCTCACTTTTATATTTTTAAATTGATGATGAGCCGCACCCTATTCGCCAGTCTTAATCTACTCAAAAGGAAAGGCTCCAAATTAAGTACTTTTTATTCACGTCAGATCACAAACTCGGATGCGGCTTTAATCACATTGGAGCGATAGCATACCTAACTAATTTCACTGGTATCTTTTTATTCTTCTAGGAACAACTAGCTCCACTGTATCTTCTTATTTGCTTGGAGCACTAGCCCCAATGTGCTTAACAATAAAATTACATGACCTTTTATAATCATTTCACAAGGAAGTCATGGATTTGGTTCCAGTTTTACATGGGCCTCTTAAACTTTAACAAAATTCTTATTGGCTAGAATAAATATTTGGTTGCACCTCTATTTTAGGTTTCACATATGCGACAGGATATACACTTAGAAAGAAAGCTAAGATCTTAGGCTTCAAAACTATATTGTTCATATGCAAATATAAGAATATACAGCAGTAAAAAAACAAATGAAAAGGTCGCGCGCATTTAGAGAAAATTACGATTACTTCAATCTCATCTGATTTTTTTAAAAAAATAATATGAAATTAAATTTTAAACAAATATTATTTTTATTCATATGTCCTGAAAGCTCATAATTTCTATGTTAAACACAAATAAATTACATATTTGTAGCTTCAAAAATGTACGATCCAGAACAAAAAGAAAACATGCCTGCATAGGTCTATACCACGTATAGATGTCGGCAATAAGTGAAGAAGAGAGGGTCTATACCACGTATGGATGTCGGCGCTGACGGGTTAATTAATATTCTGTCCACCGCTGTGGTCTCGAGGTAGCGTGCTGCTTTGTCACGCAGCAGACCCAGGTTCGATCCCCGGTTGGGACAGTTTTTCTGGGTGAGGTTTTTATCGGGGTTTTTCCTCACCTGTAAGACAAATGTCAGGAAAACTTTAAGGGCCCAAACGGTCCCCAAAATCATATGGCCATCATTATTATCATCATCATCCTTCACTGGTGTGGAAAGCAACGGGAAGCTACCACACCTACAATCCCCTAGTAAAGCTGCAAGCATAGCATGAAAATGCTATGATTGCAGTGAAGGACCTGCCTTTGGGCAGAATTACTATGGATGGATGGAATTAATATTCTAATATATAATACAGTCTTAATAATAAAACATTCAACATCATCTTCCTTTCAAGTATAAGGAATGATAGTCTGTTACGATCACAAGGCTGGATTTTCAACCCATCTCTGCTTTGGATGGCCAAGATATCACTTTTAATGAGGATGGTAGTGAAGTATGGCTTCTGGTGTTCTGTCCATAGACACACATTGTACACAAGTTTGAATGAAATATTAAGTACAAAATATAAAAGAATAATAATAATAAGCCTAGAACTTGATTTATAAAAACTTCTGCCTTCTACAGGAGGAAAATGGATGCAAGTATAAACACCATAACTGTGATAGCATATTTTATGAAATACCTGTCTTTCTGTGACATCTTATTAAATTAAAATTTTTATGCACCATATTTCATAAGTTATCTCAACTTTCTTTATCATAAGTAATGCCACGAGTGATTTCCAATTTATCTAGATAATTTGGAAATCAAGAGTGGCATTTGTTAGGACTATTTAACAAATAAAATTATGCTGTATACTCACAAATCGTTTTTTAACTATAGTTATTTTAAAATATTTATATATTCAATGTAAACGGCGATGTTTGAAAACAAATGAGACAGATTGGTATGCTTCATTTGCTTCTTTTGTTCGATCACCGCAACCAGATCATATTATTTATTGCCAAAAGATCGCAATGTTGTAAGAATGCACCCTAGTGGAGAAATTTATAACCAACGTTATAGATATTAATTAAGTTTTGATGTCCTATGATGTAAATATGTCAATTATATTTTTCTGCGTCATTTCCTGGAAAATAATTTGTTTAAGAAAGTGCAAGCAGTGGTTTCTTTTTTTTTATGGTATAATCAATTGTTACAAATGTTTTTATATTATCTCTCGTATGCGCTACGTGTTAACATTATATATACAATCTGGTAGCCGTATTTCTTAGAGAGTCAGTCACTGCAAAATAATGATATGACCTATTCAGAATGTTAAAAAGGAAGTGCTTTCTTTATTATGATAAACTTTAGTCGGTAAATTTTAGGCAAAACACGACTGTGATTGGTTGTAAATAAAAAATCATTGAAATGTGATTGGTCATTGACTCCCATTTGGGGCATGAGTTAAATAGTCACAGTAATGATTATAATTTTTTTAAAGTAATGATTGTTCCTTTTTTATACAATTTTAATACCACACTTTAGCTAATTATTATTGTTACAGTCAATCATCGAATCTCCCGACAAGCAACTTACACTCAATGAGATCTACAACTGGTTTCAAAATACATTCTGCTACTTTCGTCGTAATGCAGCAACATGGAAGGTACAGTGTCTTATCACTTGTTTAAAGATATTATTTCATTTAGTGTTATTCATATATTATTGTATATCTGATGATTTTTTAATCTAGAATATAAGATGTATTAAACAACTTGTACATTAAGGAAATTAAGGACACTTACCTGCTTTTAGGTTCTCATGTATGCATCAAGTTGGAGGCATGACAGAGTTTTACAATTAAATTTTTGCTATTTTATGTAACTCTTATTCTAATGTGTCTTTCAATTTACTTAATACCATAATTTCTGTGTGACCTCTTCGAATTAATGGAGTACTAACTGATTTATAATTTCTGTGATATAAAAATATTGCATTCTTTTTTCCAGATAGGGAAATAGCAATACTGTATCATTATTATTAAATCTCAATTTTGTGTGTTATTTTGTGTATTTTTAATTAAATTGAAACTGTTTATGTTGCATGATATTGCAGCAATCTTACATACTCATGCCTGAAATATATTTTAATAGGAATGTGATGTCTTACTAATATTTTATATTAATTACAGTTAGTTGAAGAGCAAATAAATTATCTGGCACTAGAATTCACTTTTTTTTTTAGTTACATCTAATATTTTGAAGATAAGCTATTTTAGAAATCATGTTATTGTTGGACATAAGTTCTTGTGTTTATTAAATCTGAAGTAATGTACTATGTCAATAACAACATTTTAAAACATTGCATGTTTTTTTAATAGCAAATTATTTTTATAAAAAAAAAATTCACAAAGAGTTTTATCAAATGGAAATAAATTTAAATTCTTTATTTCCTTATATTTATTGTGAATTAAGCATTCCCATGTTTAGTCCATGACAAAAATGTATACATATTACATTTTTTGGAACTTATACATAAAATTAATAAATTTGGAGAAAATGTGAAAATTAAATTATGAAAATGATTACTCATGCAAGGATTCTAAGCTTTCAGCAGTATTCTGAGGTTAGAATCTCTGTCTCTAGACTCTCCAGGCTTGAATTTCTAGTATAATCCTGACTCAGAAAATAAAACTTTTTAACAAGAAAAATGTCAAACTGAAACTGAGGACAGGAATTCCTTTTTGAAAAACTACTTACAAAATGTTCTTCAGAGTAAATATATGCATTAAACAAAATTTCCACATATACAAGCTCACAGCCAAGCAAGTAATTGCACATAGAATGCCAATCAGGCCAGCATTGACCTTATTAAAGATGTTTATTGATACATAAATTCAGTGCATTTTGTATTTTAACTATTATGGAGACAATCCAGAATTTGTGGGTTAAAATCCCTATTATATCTTGAAAATTTGTTGGATTAAAATTGTTTAATTTGGAGATCATTCAGTATTGTGAAGATAATTGGATACCGGTACTTAATTGAGAAATAGCAAGATCCATTTAAAAAGAATGATGTCTCTTTAGCTTTCCATTAGGCATTTTATCGCAACCACAACTTTTCAGAAACTTTTGTGCAAATTTTATTTGATTTTAACCATAACCTGGGCATGACTTTATAACTTAGCAAAAATGTCAACATAATTAAATGAAACATAAATTTTGGATTGTACTTTTTTATATATATAGGCCTGTTGTTTTATAAATTACATAATGCTGTTCTCAAATTGAAACACACAAAAAATCTTAATGTAGATAATAATATATTAGTACTTGACACATTACAACATACACAATAAACCCAACTCATAATTTAATATTTCAGTTAAAGCTTATTAACACCTACATTAGTTATAAAACGAAAGATACGTCATTGCCTAAGGATTCCTCAATATATATTCAAGCACATATGCTCCCTGTCATATTATTTTTAAGGAGTTTCTGCAAACATTAGTTCTTATTGTATTATCATTATTATGAATTTTTAAATAGTATATTACAAACATGAGTTGTACATTATTTTTTGCACGATGGTGTTTTTTAAAAAGTAATAAAAAATAGTCAAATAATAACATATTTGTTGGAAATATTTGCGTTCATTATAAACAACTGACTAATGTTAACAGTCTAGCCAATGTTTATATGGTAAATGCCAAAAATAATTTATTTGAGACTACAGTAGGCTGTGACATCAATCAGGGATAAAATGGTGGCAAGTACAAATTTATTGTTCTATATTATTTCAAATAAATTTCAGTGCATTTAAAATGCAGTGATTTGTTTTGTATAATGTATATTAACACTACGGGTACCTTTTGGATATATTTTTGTATATACATTGTACATAGTATACATAAAGGGCAATGGTTTTTACTTCCTGCACAAGGTAGGTAATTTGTAATGTTACAGTATAGTTATTTATAGGTTGGCAAATCCAAAATTTATGAAATTGAACTTTCAGTCATGGTCACCATTGCTATAAGTACGATAGAACGCACTATCGTGCAAAAAATAAATTTTAGCCCTTATCATGAGATATTTTATGATATTTTAAGCTGATACTAATATTGTCAGAATTCCCAACTTTTTAACAATTTAATTTTTTGCAAACAATAAATTTTTATTTTGAAATATTGATGGTCCAGAATCATACTGTTCTAAGATCTTTTTTTTTTTTTTTTAGTATTTTTGTTATGAGGTTAAGTGAATGTCACATGTCCATAGGCTTTGTGAAAATAAATCAGTGATTCAATATTTCAGTCACTAATGGCAGAATTCTTTACCAAATCTAAATATTTTTGCCTTTTGGATCTAGCATCATAAACTCAATTGGGAAGGAACTACTTGATTAGATCGCCCACCCATAAAATTCAACAAATAGATATTTTGTTAATATTTTCCAACAAAACAGTTGGCATTATCTTAGGCTACTCAACAAGTTGACAGCCACTCATTGGCTGATATTAGATTTTTAGTGTCACACAGTTGAATTAAGGATTTATGTTGAAAGAAGATATTCACTAATTGAAATACACAATGTAATGTTTGCATTCCTCCCACTTTGTAGTACAGTTTATCACAAAATGCATGAGACACAAGACAAATGTTTTGTTTAATGTAAGTGAGCACTCTGATACGTTTTGTGCTTGTGTAGGGAAATTTGGCAAAAGTTGTAACAGATGTTGACTATTGAGAAAATTGCATGTAATAATTGTCCTTGCTGATATTATTAATTTTCTCTGACATAAGAAAGGAGCAACACACTTACCATCAGAAATATAATTTTGGGGTTGTGATCTGCTAAAATGAAGATGGCAACTTACAACACTGATTACAAAGATAACCCATAAATTACATCTATAAATTACAATTCTTTTGGGAGGAGTCCATTCAGAAAAGGGGAAATTATGGTTTAGGGATTTAAAGTTGCTTATAATGGCAAAATAAAAAAAATAAGATTAGCACACTACAGAATAAATTATGTTGTGGTGTGGTGATATATTGAATATATTCTATGAATAAACTCATCACCATTGAACTGTTATCAGTGGTGTACACTCTTTTTGAAATGTCAAAATTTATCTAAATATTACGGCCCATAATTTTTAAATGTGACTTATTTTGTACTCTATTTTCTCAAGTATCAGAACAGCATTTAAATATTTTGAATAAAAATTAATGGAAATATATCCCTTAAATATGTAACTCTTCGTACCTACATCAATTAAATCACCCTTAATAATTTTGCAGTTAGACAATATAGTCCACAAGTTCTCTATCTTAATATGTTAATAAAATCTTTTTTCATATCTATGTAAGTGTTCTTATCTTCAAGTTCTACACTAAACTCGTGAATCCTTTATATTCACAAATAGAATATTTAATGGACAATTGACTGAATATAGCAACTTTGAAATATTGTCCAGAATTTGCATTCAGGAATTCTTCTCATTGTTTTATTTTAGGAAGTAATATTTTGAGATTATTTTAATTACATTACTTGGAGTCTGTTTATCTTACCTCAATATTATAATTAATAATTTGGATCTTAATTTGGTTAGAAACGAAGAAAAAAGAAAAATTGAATTTGGGATTCATAGGAAAGAAACTCATATGGAAAATTTTATTAAATCAACAGGGTTCAATCCAATTGGACATAAATTGGCATCCTTTAATAGTTTAACTTTTAACTCATAGATTGGTAAATTTACCCTTAAACGAAGAAGATTTCAAATGGGAGAAAAAACACATGATCAAAGTAGCAAGAGAAAACGGGTTTGATGAAAAAATGTATACAAAAGGATAGAAAAGTATAAGAAACAAAAAATGATCAACAAAAGTACTCTTGAAAAAGAAAAACCATGTATGAAAAAATACAGGAAATTCACATATCACCCTTGAGCACACAATAAATTCCAAAAGATATTTGAGAAGTTCAATATTAAATTAGCACCGAAAAATAACCGCAGTTTAAATAAAGTAATAAACTTACGTATTAAAATTCATCGGAGAACATATTGTTTAAACAACTCACCTCATAGGATTCATGCTTCCATGATATCGCGATTTCAAACATAGTCATGTTCATCGTCAGCCATAACTCCGGAGTTATGGCTGACGATGAACATGACTATGTTTGAAATCGCGATATCATGGAAGCATGAATCCTATGAGGTGAGTTGTTTAAACAATATGTTCTCCGATGAATTTTAATGATTATACCTCATAATGTTTACTTCCCAACATTAATTAAATATAATAAACTTACTTACTTACTTACTTACTTACTTACTTACTTACTTACTTACTTACTTACTTACTTACTCACTGGCACTATCGAACCCATAGGTTCATGGTCGCGCAGACATAAGCTCTCCATACATCCCTATCCAGAGCTAATGCTTTCCAATCATTCCCTGTATAATCTTTAGCATGGGTTCCCTGCAGTAGTCCCTGCGCAGAGATCCAAATGGGAGACCCTCTGGAAAATTTGATCCCAGTTGAACCCATGTCCGCATTTCTTGATGGTTGTATTTTTACGGTGAAAGATCATCACTCTTTCGACCAAGGTACTTTTTTCTTCTGGCTTATCACCTTCGACCAGTCTGGCATGGGTAACCCTATCGACAGCAATGCTAATGCCGGCATAGCTCTCAGGGTCATTTAAGCATGCAAGTCACTCCACCATGACAAGGTAAAGATACCATGGAGGAATAAACTAATAAACACCAACAAAAATGAAAAAACTGGTAAAAATAAAAAATCAGGAATATATCAAATTGAATATACGGGTTGTAAAAAGATATATATATATACTCAGAGTTCTGGGTTCGAATCTTGTCCAGGCATTTATTTTTCTTATCATGCCATATACATATATATATATATATATAGGAAAAACAAAAAGAAACCTACAAATTAGAATCAAAGAACACATAAGAAATATTAAAAATGAGGAAATAGAAAAATCTTCAGTTGCTGCTCATGTTTGGTCTGAAAAACATAATGTAAATTCGGACACTAAATTATTAAAACAGTTAGAAAATACAAAAGAGCTGACTATTTGGGAAAATCTTTATTCAGAAGAACAAAAACAGAGTTATGAATTTCGAAATACTGACGGAACATGACCTTGTTTGGAGGTTCTTTGGCCAACCACAGGAGGGAGCTGACATCGACGTCCAGGGTTTACAACATAAATCCAACCAGTCTGAGCAAGATGCTGACGATGCTTGATATCCAATCGAAACATGTTCAAGAACAAATCAACATTAATATTGAGGTAAGATAAACAGACTACAAATAATATAATTCTTCTCAATGCCTGATTAAGATTTTATGTAGTTTCCCTTAATCACTTTAGTAATACCATTATAGACATTTCTTCTGTAACTATCATTTAACTTAATTTTCATAGTACCTAGCATTTATAGCAGTTGAGGAAGTAAGTACACCCTTAGACAAAAAAAAGAGTCATCTCTTGAACGCATATTTCTTCTAAGTCCTACTCGACACAGCGCTGGGTTCACACTTGTAAACTAGTCATAATTGTGCAGGCCCTGAGCTACTGCGTTATGTGGCATGGACTGAGTGAAGATACTCCTACGTTCCCTGTTAGGTCAGTGGTAAAGCATGCAGTCACTGTTCCTGTTAATGAAGGTCGCAGGTTCGCGTCCTCAATTATGTAATTTTTTTTCGTGATATTTGTATTAAAATGTTTCATGAATTAAATACATTTTATTTTGACAATTGAACTAAATCAATGTTAATGTCGTTATTGTAACAATTATTTTACCACATTCAGAGTTTGTTCTAGGTGATGTCAATGTATTGATTTTAATAGACTGATTCGCACACGTTCTGCACAAAAGCAACAGGCTCTAACAAGTTTGTTTATAATGAACTCTAATTGTCCTGCAGATGCACGAAAGATGGCTTATGGGCACAAATTCAGGACATCTGGGATGCTCTAGCCGAAAGTCCATGTGACTGTAGAAATTTGATTGCATCAAATTGAGGGCAGTAATAGATGCTGAGGGTTCATACACCCAATATTAATTTTGTTAAATTTTTAAATTATTAAAGATAATATTTTCTTTCTTCACTTAATTATTAGGTTTTCATTTATGTGTTTTGTGTGTGCATTAAAACCATAAAACTCAAATATAAAATTAAATATGAAACTATATTACAGGCAAAATTCTATCCTAACATTCAGTAAAAAAAAAAGTAGAATGGGAATCGAACCCGTGAGGTTACGAACGCAGATGTTGTGTGTTAAACCTCTCGACCACGGAAACACACAAAGGCAAGCTCTCCCTTTTATGTTACTTGAGTGTGCACTGCATTAACTAGCAAACAACACAGTACAATTACTGAAAACATGTTAATGTGAATAAGGCTTCTGCGAGTGCTCACGAAGTTGATAGAATCAAGAGATGACTCATTTTTTTTGTCTAAGGGTGTACATAGTCAAGTGATATATAGACAGCATGGTCAGTACTCTAATGCTATTCAGAGTGTTCATGTCCTATTTGCTGAAACCATGAGAAAAACTCATTGGCAAAGAATATTAGTAAGTAGCCCCTTGGTGGAGAAACCAAATAAGGAACCCTATGAAGGGAACATTATTTGAGGAGACACACATGGAATTCATCATCTGGTGAATGTTGAGGATCTGCCAGCATTTTCCCTCAGTCACTTTTGCCAGTTTATAAAACCCCTGTTAAAAGCCACTCATCTTGCTCCACCTTTCTGTTGATCCAGTAAGTGCAGTAATAGCCACATGACAAATCCTTGCTGAAATCTTCCACATTTTATATTCTACTTCTATTTCTAGGAGCAGCTCTCTTTAAGGGCTGTAGATAGTAGTCACTTCCCCATTTTTGAGAATGTAAATATCAATGTAGTGCAATATATTTAATATTATTTCTTTCTTTATCTCAGTTTAACCTCTCACCTTATAGGTACTTTCTACATGCCACATGCCACTCAGGCCTTATAATGGCATGACCTGTCGGGAGAGGGATTTTAATCTGTGAATCACACACATACTTTTTAGACCACACAAGGACATGGAGGGCCTCCCCAAATGAGTAATCAGCTCAATGTCAGGCCCTCCTCCGAGACAACACAACATACGACGAAACACAGCATTTACACATACACACGTTTATACCAAACATGGCAAATATAATGATGATTATGATGGCAGATGATGTTTGGGGATTGTTTGGATCTTTAAGTTTCCTGATATTTGTCTTATAGGTGAAACCCCCCCCCCCAAAAAAAAAATCACCCAGGAAACTTGTCCTGACTGGGGATTGAACCCAGGCCAGCTATTTGTGAGGCAGCAATGCTAACTTGAGACCACAGTGGTGGACATATTTCATATTAAAATCATATTTTTTCATGGCTTTTAATACAAAATGTATACATTGATGCAATTCTGCAAGAGAATTGGCCTAGAAAATATGGCTCTATACATAGTTCATTTTAGGACTAATGTTAGACTAAAATTAAGCAGGTCTTCCCCATGCATTCTCCCACCATTACTGTATTCTTATGCTGCATGGGACCAATCAGCAATGTGAACGTGAATTGGCAACTCTATACAAATGCATATACAGTAGTACTATTCCTTGGAAACTCCAAGTTGAGATTTAAGTTCAATTCATTCTATGTTATTGTTTTAAAATTGAAGTTCTATGATACATTAATTTAAATTAAATGTTAATGATAATTTTTCTTAATTCAATTCAGGCTGGCTTATTTTCATGCTAATCACCACCTCATTTTTTTTTTTTTCATTTTTATCCTTAGATTTTAAGTGTGCATTTTATACCCAGTGACAGCTTAGTTTCAGGCCAATTAATGGCATATCGCAAGATGCTTATGGTATAACACCTAAGTCCAGGGGTGTGGTGTCCATATAATCATTGTAAGCTTTGCTTACAGATAAATATCACATTCAAATAATTTTTAATTAATCTACTGTAGCTCAGATTAACATAAAATTATTTTAAATTTAAAGAATATTTTGAGTTAGTGGATTAGGCAGTGTACGTAAGTTAATGGATTAGGCAGTGTAGGAGTATGTAAGTGACAGTTTAGATGATGCCAGTCAAATCCAATGAGCATTGAGCTCCCCTGTCATGTGACAAGCAGAGATGTTAGTGTTCCATAATGTGAATGCAGATTTTGCACCATGTATTACTGATATGGAAATCTTGATACATCTTATTATTACTACACCCTGTATTCATAGTAAATTGGAGAGCATGATAAGAAGTGTTACAATGTTTCTCTATTTATTTGTGGATTCACAGTTGTTTCTTTAGCTTACATTTGTAATAAGTGTGATGCTCCTTGGTTAATATTACTAGTACAGTAGTGGGAGATTGGAGTATACTCATATATAAATAATCAAATTGATTTTTTAAGCATTTTAAATTGATATTAGAATATCTTTAGTATACTATATTCTACATTTCTTGTCATTAAACAATATCATTTTTCTCTCTTTCTTGCACAATTTTCTGCATCTTCCCATCAACCTTCACCTGTTTCTAGTTAAACATACTTACATCACTGAAGCAATTTTCATAACTTAAAAGCACTGCATATTGATATTTTGAGAAAAATATTGTCGTCAGCATCATTAATCTCATGTGTTTGCCAGATCTTGGAAATACATTTTTTATAAAGATAAAATGTATGTAATTGCTCTGAGTGTAGGTAATAATAATTGGTACCCTACTTCAAGACTTGTATTTATTAAATTTCTGATTAAATTGTTTGTAAAATTCAAAGTGTAATGACAAAAATGTTTAATCTTTTTTTAAGATTGTACCTTAATTCTTAACTGAAAGTTTAACTACCACATGATAAAATTACTAAATGATAGGTTTAGAAATTACCACTATCTTGAGAAATACTAGATTGCTATTAATTTAGCATATTCACAGTTTTTGAGTCCTGCGCCGTAGCCGAGCGGTTAAGGTAGGAAGCCTTGGCGCAGAGCTATGGGACTTGCGCTGGTTCGAGTCTCCATGGGGGAAGAAATTTTCTCATGGTATTTCGGCCAGTATGGGACCGGTGCCCACCCAGCATCATGAGGCAATTGGGTAGCTACAATAAGTAGCGGCTCCAGGTTGAGGAACCAGCTATAACGGCTGGGGGACTCGACATGCTAACCACATGTCACCCCTACACTGGCTGTTGATCATCTACCTCTGTGATTGACACATGTGGATGTGAAGGGCCAGCAGCCGGCTGGTAAAAGGGCAACTGCTGAAAAGTGGAAAGACCCTCAATCGGACAGTCTTTGAAATATACACCATGTCCCATCCAAACCTCACACATTTTAATCAATCATAACTCTCAAAGTATGCAGAATTATGAAATGAGGTTGGTATTAACACATTGGTGACCGACAGCTGTGCGTTCCACCCACCGCTGCTGGACCGGACATTTCTGCCAGTAGGGTGGACTTTCAAATTTTAAACTGCGCTAGCACAGTGTGGCTTTTACATCAATATATTTACAGTCAATAACAATAATGCATAAGTAAATCTTTATTAGTGTTCTCACCAGACCTTCTAGTAGAAATTGAGGGTTTGATAGCATTGGAAACATTTACCTTTATGTAAAGGCACAGTGCAAAAGAGCATATGTAGCGAGTTTCTTTCCTTGTGTTCACTGCAAACGCGGCAAGGTTTGGAGGGGTATTTTTTCCCTTTCCAATTACAGTTGGTGTTAATTTATTTTTCTTCATGTCTCAGCCTCCCTGGTGGGTCTTGAGGTGGTCTCCTTTTCTCTCTGTCTTTTCTTCCTCTTCCCTGTCATCTGTTCCTAATTTCACGACTGCCAAACAAGAGGCTGTTTCAAGCAAAAAACTTCTGTTTGAAATTTTGCTGTTAGGATTTTGAAATTTATAGACCCTGAAAGCATTAAAGAGTGCACAATTCAGAAGCCACAATACAACTTTCTTGTTCCATTTCACTGTTTTTCTAAGGATGGAGTAATATGATAGGTACTGGTTCGGCCCTGTCTACACCCTTCACATACTTGTTATATTGAAGTATTCAATAGGGCATTTTTACAACTTTACTCCTCCCACTTTCGTGTTGCCTGATGCAATGTGCTAACCATTCTTACGTCTCTTTTATCTTTTGATGTTTGTAGCAAAAGGTCCCCCTTACCACAAAATTCACTTTCTCCTGGTTTGAGTTCATTTCCTGCTTCCACAAATGATTTTGGAAGCCCTCTGATAATCTTTATTGCTTCAGAAACTCTTGTCTTTCTTTCGAGCAAATTTTCAGCCACACTATTATAATAATTATCCTGGTGGACATGATGCCACAGATATAAATTCGGCTCCAGAATGCAAAATAGAGTTTATTTTAATTTTTCCGCTCTGCAACATATATTTACAGGTTACATACATATCCTGTAATCGCCTAACTAACCGCATTAAAATTCCATATTTCACCAGCCGTCTGTCTTAAAATTGTAAACAACTCTTTCTGTAAAGTTGGCAATTTCATAAAAGAGAAGAGAGGGTACAAAAACAACTAAAATTTATTTCACAATGAAAAGAAACAAAATTGCATACCTCATTCAAAAGTGAAGAGGCAGGGAAGCCATAGAAAACGTAAAAACAGAAATCTCTGTGACTGGTCATCTAGCGCTGGCCATTTAAACACGGAGATCTCCGTGGCCCATTACCAATGTGTTAAAAGAAAAAGAAACTCAAAGAATTTTTGTTTTCATTGCTCCAGCTAATTCATCTGTTGCATGTTGGACAGTAATTACATAAAACAAAATGGTGACTTTTCAGCAATGAGCACAAAAAACTGTTTTCTGGTATGCAGAGACGAAGTCAACAATTACAGTGCAAAGAAATTACCGGAGAGAATATGGAGAAAATGTACCTGATGGGAAGACCATTAAGGCATGGCTTGAGAAGTTTCTGGCAACTGGAAGCGTTAAAAAAGAATCAGGAGGTGCTTGTACAAATGTTTCAGAAGAAAAGATTGAAGAAATTAGAGCAGGATTTTAGAGAAGTCCACAAAAATCAATACGCCAACCTTCCCAGCAGTTCAATGGACATGTTGGACAGAACGTGGCATGAAATTGAATACAGACTTGATATTGTTCATCCTACTAATGGTGCAAATATAGAGGTGTTTTAGTGTGTGGCAATGAAAATTCTTTGAGTTTCTGTTTCGTTTAATACTGGCCTCATTTCATAATTCTGCATACTTTGTTAGTTATGATTAATTAAAATGTGGGAGGTTTGAATTGGACACCCTGTATATATAGGGTCATAGCCACAGGAGACCAGTGCAGACATCAATCCTAGAAATTCTCTTGTGTATCCTAGTATCAATATAAGAGCTGTAAATTAAAAATGATGGCATTATTAATTTTTAAAAACTAAAACTAATTTTAAAAACTATTAAATATCCAATTTGAACTCAAAAAAATTGCTGTGATTATCATGATAATGAGCATGATATACCACACCAGCAGCATTTACAATACCGACAAAAAGACAACAAGAAAAATGATGATGATAGTATAATATCCTCAACTCATGTCCAACTCGGAGCCGGGTCAAGGGATGAAATGAGATAAAGTCCCTGTATTTATGGAGTCTGTGAACAACGAGGGTGCTGGCTGACCATGCCTGATTCACTGTTACAGGGGTAGATGAATGAAATGAAACTAAATGGATGAGATGAGTATAGAGAAATGGTTGAATGAAATTTGTGGCAGGGGAAAACAGGAGAAACCCTGAGAAAAACCTACCCTAGCTCCATTTCTTTCACCATGAAACCCACATGGTGTGATCAAGACTTGATCTCGAGACCCAGTGTGGTGAGAGGCGATCATCTAACCTCTTGCACCATGAAGCCGCAACAACAACAACAATATTAATAATAATAATAATAATAATAATAATAATAATAATAATCCATCCATCCATAGTAATTCTGCCCAAAGGCAGGTCCTTCACTGCAATTATAGCATTTTCATGCTATGCTTGCAGCTTTACCAGGGAATTGTAAGTGTGGTAGCTTCCCATTGCTTTCCACAACGGTGAAGGATGATGATGATAAGGATGATGATGGCCATATGATTTCGGGGACCGTTTGGGCCTTAAAGTTTTCCTGACATTTGTCTTACAGGTGAGGAAAAACCCCAATAAAAACCTCACCCAGAAAAACTGCCCCGACCGGGGATCGAACCTGGGCCCTCTGCATGACAAGGCAGCACGCTACCTCGAGACCACAATGGTGGACAATAATAATAATAATAATAATAATAATAATAATAATAATAATAATATAATAATAATAATAATAATAATAATAATAATAATAATAATAATAATAATAATATAATAATAATATAACAACAACATAATAATATAATAACATAATAATAATAATAATAATAATAATAATAATAATAATAATAAAGTAAAAGTGATCCTACAACAGGCCCGGAGACCCTTGGGGTAGTAGGAGGTTAAGGCTCCCACTTTTTCTAGACAATCGGCACTTTATGTCAGCCGGGTTGTCAGCCCTGAGTGACGGCCGCCTTTACCCCAGAACAAGCGCCTGGTACTCATTTCAGCTAGAGGCTGAGTCGACCCCAGGGCCATAGTGCCGCCAGAGGGTTTGGGTCAGTTTAAAAATCCTGACCCCAACGGGACTTGAACCCTCGACCCTCCGGCTTGTAGCTCAGTGCCTTAACCACTACGCTACGGCATGCCCCATAATAATAATAATAATAATAATAATAATAATAATAATAATAATAATAATAATAATAATATAATAACAACATAATAATAATAATAATAATATAATAACATAATAATAATAATATTTTTTTAATAATGCCCTTTAACTACTCAGGTCATTAGCATTAATATAGCCTATTTTGTACAATGCCATCAGGTTGTCTTACATTTTTGACATTCTCTCCTGGGCAATGATGGAATTGTAACCCACTTCTGAGATGGGACACCTGGAAGCTGAAGTTATGTTATCCTGATGATATGATGATCAATAAATGTTAAAGAATCACCAGGAGAGTCTTTATACCTGACTTAACCTAAATTCCAGACCTGGACAACCACAGGAAAAATTCCCTTTATGGAAAAATTCCTGTTGTCTGAGCAGGAATTAAACCCAGTACCTCATGAACTATAAGCAGAAACTCTGTCTATAAGACAACAACAACAACAACAATATTATTATTAATAATAATTATGTATTTTATTTAATAATACCTTTTGTCCTGTGCCACAGCCAAGTGGTTAAAACATGATGCTTTGGTCCAGAGCTATAGAACTTGTGCTGGTTTGAGTCTCCATGGGAGAAGAAATTTTCTCATGGAATTTCGGCCTGTATGGGACAGGTACTTTCCCAACATCATGAAGAATTTGGGTAGCTTCAATATGTAGCAGCTCCAGGTTGGGGAAACCAGCTATAACAGCTGGAGATCCTGACGTTCTCACCACATTTTGATCATCCATCTCTGTAATTAACACATGTGGATGTGAGGACAGCAACCAATTTGAAGGCCAAGGTCATTCTAGACCTGTTGCATCATGCAGCTTTTTTTTATCAACTCAGGCCATTTATATTGTAATTCAAAGTTAAACAGGAAATGACCGACAAATTTTATCCAGAGGAATTTTTTTTCAGGCTTGCAAATTTTTTAATGTGCTGTAAATCTATGATGTGCGACTCACAGATTTACTTCTATTACAAAGAAAACTGTACTCAGTGTTTTTATGTCCTAAAAAATCAATTGACCTTATCTATGTTTGGGTTTGAACTTGAGAAACAGAGGCGAGCACTGTGACCACCAGTCACTTGATTCTACAACAACAATAACAGTAATAATAATGATAATAATAATAATAATAATAATAACAGTAATAATGGTAATAACAATAATGGTAATTAATATTTTTCTGTGATACAATAGTTATTTCTTTCATATATAACTTTTGCATACAGATTTTAATTTTATACATGGTAGAGAAGTTACCTCCTTCAGGCCCACAACAGATTAAGTCAGCTTTGATAGCTATATATTGTCAAATTCAAATTATTTATCATAAATAATATATTGGAATTAATGTAAAAGAAATCTATAATATTCCTTGAAGACAACGCTGGTACTGAGAGTTTACATTAAGGGCACTTAAGTGTCTGCCTGTTCTACAGAGTGGGTTGTTCTTAAAAGTAAACTTGGTTATGACTCCACAAGTACATAATTGTTCTAAAAAGAATATTTAAAAGGAGAGACAGTTTCTTTGAAACTTTACAATAGACCTGTTTCTATATTAAGTGTTTTTAAATGATAATAAAATCATATGAGATGAAAATTTGAAAAATGCCAGATAATCTCATAGCAGGAAGTGCTAGGTAGCAAGGCAGTACTGTAGGACTTTTAGTTTATTGATAACATATCGAAAACCCTTTTCCTAAAATTTTCCTACAAACTTATTTTGCATGTATATCACACTTGTATTACTGGGGGATGTACACCATAGTGAAACTGGTAGTTTAAAATCTGCTGTATTATGAAAAATGAGTTTCCATTTCTGTGCTTACAGTTATTGGTAATTGTATATTTTCCATAATAAGAATATTATAGTGGCAGTAGATTTTGTGACATCCTTGTATGAAAGATCTTTTAATAAAATCAATGTTGAATCATGAGTGTTCTTACCTCATATATCTACGTTCTTTAACATAAAACCACAGTATCGAGAGCCATCACTCTTATCATCAGCTGCTGTCACGACTGTCAATTCTTCATCATGCCATAGATGTTGGTTTGAATTGACCGGCTTGATGAAGAATCGACAGTCGTGACAGTAGCTGGTGATGAGAGTGATGGCTCTCGATACTGTGGTTCTGTGTTATGGTAAAGAACATAGATATATGAAGTAAGAATAGTCATTATTCAACATTGATGTTATAAAATGAAAACCTCATAATGTAAAATTCCCAACATTAATATATGAATGAAAGATCTTCCCTGAGATTTGTTACCAACAAATAATATATTGAATTTTCTGATAAGACTTTGTACATTTTTACATTTAAAGTGAAGGAAATAGGGTGAAATTAATATGATTACTTAATGTTTTGTGATTTTTTGTTGATAGATTTGTAAATGATATGATAGAAACTAGTATTGTTACAGGAAATTGTTTGAAAGTCAAGAAGATGCACACCAAAACTGAGATATATCCATCTTTGCTTGTTATTTATCTGTCTGTAGATTAGAAAGCATTGCTTGAATTAGAGTAGATTTTTTCTTAGTTCACAGGAAGTACATAACTCACACTTTAGTGAGTTTCATGAATACTGTAGATTTTATATACCTACTTTAAAATATTAAGGACGCTGTTATGAGTTTTATGGCTTCATGCATGAACTAGTAATCCACATAAAAATCTGTATCAATGTACATTAATATATACAATATTTAAAAATAAATTTTTAATTCCATTCATTCAATTTATACTTGCAGAGCATGAACAAAAATATATTTGCATAGATTCTTTAATTGCAATTCAAAGACTTAGAAAGATGTATATCAATTAGAAAATACTGCAATTTATGTAAGAACTTTTAAAACAGTGCTAGTTTGAAAATATATATACTTTAGTTGCATAGTTGCCCAGTCATACTAGTATTCTGGCCAATGAATAAGCTGATGTAACAGATAAATCAGTCCTTGTGCATCTGATAGAAATCGAAACAAAATACAGCATCAGTTGTTAAAGCATTTGATACTGTGCCTACGTGTGAGCATTGTCATATCCAACTTACTGTAGAGCTATTGGACTTACTTGGGACAATTTTGTTATAACTAAGTTTCCACCAAAGGGCTTAGATGGAATTAAAGGATTTCTTTGGTCTTTGAGGTAGCATTCCATAATATACTTACATGGGTTGTGTGCTGAGTATAATATTAAAGGATATATTATATTTTTTACATATATATATATAGTCCACCGCTGTGGTCTCAAGGTAGCGTGCTGCCTTGTCATGCAGCGGGCCCGGGTTCGATCCCCGGTCAGGGCAGTTTTTCTGGGTTAGGTTTTCATCGGGGTTTTTCCTCGCCTGTAAGACAAATGTCGGGAAAACTTTAAGGCCCAAACGGCCCCCAAAATCATATGGCCATCATCATCATCCTTACCATTATCATCATCATCATCATCATCCTTCACCGGTGTGGAAAGCAACGGGAAGCTACCACACCTACAATTCCGTAGTAAAGCTGCAAGCATAGCATGAAAATGATATGATTGCAGTGAAGGACCTGCCTTCGGGCAGAATTACTATGGACGGATATACGTATATAAAGGGTGGCTGATGCTTCTAACATAATAATAATAATAGTAATAATAATAATAATAATAATAATAATAATAATAATAGTGATAAACTTCTTAATATAACATATTATAACAATTAACAATAAAATAGCTATAAAATAATTACAATAAAATATGAACTAATATAATTCCAAATTTCTATATTATGTATGCCGAGAGAGAGAGAGAGAGAGAGAGAGATATTTATTAAAAAATTTACTATTTCAATCCATAATAATAACTGTCTTTTTCCTTCTAATTTTGACTCTGCTTTCTTATATGTTTTTAATCTTCAGTTTTCAAATTTGATATATAATGTAAATGTTCAACATATTTTAATATAAAAAATTTAGATAATTCATTTAAGGCCATCTGGCTTATCTAATAAATAATAGACTCACCTCAAGTAGATTCTGTTGCAGTCAGACCTGAAGTCAATTCACCTGACTATTAAATTCTCAACATAAACAGAATAATGTAAACCTTTTTTTGTTACCATTCCCCCCCCTCTCTCTCTCTCTCTCTCTCTCTCTCTCTCTCTCTCTCTCTCTCTCTCTCTCTCTCTCTCTCTGTGCTAGGAAGAAGAAATATTTCCAAACCATGCAATTTTACAGTTATCTTTCCAAAATAGTTTAAACTATGTCATACTACATCTTAAATATTTTCTACATTATGTAGTTTCAACCTAAGTTTTGTAAAATATTTTCTTCAAATTATTTAATTTAAACTTGATTATTCTTATAATATTTAATTATTTGGTTTAAACTTAATTATGTATTTATTTGATAAGAAATCCATTAAATATAATTTTCATGTTTCTCTTATAATTACGTTTCTATCTATCTCTCTTCTTATCCTAATTAATACCCTATTATAACACATGTAAATATTCTTATAAGAGTGTTACAGCTATGGAGATTTTTTACACAGGTTTTAAACCATTACTGCCCTTTAGCATATAGTATATTTTATCATAAGTAATGCCATGAGTGATTTCCAATTTATCTAGAGAATTTGGAAATCAAGAGTGACATTTGTTAGGAGTATTTAACAAATAAAATTAAGCTGTTTACTCACAAATCATTATTTAAATATAGTTATTTTAAAATATTTATACATTTAATGTAAACAGCAATGTTTGAAAACAAATGAGAAACATTATGTTTCATTTGTTCATCACTGCAACCAGATCACATGTATTGCCAAATATAACACAATATTGTAAGAATGCACCCTAGTGGAGAAAAATGAAACACATCATTACAGTTTATTAATTAATTTCTGATGTCCTATGATGTAAATATGTCAATTATATTTTTCTGCAACATTAAATCCTGGGAAATAATATGTTTAAGAAAGTGCAAACAGTGGTTTCTTTTTTTTTATGGTATAATCAATTGCTATGAATGTTTTTCTATTATATCGCGCAAGCATAATCTGGTTACATTTGTGCACTATATACAATCTGGGAGCAACTTAATAAAATGAAAGCGATAAAATGAAAGTGATAAAATTGAGGTGAAAAACAACTATGATTGGTTGTAAATCAAAATTGATTGAAATGTGATTGTTATTGACTGCCATTTGGGCCATGGGTTAAATAGTCCTTGAAAATTATTTTATAGCACTAAAAAGTTGCTAATGACCTTAGATCTCTTTTATCTTCTTCTCTTTGCTTCCAAGTATTAGGCCAAGGCCTGTTACGATCCTATAGAAAATTTTCCCTCCAGCGTTTCATAGGATGGCCCAGTGATATTCGTCCTGATCTCTTTTATCTTTTATCTTATAGTACAGATGTAATCATCTCATTGTAAAGGGACTGGGCTTGAGTTGCTCTGCTCTCATAGCCGAGAGGCATGAGTAGGAAGATCAACAGACAGCAGATGTGAAGACAGTGGCAGTTCCTAGAACTGTGCAGAAGTAATGATGCCATACAAATTGATTTGAATGTATTATTACTATTATTATTATTATTATTATTATTATTATTATTATTATTATTATTATTATTACTACTACTACGATTATTATTATTATTACTACTACTATTATTATTATTATTATTATTATTATTATTATTATTACTACTATTATTATTATTACTATTATTATTACTATTATTATTATTATTATTATTATTATTTTATTATTATTACTATTATTTTTATTATTATTATTATTACTACTATTACCATTATTATTATTATTACCATTACTATTATTATTATTATTATTATTATTATTATTACTATACTATATTATTATTATTATTATTATTATTACTACTATTACTATTATTATTATTACTATTATTATTATTTATGATTATATTATTCTTATTACTATTATTATTATTACTACTATTACTATTAATTTTTATTACTATTACTATTATTATTATTACTACTACTATTACTATTATTATTATTACTACTACATTATTATTATTTTTATTATTATTATTATTATTATTGTTTATAATAATAATAATAATAATAATAATAATCTTACAGTATTATATTTTTTTAAATTATACAGTATATAGAATATATTATAGGCCTATATATGTTTTTGTCATATCATAATAATAATTAATAACTGATTAACTCACTGGCACTATCAAGCCCAGAGATTCATCGCTGCATGGACATAAGCTCTCTATACATCCTTATCTTGAGCTTATGTTTTCTAATCATCCCGTATATAATGAACTTCCCTCATATCATGGTTATGTTATTCTCCCACCTCATTCTTGGCCTACTTTGTTGTAGCTTTTGATCTAGCTTTCCTGCAAGATGTTTTCCTCTCCTTTCATTCCCTATTTATACCACATGTCCTGCTCACTGTAGTCTAAGAGACTTAACTGTTTTTATTACATCTGGTTTCCCATATAGATCATATACACTGCTCAAAAAAATTATGGGATATTGTAGAATAACCTATTAAGACTATGTTTTTAGGAACAGTATTAGATGCAATCACTTTCTATTACTCCAAAAGAATGCCAACAAGAGTTTGAAGTCATTACGTAACCTCTGTACCACACCAGATGTCAAAGAGATCCTGAAAAGGAATATGGCAAACACAAACAAAGCAGCATTAACATAGGTGAAAATGTTTCTTTAGTATGGTGTGTGGTCTCCTCGAACGGTCAGCACTGCCTCACACCTGAGTGGCATTGATGCAAAAGCTGGATTGTTTCGTGTCCCTTTTTCTATCACATTCCACGTTGAATCGCGACTCACCAGAAAAAAGAACTGATCTCCATTCGGCATGCCTCCACCCACGATGTTCCTCCACCCAGTTTCTGCAATCTCTAAGGTTTGTGGGGTTAACCTGGTACACACCATGGGCCTACAGGCGTAGAGACCACTTCCATGCAGTCAATTACAGACAATTTGAGTTGACACCCTGCATCCTGTTGCTGTTTGAAGTGTATTTCGCAGTTGAGTTGCATTCTGCTGTCTATTCCGACGGGCTGTTAACATGAGGTAACGGTCATCCCTTTGCTGTTGTTGCCCGTGGTCAACTTGTCCGGCTCTTCTGTGAACAGTATCTGTTCTTTGAAAACGATTCCAAAGTCTGGAAATCACGCTTTGAGACACCCCAATGGCTTGTGCCACCTCTTGTTGTGTCTGTCCAGCTTCCATCCTTCCTATGACCCTCCAAGCCATTGGTTCAGGTAAATCACATTATCGAGGCATTACTGTCCCTAAGGCAAGTCATTCACTAACTGAAAACTGGACTGGATTTAAAAACAGCAACAAAACATTCACCTCCACACCACCCTTTCACATCAACAGTACAGACACTGCCCTCTGGTGTGGTACCGAGGTTACGTAACAACTTCAAACTCTTGTTTACATTATCCTGGAGTAATAGAAAGTGATTGCATCTAATACTATTTCAAAAAACATAGTCTTAATAGGTAATTCTACAATATCCTCTAATTTTTTTGAGCAGTGTAGTTCACTGTTATGAAATCTTCATTCATCTGTTTGTTTGTCTCTCTCTGGTCCAAAAATTTTCCTAAGAACATTATTCTAAAATACTCATAATCTTTTCTCCTATCTTAAAGTAAGAGACCATGTTCTATATCCATATATTATAACTGGATTTTTCATTTAATAGCATTACAAAGTAGTATTTAATAATATTACAAAGACTAACTGTGGCAGAAATGAAATTTATGAGATGTACTGGAGGTTACTCAAGAACAGACCATAAAAGGAATTCTGAGATTCTCAAAGAATTATAAACAGAATCAGTCATGGATTATGTACAAACATACAGAAACAACTGGAAATCTCACGTAAGAAGAATGAGCAGAATAAGAATACCACGTCAAATCTTAAAATACCAGCCATCAGGCAAGAGATCTTTGGGCAGACCCTTCAAACATTGGATTGAGACCATAACAGACCACTAGGTCTATCACATGAAAGGAGAAGAAGAAAGAAGAAGACAAAGTAGTAGTAGTTGTTGTAGTAGTAGTAGTAATAATGATAATGATAATAATCTTCTTCACTTCAATGTTTAGGTGATTCACATGTTCCAAATTCACAATTATTCCTTCCTTCTCTTCCTAGGTCTTCCTACATCCCTTAATCCCTTTGGTTTATAACAATATGCTATCATGGGCAATCTTGTTTCTTCCATTCTCTAAACATGCTGTTCCCAGTTGATGCAGTGTTGTTGAATTCTATCACTTATTGAATATATTTTTAATTCTCTTCTTATTTCTTCATTTCATATGTGGTCCAATTTTGTGCATCCTTTGGTCCTTCTTTGAAAGGTTAATAACAATAATAATAATAATAATAATAATAATAATAATAATAATAATAATAATAATAATAATAATAATAATAATAATAATAATAATAATAATAATAATTCTTGTCTTGTAAGTCCATGTTTTCCTTAACAGAGATTTAGGCGCTATCCCCCTACAGGAAAGAATTTGAACCATACTAATTTAGTTACACTTGTTTTCGTATAGATGTCATTTGAGTGGTCCATGGTCAGTGTTCTGCCTCATACTGACATCTAGGAAACCAAGGTAGTACTAGGATGGGAAAATTTGGTAAATTTTGCTTAGAGGCCTTTTCATTCAGGCTTAAGGATCTTTTACAAGCCTGAAAATCTTCAGACTCAGGACCCACGGCTTAAATTCTCTCCCAGAGGACTTTCTCCTTGGTTTTTTCCATCCTAAAAAATCCATCAACCCCGGCCGGGTTTGAACCCGCGACCCTCGGGACCACAGGCAAGGAGCATAACCACTAGTCCACCATGGCCAGTAATAATAATAATAATCCATCCATAGTAATTCTGCCCAAAGGCAGGTCCTTCACTGCAATCATAGCATTTTCATGCTATGCTTGCAGCTTTACTAGGGAATTGTAGGTGTGGTAGCTTCCTGTTGCTTTCCACACTGGTGAAGAATGATGATGATGATGATGATGATAATGATAATGATAAGGATGATGATGATGATGATGATGGCCATATGATTTCGGGGACCATTTGGGCCTCAAAGTTTTCCTGACATTTGTCTTACAGGTGAGGAAAAACCCCATTAAAAACCTTACCCAGAAAAACTGCCCCAACTGGGGATCGAACCCATGCCTGCTGCATGACAAGGCAGCACACTACCTCGAGGCCACAGCAGTGGACATAATAATAATAATAATAATAATAATAATAATAATAATAATAATAAAATCTCAAATTATAACAAATATAGGCACATCAGAGGTTGAAGTTATTTTCATAAATAGAGGCGTAAGACAAGGGTGTACTTTATCACCTACTCTTTTTAATGTATATATTAATGACATCATCCAAAATTGGAAAAGTATTGTTAATATAGGTATAAAAATGGACCGTTTTAAAATATTAAATGTTTTAACGTATGCTGACAATGTGGTTATTATTCAAGAAAATGAAAATAATTTGCAGTACTCTTTACATCAATTCAATCAGTTATGCCAAGAATATAATTTTAAAATATCAAAAGAAAAAACGAAAATAATGACATTTTGGGGAAACAAACATATAAGATCAAAAATCGTAATAGACAACAAATCTCTGGAACAAGTAACAAATTGTAATTATTTGGGTTGTAATTTTACTATAAACACAAAAACTGAAAGAGACATAAATATGAAACTGTCAAAATTTCAAATGATATGCGGAGCTATACATAAAACATTAAAGAATAAAACAAGAAGAGATACTAGATTGAAGTTTTATAAAACATTGGCAGTTCCTGCATTACTTTATGGGAGCGAAACTTGGGTAATGACCAAAAAATTACAAAATAGAATACAAAGCGCAGAAATGAACTTCCTTAGAAGAACAAAAGGCGGCACAAGATTGGATCGGATAAGAAATGAAGATATAAGAACAGAGTTAAATATATATCAATTGAATGAGAAAATCAGAGAATATAGAGAGAAATTGTTTACACATATGGAAAGAATTATTGTAACAAGATTACCAAGAGCAGCATTCAACTACAAGCCAAGAGATTCAAGGAATGTAGGAAGGTCAGTGAAAAGATGTACAGAACAACTGTGAGGTGGAACAGGCAATTATTGCCTAGCCCGTGAAGTGAATAATAGTAGTAATAATAATAATAATAATAATAATAATAATAACAATAATAAATAATTTTTTTTAGTTAGGAATATTCCACAATACAGTTTTCTCCTTCAATCCAAAGTGATTTGTCGCCAGAGGTTTCTGTCTAAAGCATCTTCTTCCCTCAAATATCTCGCTTCCATACTTCTCTTCACTCCATCCATCCATCTATCGTTCTCTAGGCCTGCTCTTCCACTACTTCCATTAGCTTTCCAATTAAGGATCTTCTTTGGTATTCTTTTTTTCTTCCATTCTTATGAGGTGTCCATACCATTTCAAACGTTTCTCTTCTATTTTTCCTAATGTTTTTTCAAACTTGCATAATTTCCCTTATTGTGCTGTTCTGACCTTATCCCTTCTTGAAATTCTTGTTGATCACCTCCAAAAATCCATTTCTACAGCTAACAGCTTGTTGGCTTGATTTCTACTTATTGTCCAGGTTTCGGACCCATAATAATAATAGTAATGATGATAATAATAATAATAATAATGATAATAATGATAATAATAATAATAATAAAACAATAATAATAATAACAACAATAATAATAAAAACAATAATAATAATAAAAATAATAATAATAATGAAAACAACAATAATAATAATCATCATCATCCGATATCATGGCAGCTGCCGCCGTCTTCCGGAAACCAAACACCATTCATCTCTGTTCATCCATTGACCTCCCTCCAAACCTCTGATATTCATAGCTGCTTGTACCCCTTCGATCCAAGTTTTCTTCGGTCTTCCTCTCTTCCTCCTTTCCATTGGGATCCATTCTGTAAAATAAATAATACTATGAATAAGTCTCCAAAATCTGACCAAATGGAAAGAGGACAATTAGCAATTGAGAGAGGAAAATGTTTCATTAGTTCTATTGAATATTTTCTTAAACATATTTTCATTATATTTGAAGAGAAAAATTATATGCTCAGGCCGGGACTTGAACCCGGGACCCTTGGTTCTCTAGACCAAGTGCTCTACCAACTGAGCTACCTGAGCAAGTACCGATCTAAACACAAATCTTTCTCTATATACATTGTAATTCCCGTCCACCAAATGCTATGAAGCCATGCTTCTATCTTGCAAATGGTGGCTCCTTTATTAAGAAGACATATTTGGGAATTATACATTACAGCCAGTACGGCTTTTTCCATGTTTTTATTATGGATTTCGTACATCTCAATGATGGATAAATCAATAATAAAAAATATTTTCATTAGGTTACTTTCACAAACTAAAAATTAAGTTGGTCCTACTGATGGAATTATCTCTAATGAAAATATGATTTATAAAATTATTTAATATTTTTGGGCTTAATATTTTTATAATGAAAACATAATCAACAAAATATGAAGATTTGTCTATAATAATAACAAAAATAAATTTAAAAGTAGTGTATGTTATTAATATTATTAGAAAATAAATACTTTGTAGCTTTATCTTTTACTAAAATAAAATACGTTATATGAACTATGGACGCAAACCACCATATGAATCAGCACTGTGCTGTCAAGGGAAAGAAGGTATACTTGGTATCAACATTTCCCCTCAACTGCTCATCTGTGTGCTCTCTCACCTGCAAGTACTGAAGAATTATGCTCTGAATTGAGGTGCTCCACCAATTGATGATGACTGATATAGTATAATATTTTAACCTTTAAATTATTTTATAACACTGAAAGTTTGCTAATGACCTTTGATGTTTAGGTGCCCAAAAACATCACTAGTCACTAATAATAAAACTTCAAATTATTTGAATACATCAATGATCCAAAATATGTTTATCTGCATATATGTATTATTTATCCATTTTATTATTTTTATTTTTGTGATTTACTAAGACTGTGGATTACATAGTGAAGTCATGGAGTCGAAGAGTTATGCTTAAAATTTGCATGGACTTCAAAATCTAATTATTTTCTTTACTAGTTGCACCCATTTGCATTTTCAGGAACTGTAGCTTGCATGGAAGTTTAGTATTATTTATCTAATTACTGTAGTATATGAAGAAAAGTACTTACACTCGAGAAAAGAAGAATTTATGCATGCAGAAATTTAAATTGCTCTGGTCTTGGCTTTTTTAAATTACCTGGTAATACTAGCAACAGGATTAGAGTATAATTTAGTTGCAGCACTCATAAGCCAATTTGCATTGACAAAGCTTTAGTTTGTATTGTTCCCTAATTTTTTTGGTTTGCGTTGCTTACTTGTATGTGTATTATTATTTTGTATAGAATGCAGTGCGACACAACCTGTCTCTCCACAAATGTTTCATGAGGGTGGAGAACGTGAAAGGTGCCGTGTGGACAGTGGACGAAGTGGAATTTTACAAGCGCCGGCCCCAGCGGTGCACCACTGGGTATGTCACATCGCAGCCGAGCCGCACATGCAAGTTGGTCTCGGACTCCTCTAGTCTCTAGCTCCTTCTAGCAAACATTTGGATTTGAATTTTTTTCCCACTTTTTCCATTCTCATCTTATTCCATTTACATGTTTTTTGATATGTGTTTTCCACTTTATCTTGTTTCGCTTGTGTCTGTGTGTGCGTAACCAGCATGAAGAAGACTAACGGCTTAATGCAGGGCAGAGAGAAGGACTGCGCAAACAACGGAAGGTATTTCAAATCGAATATGTCTTGCTCAGAAGGCAGCTAGAAGTGAGACTTTACCATTTTCTCTACTTTTTTTCTCTTAAACTTTGTCTTTTACTCTCTTTTCTCTTTCTTGGTGGTCTGTGTATACAGAACGCGATCCGCACCAATCTGTCACTGCACAAGTGTTTTGTGCGCTATGAAGACGACTTTGGCTCCTTCTGGAT
This sequence comes from Diploptera punctata, assembly GCA_030220185.1. Lineage (NCBI taxonomy): Eukaryota > Metazoa > Arthropoda > Insecta > Blattodea > Blaberidae > Diploptera > Diploptera punctata. Next base: position 1,177,723 of record JASPKZ010007614.1, read on the forward strand.
GGTGGACGATGCAGAGTTTGTCAAGCGACGCCATCTTTCTCGTGGTCGTCCCCGGAAATATGACCCCACCCCATCACCCACTCCACCCCACCTCTCCGCACAGTAAGCACTGACTTTTTGGAAACTTTGCTGCTGCTGGCGTTGCTACAGCTCGTTGCTTTAGTGATTGATGTTTGTGCCTTGCCAGGCTTCCAGAGGGATGAGGGCGGCCTGTGCCAGGCAGCTTTGCCATCAGTGCATCCGCCCCCATCCTATATACACACATACACATACACACTTACTACACATTCCTGATGTGCCTTGCAACATAAAGTTGCACATGTCTCAATGCTTTGGCTGGGAAAAGATTTGTAGTTTTGTAGGGTGCAGTGCTTTGTGCTGCATTGAATTGGTTGTAAAACTGATCTGTACTTTTGAAATGAGATGTTTCATGTTAGTTAGATCTGTAGTATTGCATGGACAGCAAAAAAACTGTCTCAAGATTAAATGAACTGATGAAGTAAGCACTAAAATATTCCTGTCTTAAATTCTTCCCATAATTTTCCAGTCAATTTTTTTATTAACAGTAGTAATACATTATCATTAAATTATAAAGATACTTGATTAAGATAATAGTAATGTTAAAATAAATAATGATTGATTTGCATAATCTGTCCATAATTTGATCTATTAAAATACATAAACAAGGGAAAATGATTTTGACAGTCTTTTAGAAAGTAACATATTATGCATTAGTGAACTTGCTTTGAGGAGGGAAAGGAAATTCAATAACACAGTTTTTTATTATAAACGTTGCACAGATACTTTTTACAGTGATGTGAATATCAACTAATATGTACTTGATTATTGTATAATTTTTATCAAATATTTAAATATTCACAGTTTTACTTTGCTGCCCTTTTATAATATTTAATTTACTCATCCTTCAATTGAGTAATAATAATGGCATTAAATAAATTTGATGTATGGATCAGAATGTTGGACGATCACTAAAAGACAAGAATAAAGATTGGAAGCAGCTGAAATGAGATTTTTAAGAAATATAGCAGGATATACTCTGCTGGATAAGAAAAGAAATGAAGATATAAGAAAGGAACTAAATATTTTCAAACTTACAGACTGAATAATTAAATATAAGAACGACTGGAAAGAACATATTGATAGAATGCCAGAAGGAAGATTTCCAAAATTATTGCTAAATTATAAACCACACGGAAGGAGAAATGTTGGACGCCCACACAAAAGATGTTCTGAACAATTTTAACAATTTTAGCTTTCATGAAACCGGAATGAGCCAACAGGCTTAATCCCTGGAAGATGATGCTGATGATTAAATAAAAAAATAATTTTGAATTATCGGACTAGAAAATTATATTTAATATTTATGGTACTGAAATATTTATCAATGTTTATATAAACCATGGGAATAATCAAGAGGGTAATAAAAAACTACCCTAATACTGAAAGGAAAAATAATACTCCTTTGTAAGAAACATCTCGCCAAGATGACCAGAAATCAGATTTTATTTTTTATGTCTACTTTTTCCTGCAGGAATGATTAAAAACCTGTGATGTAGGTATGAGTTCATGAAAAGTTTTACCACCTGGAAGAATTTAAATATGTCTAATAATGCTCATTTTACCTTCAGGTGCCTAATTTTTTTTTATCCTAAGTTAATTTTTTAATTATATGAATATAATGTGTCCCAGTTCAGTTTTGTCAGGTGTCTGGAAATTTCAAAAGATCTTTAAAATTTTATCAGTGCATTGAAATAATATAAAAATATAATAATAATTATTATTTTTCTTTGTGGTCATTAAATTGATTTTTTACCAATAATTATCATTATTTCTTTTATTAATTTTGAAGAGAGAAATTGTATTCAAACTGGGGAATTATTTGAGAGAGAGAAACATTTCTATCTAAAGTATGATGCCCAGGAACCATAATTGTAAATTGTGTAAATTTTTATCTTCAAAATTAATTTATTGTTCAATGTGAGTGTATAAATTTAATTAAAACATCACTTTAGTTCTTTTATTAATTACATATTTTTTACATCCATTTTGCTGTTAATTATAGTGACATTATATGATATTGGTAATTTTCAGAATCCTAAAGTAGTATTTAACAATTTTTAAATCCTATTTTAGGTGTCTAAGGGTCGTATGCAAATACATTAGTCTCTACTCAAATTACTTCCAATCACTGGTGAGTTGAGATCGAATTAACGGCCGCCTTACCGGTCATGCATGAATGTTGACGTTTTCGTAATATTGGCAACGAATTACCCAGAATTCTCTGCGATAAAACCACTTCCGTTATTTTCGTCTGCTATAGAGGAATACATTTATGCTTGCATCCCGCAAATAATACCGTATACAAACACGTCTGCGGCGCGCAATATTATGCCGATTCTCCTGTTCTTCCAGTTGAATTCTTTAGTAGATTCTATCAAATTCCTCTTCTCCGCGTATACCGAAAACATGATCGAAGTCTTCAAGGTCCGACATCTTGGATAAGTTTCAAACTACATCGGTTACCATCGGTACCCTTCGGGATTTTCACATAAGTTTATATCTTGAGCTACGATCTTAAGGTACCTTGTCAGGTAGCTTACAATTATTACCGCGTGAATAGATTTCTGAGTAAGAAAAATGTGTTTGGATAAAACTTTATCAGCAGAGAACGCCTTTTACTGTCTAATGCATTCAAACATTCGACCCTAAATCTACACCTATTTATATCTGAGGTCTAGTTATGTTAGTGATGCACAGACTTTAAGTGCAATATTCTTGTGTAATGTGTAATACAATGACTTTTATGGTAAGCATCATATGTGAAAATATTCCTTATATTACAATTATATTAACTTTAATATTAATCAGATGATTATTTTTGAAACTGTGTGTCACAATATTCATTTTCCCTCAGTTTAAATGTGTTACTTTTATGGACAGATATTCTTATGGTATTGCTGAATATTAAAATTTATACTTTTTTCAATTAAAAATAATTCCTCGTATGAAATTTGAAATAAAATATATTACAAGCAACTCTTTAATAATTTTATTAAGCATAGCTTTTAATAACTTTGATATATGATTTATAAAGTTAGTTTCTGTTATGGGTATGTTTATGAAAAAAAAAATGTTTAGGTGCAGTGTTAGTTGAAGGAAACTGTCAATTAAATTTTTTAATTTAGTTAACTTTTATATATACGTAATTTTAAAAAACAAACTACCGGTATGTGATTTATAAATTTGAATTTTTATTCTCATTTTTATGCTTTTTTTGTCTTATCATACTTTACTCTGAAGGTTATTTGTTGCAGTTTTTATTAACTTTATTAAGTTATGCAGATAGGAAATAACACTATGAAGTTTTTTAATATTGTTTATTTTTATTTCACTCACCTCATACTTCATAACTCCTTGCAAACCCAGGGTTTCGTCACATCATTTGTGACATTCTCAATGCTGTGTCACGTTCACAACTGACGTCCAACAGCCATCTATCCTGCAGACTGACCTCCACGCCATCTGATGGCGACCGACGAACTTCCAAATCAGTCCTCTCTCCTTATAACCGGTATTTCAAAATTCATAGTTGTATTTTGAAATACCCAGTTATAAGGAGAGAGGACTGATTTGGAAGTTCGTCGGTCAGCCATCAGATGGCGTGGAGGTCAGTCTGCAGGATAGAAGGCCATTGGACGTCAGTTGTGAACGTGACACAGCATTGAGAATGTCACAAATGATGTGACGAAACCCTGGGTTTGCGAGGAGTTATGAAGTATGAGGTGAGTGAAATAAAAAATAAACAATTTTATTAACTTTATCGGAAAATCTATCAGTACTTTACAAAGTATTATAGAATAAGCACAAATTTATATCATTTTCTTAAGATATACTATTTGTGTTGAAATTTTCCAATATTCTATTTACTTCGACTTATTTAATCTTAATCTTGATAATCTTGTTGACTATCATCAAACATGTCTGTATATTATATGACCAATATTTTTGTGGACAGATTTCTGTTATAAATTTACCTCTGATATAAATGTATGTTACTAGTAAAATATTGTTCTGGCTTTTGCTGATATTACTCATACCTTTGAAATTCTTCTGAATAGGCTGTCCATTAAATTTTTATTTATTGCCACAGCAATTGACTTGAAGAATCCTAAAATGTTTAGGAGCAGGTTTTGAGCACTGTGAACTTGCTCACAATTGGCATTCTTACTCATCTCAAAGATGTTGAATGGGATTAAGATGAGGAGCCTAAGCAGCCCAATCAATTTCTTCAATTTTTTCTCATAAAACTATGCCACTTTAAAAAAATTCTGAAGTAATATAGCCATTAAGATTGTTTTCTTAAAAAGTTTTTTGATACATTTTTACAAATCTTTATTGATCCTACTTAGTAGTCACCAAAAATGACCATGATAAAATATACATCTGTTAATGCTCTAGCTGCTGCCATATTTGTTTTTTCAGAACCAAACTCAACACATAACAGTGAATTAATAAAAAGGAAGATCAAATTTCTTAACCAGCAAAATCAGACCATTATGAGTGAAGGTTTACCTGAAGTGAAAATTTAAAAAATCCCTATAGCAAACATAATTTTGTTTTTTTTTCAACGAAACTAGGCATGTTCCATTACAATAAATCGAAGAAGGTATTTTTAAATATCAGTAGAATCTGATCATTAAGAGTGAGAGTGTACCAGAAAGCTATCATTTAAAAATTGCTGTAGTGGTTACCATGTTTTATTGCAATAAAACTGGATACATATGATTTAATTACCAAAATAAATATATATTCCATCAATCAGCAAAGCCAGATCATAAATTCAACTTGCTGAGGTATTCCGTGTATGCATGATGGGCTTTTGGTAAATTATCATGTTGAAATATGAACTATTGTCATAATGTGGAAAAGTTCTGAATTACCTACATATGAATAATTTACTCATTTCCAAAAGCCCTTAACATTTCCTGCACTAGAAACCAGAGGGCAAAGTTCATATCATGGAAATAGCTCCATACCATGTCTTCTCAACCAAACTTGACAGTTCATAGTACACACTCGGAAATGTGATGTTAACCAGGGAATTTCCATCAGATAGCGAAGCATATTTTGTCACTCTATAGAACTTGCCTCCATTGCTCAAGAGTCGATTGGAGCCATTTTTGCAGCTACCTGGCCATGGAAACTTAATTTGTTGAGCAAAACTGAATGACAATAAATTAAATAGTCTTTTTTTTTAATTGCAAGACTATTCCACCGTTAGACAATATGATCATCTTACAAAATCAGCTATAAAATCTAAAGTGTATCAATTATTTATATGGCAAGAATTGCAACCTTAGATAAGATACTTCTGCAAGGAACAGTAATGAATATGATAGTGATTTTAGAGTTTGACGCTGTACACATATTATTGAAGAAGATGAAATTAGAGTATGTGACAAGAGGGAGAAAATATTTTTATCAACAGAGAGACATAGTGTTTACATTATTTAAGAGTGGTGAAAGTAGATTTATAACAATTTTCAATTTAATGAAATAGTGAAAGTAAATTTAAATGTTATACATACATATATAGAGACAGGAGTTGTGGATAAATAAAGTGCATAAAAATGGAAATATTAAAGAGAAATAAAGGAAATGTTGTGCAGGTACAAACCACAGAAATAATTATAAATACATCTTGTTGAGTTGTTCAATAAACAAAGTAACAATTATATTTTATTAACTTGTGAAGATGGATGTTTCTGCAACAGAGAATAGTATCTTCTCCTTCACAGGTAGTGAGTGGAGTGAGAAATATGGTGTAATAATTGCAAGTGCTTTTTGAAATTACTATAATAAAAGTAATCCCACTACAGGCCTCGGGAGGCCCTTGGGGTAGTAGGAGGTTAAGGCTTCCACTTTTTCTAGACAATCGGCACTTGATGTCAGTCTGGTTGTCAGCCCAGCGTGACGGTCGCCTTTACCCCCCAGAACAAGTGTCTGGTACTCATTTCCATTAGAGGCTGAGTCGACCCCAGGGCCATAGTGCTGCCAGAAGATTTTGGTCAGTTTAAAAATCCTGACTCCACAGAGACTTGAACCCTTGACCTTCCAACTTGTAGCACAGTGCCTTAACTGCTACATTACGTCATGCCCCCGAAATTACTATAATATGAAATTGAAATCATGTTTGTAAAGGGTAAATAATGACTTAATGAGATATAATTAGATAAAATTAAATTGTATATTGTTTTAAATAAATATAGGTTAAAGGAAAACACAGAAAAATGAAATCAATTAATGCAGGTTAAAGGATTACACAGAAAAAAGTTAAATTTATACTGTTACAAAACCAGAATAGAAAAATAAAATAGCCTACACAAAATTAACTTAAGTAATGAAGTTCAGTAACACTGTTAAATTAAAATCATAGGACAGACCTTAACTTTGTACTATTATTTGGATAGTCCTGTCAAAATTAAATTGTATTTACTGAAATACCTTTCAGCATGTATGTTATTAGTAGGATCCCAAACACATTGTAGAATTGCTTGGGCAAATTCTGGGTGTTTGATATTAACAGACAACAGCATTTTCAAACACTCTAACTTCATTTTTTTTAAGTTTCCAGAAGAAAAGAAACAAAAATTTAAAAAATTTGTTCATTTCACTTTAATATTGCATTTATTTTATAATTTTCAAATTTTTAGACAATATTGCATTTCATCATACTTTCAAAACATTAAAAATTGGTTTAGAGTACATGAAAATGAAAATACAAGAGTACAAGTCTTTTATGAACTTTGCACTATATTACATTTGTTAAAAAAATCATCATCCCTAGTAATAACTTACTGTGATGATAGCAAGGCTATATCAATGCTACAATACCTTTACCTCAACTGTAAATAAAAAATAACTCATATATCGGGGGGGTGTTCATAAACTTATGCCATATAGTATATTAATATACCTATATAGCAGGATAACTACTAGTGAAATGAGATTGATGAGATATACAGCAGGGTACACCAGTGGAATTACAAATGCAATGATGATGTCTTGAAGAAACTACGTTTAGTACCAGTCATTAAGTACATATATGTATACCAGAACAACTGGATGAATCCCTTGCGACGAATGAATTCAGATAGAGTTCCCAAAGCCATGCTTTGTTATTGTCCAACAGGGAAGAGATCTCTTTGTCCGAGGAAGCACTGAATACAAAATTCATCAGTGAGATCATAACAGGCCTGTAGGCCTAAGACTTGTATGGACGAAGGAGATATTCCTATAATAAATAATCATCCACTGCTGTGGTCTCAGATAGTGTCATTGCTTATGATGCAGTAGGCCTACATTCAATTCCTGGTCTGGGCACATTTTCTAGATGAGGTTTCTTTTGGCGTTTCTCCTCACCTATAAGATAAATGTCAGGAAACTTCATGGCTCAAATAGTTTCCAAACATCATTTGGCCTTCGTAATCATCCTATGATATTTCCTTTGTTTAGTATGAAATCTATGAGTGAATGTTGTGTCTTGCCTTAAGTGTTCGTATTGTATCAGAAGTAACATGCCTTTGAGATGATAACCCATCCAGGATGGGCATCAATATATGTGGTCCAGAGTTTAAAATCCTCATCTGACAGGTTGTGTCACTGTGAGATCCAGAAGGCATTGTACATGTAAAAGAACCTACAATGGGAGAGGTTAAACTAAGAGAAAGAAAGAAAAGAACATAGATTAGCCCTTTTAGGTAAAAGGGTTGAGATTACATAAGCCTGATAATGAAAATTACCATCAACAAAACATGAAATATTGATTAGAATGCTTTCACCATAAGATGATCAAGCCTCTCACTGGGCAATACTAAACAATCTTCACTATTTTCTTCTAATTGATTAACCATAGCTTGCTCTAGTGCATTTGAAATCTGAGGCATTACTGCATATAAAATAGACTAGAATGCATCAAGAATATTATACTTTTTTCAACTTAAATTAAATTGCAATTTTAATAACAACCTTCGTTAAGTAACATACATGGTACAGTCATTAAGTCTTGAGACTGAGCACATAGTGCACTATAGCACATAGGTGGCACTGTGGTGTTGTATCTTGTCAGTTACTCTCTCATCCCAGCAAAAGACAATTGAGTGCATACACTGCAAGCAGAACTACGGTCTTTGTTGTGATGGTGATTTGAATGCACATGTCAGAACTCGAGATGTTACAGTTAGAACAACATCAAGTTCTGTCAGAAATTAGGCAAGACCGCTGCCGGAACATTTCAAATGATGTAGCAAGTTTACGGTGAGTATGCATTGAGTCGCAGTGTTGTATTAAGGTGGCACCAAAGTTTTTTTGCAAGGAAGAGACAGTTTGGAAGATGATGTGTATACTGGTCAGCCACAAATAATTCGAACTAAATGCAAGATCAAAGAAGTTCTAACGTTGGTGCGTGCTAACTGCTCCCAATCAGTAGACGATCTGGTGGCAGTGGTAGGGGTCAGCCATGATACTTGCTACAAAATTCTATCTCATTACCTGAACATGTCTCGTGTTACCCAGCACAGTGTGCCACGAATCCTGTGACAAGACCAACATGATGACCGCATGACAATTTGTTGTGACTTCATCAGTATTGTTGATGATGATCCAATGTTTCTCAACCGGATAAAAACTGCAGACAAACATGGTGTTTCCTTTATGATCCGCAACTGATGCCATCTGGAAAATGCCATTATCACCATGACAGAAAAAACCGCGACAAGACAGGTCAAAATGCAAGGTGATGATTGAACTATTTTTTTATTCAAATGGAATTGTTCACATGGAATTCATATCAGTAGATACAACTGTAAATAAAACCTGCTACAAAGAGATCCTTGGCCATTTACGCAATTCAGTTTGCTGTAAGTGACCTCAGCTTTGGCGTACAAAGCATTGGCTGTTGCTACATGACAACACTCCCACACATTGTTCTGTCCTTGTCCAAGAGGAACTTGCAAGGCAACAGGTGACAGTTTTGCCATACCCTCCGTACTAACCTGATCTCGCGCCATGTGATTTTTTTCTCTTTCCTTGCATGAAAGCAATCCTACATGGGCATATATTTCATTCTTCTGAAGAGGTCATGACTGCCACAAGAGAAGCCATATGGGACCTTCCTGCCAATATCTTTCAGTTGTGCTTCTAGCAGCTATACCAACGTTGGCAAATGTGCATAATGGCCAATGGCAACTTTTTGAGGGAGGATGTGGTTCTGTTTAAGTGTACGCTGAGTTATCGTATGTTATGAGACAGCCAGATTCTTGTGGGTGCCTATCCTCCAGGCGTAAAGTCTCAGAACATAATGACTGTAGTAGTAATGTTTAAGATTTAGAAAAAATAAATGTATCCCTTTGTGAAAGTAACCTATAGACATTTTAGATGATGAGGAGTCTGCAGATTATCTTGATACATTGAAGAATTCAGAATATTTAGAAAGTTTCCTTTCGATTGACATATTTGAAAAATGTGGAATAAACACTATTAATACACTACTGATACTGATTTGCCTTCAATTTGGATGTGACTAAGGAAGGGGGAAGGATGGAAAATACATTTTTAAGATATATTTCTATTTATTGATAATAAAATTAATTAATGACCGTTATCACAGCAACATTTATTATTGTAACAAATAATCCAGTTTAAATTGCCCAGTATATCGTCATCTTAATCATCATCATTATCAACATCAGCATCATTATTATTACTGTATTAAACTTCTACAAGCATTTTTTTATAATAACATTTTGCGTATTCATTGACTCTTTTACATTATATCTACACCTTGTGCAAAAAAGATAAAAGCTAGTATTTTCAACAAAATGGATTGCTGTACCTCTGGTAATTGTGTAAATTGAGGCAATTTAAAATTTTGCTTATTTTATTTTACTTAAGGTATTCCTAGTGAAGATATTTTCTGAAACTTTCTGATTGATCATTTATAAATAAATAAATTATGAGTAAAATGCTGACAGAATGCACCACAGGAGGAAGATTTTTAAACCAGTACTTTAGTTTACAGTGAGAACATAAGTGCTTTATAGCTTTAGCATATATGAACTAGATTTGCATGTCTTGCTTTTTTATTTATTCCACAAATCATTTTTTAATAATGTAATCTGTTAACTACCGGTATATTGTGATAAAAATTCACAAAGTTTTTATACAGTATTTAGAGTTTAGAATGAAAGTAAACCAAGTCAATCTGTCTCTATATTAAAATATAATTACTTTATCTTGTATGCAATGCTGCACACAATTTACAAGATTCACTATTTCAACATACATGCATACCTTTTAGTGTTGTACATATGCATTAGAATCACAGTAGAACACATTCTTTTTATTTGCAATCATTTTGCAGTGGAATATGCTGTGTGTAGATACGCTTGCTTTGAATTGGATACAATTTGTGGATTTTGACAAAATATAAGACATCTACTTTTTATGCTCATTTTAGAAATTAGGTATTGAAATATCCTTGGGAAATAGAGATTGTTTAATAAGCACATGTAACTATCATATAATGGAGAAAACTAGAGCTAAAGATACTATGTGGCTGTAGAATTTTAGAAGTTCTGAGATGAAAGACTTGTGAAAAATTGAAAATTGACAACCATGTACAGCCTTTAAAAAAAAGATGGCACAACTCTTGATGATGGAAAGTTAAGAGTTTTGAAGAGCGATTCACACCAGTATGTTGTTACATGTTCTGACTCGTTTGAGTATAAAGTGGACGGCATAGGTCTCTCTTCATGCAGCATTTCAAATCGTTTGCTTAAGTAGAGCAGTCGGTAAGATTCTCTTTTTCCGACGACGCGGGCCCATGTTCAATTCTGGTCAGGTAGATTTTTTATTATTATTTAATAACGTCATTAATTTTCATAATGCCTACATGTTACCAGGCTTCGTTATATAAATAAATTTGTAAATATATATGGAAATATTCCCAGTCGGGACAGGCTCCTGGGTGAGATTTTTTGGGGCTTTTTCCTCACCTGTAAGATAAATGTCAGATGCTTAGGGCCCAACAGTCCCCGAAAATCATCCAGCCATCATCATCATTATCATCATCCTTATCGTTATCATCATCATTCTTCACTGGTGTGAAAAGAAACAGAAAACTACCACACCTACAGTTCCTAGTAAAGCTGCAAAGCATAGCATGAAAATGCTATGATTGCAGTGAAAGACCTGCCCTTGGGCAGAATTACTATGGAACGGAATATATGGAAATAATTAAATAAATTAAAGGAATCAGCTCATATATATCCATCCATAGTAATTCTGCCCGAAGGCAGGTCCTTCACTGCAATTATAGCATTTTCATGCTATGTTTGCAGCTTTAGTAGCGAATTGTAGGTGTGGTAGCTTCCCATTGCTTTCCACACCGGTGAAGGATGATGATGATGACGATAATGATAAGGATGATGATGAAGATGATGATGATGGCCATATGATTTCAGGGACCATTTGGGCCTTAAAGTTTTCCTGACATTTGTCTTACAGATGTGGAAAAGCCTTGATAAAAACCTCACCCAGAAAAACTGCCCTGACCAGGGATCGAACCTGGGCCCACAGCGTGACAAGACAGCACGCTACCTCGAGACCACAGCGGTGGTCTCATATATATATATATATATATATAGAAAATTAATAACAATTGTAACGTTTCATTACTTTGTTTACAAAACACATGGCATAATAAAATTATTTATTTCCACTACTAAAACAAAGTGCGTCTGATTAATTTAAATTAAGTTAATATCTAATTTCATTATACAAGTAATTCCTGAAGTACTGCATCGCTTCATACAGACAATTTCTAGGAGAGATGATTGTGGTCTGGTGGAGGGAGCTTCTGTTTCCCGTGCATGAGGTCACGAGTTCGATCCTGCTGTCATGCTTTTTTTCTCTCTCTTGTCCTTATTTCAATTAATTTTCTTTCTTTTATTTAATTTCTTTTGCTTTGTTTTATTTTCAGTATTTACCGCACTACTTATTTACATAAAATTGTTTTCCATTGTATGACACACAACGAAATAGAACGGATTTAGTTTCTCAAACAGTTGTATACTTATGAACCAAGTAGCTGATCTCTGATCATGTGCCGTGGCTTTGTTCTGAGACTTGAAAATTATCTTTGCGCCATCAATTATTTCAAAGGCAGTACATTTTGTGTGAATGTATTTTGGCAGGAACCTGTTAATTAAAATTTTAATTACAAATTTAATTAGAGTGAGACTAAACCACTAGTTCACCAGAACCAACAAATTTACACACGTGCAAACATACACGGCACATTCTGAAAAAGTTTCAATATTTACACATTGGGTAGAGTGCAAAATGAAATTGAAAAATAAAAAAATAAAAAAGCCCTATGAACATGGAACCTTAACTTAATCCACATCTGAGTTATGGGCTATTTATTGTTTGCCATCACTATCAATTTGTATTGTATGAGCAGAAATTTTCATAGAGATCCAGTTACTTGGACTGCTTGTTCCGTTAAACTTACCCTTTAGTTTTTGTGGATTTCAGAAGTATCCGAAAACTGTTTGCCTACATGCACCCTACTCATTGTGCCATTTAGACACATTTGTATAAGTCTAACTAACTTTTTAGGAATTCTGAACTCCAGCAGGATACTGTATAACTTCTCCCTCTTAATTGAATCATATGCCTTTTTTAAAGTCTACATATAGTTGATGTACAGTGTCATTATATTCCCATTTCTTTTCCAAAATCTGTCTTATATTACAAATCTGATCTGTTGTAGACCTGTTTCTTCTAAATCCACATTGATGATCTCCTAGAATGTCATAAATATAGGGAGTAAGTCTGCTTACTAAAATATTTGTTAGAATTTTGTACGAAGTTGAAAGTAATGAGATGCCCGCATAGTTGTTGCAATCAGTTTTATCTCCTTTCTTATAAATTGGTATGATAATTGATTCTTTCCATTCATCTGGAAGAGCTTATTTTTTCCCAAACCATGCCAAGCAACTGGTATATCCTGTCCATCAATTTTTCTCCCCCTGGTTTTATCAGTTCTGCTGGGATCTCATCTGAACATGATGCTTTATACATCTTCAATTTTTCTATAGCCATTTCAATCTCTAATGCATTTGGTTCTGCGACTAGCATTTCTGCTGTCTGTAAATTATCCTCTTCAATATCCTGTTCTGCATGTACATTTAATAGCTGATTGAAGTAACTTTTCCATCTATTTAATATACTCCTGGAATCTGCAATCATATCCCCATTTTCATTCCGAATTGTGTTTCTTCCAGCCTGAAACCCTTTCTTGTCTATTCTAATTCCCTGATATAATTCTCTAATGTTCCTATTTTGTGCATTCATTTCCAGATCATAATCTTCTCTCTCAAATATTCCCTCTTTTTACTCTTTAGTAACCTGGTGGTTTCCTGTCTAATACTACCCAATTGCTCTAAATTTACCTCATTTGGCTCATGTAACCATTTCATTTTTGCTAGCTTTCTTTTCTTTACAATGTTGGTACATTCCTCATCAAACCATTACTTGTTTTGCTCTTTTTTAAGTAACCAGTGCTTTCTGATGCCGAAAATGTAATAGTATCTCTTCTAGCCTCCCATTCTTTATTTATATCAGTTTCTTCTTCGTTTACCCCATTAAGAAAAGTAATTACCCCATGTTGATACTGGAACAACACAAGACCAAGCTCCCAATTCAAATGTGCTTTATATTATAGATACAACTGTAAATTACTTCAGTAGAGCTTGAAATATATTTTACTTAATTCAATATGAGGACCCTGTCAGAGGCTATCTATCTCTGTCTGTTTCTAAACTTCCTCTCTCTCTCTCTCTCTTTCTGGGAGCTAGAAATAATTCTAAATAAAACCAGTACTTTACAGTTAGCTTTCCGAAACGGTTTTAAGTATGTCATAATTCATTCTGAAATTCCTACATGTATTGTTTCATATATCTCTAGAATATTTTCTACAACATATAAATTGAGGGGGTCAGTGGAATAAGGGCCCATCCCAACTGCACTAAGTTTGGAGAAAAATTGCATTTTATTAAATTCTACATTGAGTAAAATATATAGAGCACACATTGATAATATTTGGTACACGTCTTGTACATAAAATAAGCTTCCTGCCTGCAAATATATAGATCACTATATTGTTTGATATGTCTAATCAAAGAAAAAAAAATTGAGAATATAAAAAAAAATGCAACATAAATAAACAAATTAAATAACACTTTTTAACTTGAATATTGCATTAATCTACGTTTGCAGCATTTGTATCATCATCATCATCATCATCATCATCTGATTTAAGGCTACTGTTAAAATATCTGGTGTACAGGTGGTACAAATGTCATGAAAGTCATGAGGTCTTCTTTATCATTCTACCATTAGGATATTTTGTTTTCAATATTACATCTCGTAATACAGGACACTTTCCTTTCCCTTTTTTAATGGCTTATTACTTCCTCTAAAGCCAAATCACCGAAACTGGATTTTACGTACATTACATGCCTGTTTTCCACAAAACGAAACTGTGATGCTTTTCTGATGTCTACCTTATGCTTGTCCAGCATCACATTTTTCTTTGTGAAAATTTAAGTTATCCAAATCTTTAAAATCTTCTGCATTTAGCTCAATTACTGTAAATGGCTTCTTTGTTCAACTCTCTCTTATGAGGTGAGTCCACTGTTCAGGTGTATAAACCACTTGTGTTTTTCTTTTAACTTTTTCAATCACACCAAAGTCAGCATCACAGGGGAGGAAAGTGTGACCTGGTACAAGAAATGTATGTTCAATCTCTTCAAACCAACCACAATCAATCATGTACAGCCAAAGTCCCATTATTGTATAATTCTTGTTTTGAACAACACATGAATCACTAGATACATTATAAGTTTCTTTTTATTAGCACCTTTTTCAAACAGTGGCACAGCTTTTAATAAACAACTAGCAGTTTCGTCCGCACCTCTTGAAGCAACTGATTCAGGCCGATATATATTCCTTTCCACTGTTGCGTAAAATGTTCTGCTTCGTTTTATTCCACTCTTGCACATTTATTTTTCTGTTTCTTATATTTTATTACACTATTTCCATTTTGCAGTATAACCTGCCGGATCAGCCATTCTGCATATACTGATATTTGCCGGCAATGCTAGTCAGTATTACAGCGGACCACAGAGTAGCGGACAATATACAGTCACGTGTCAGCAGTTGGGATGGGCCTTTATTTCCCGCGCGCGTGAAGAAGTTAGACATTTTTCTTACACATAAAGTCTCATTTACCCGCTTTTGAGCAAAGTTAGAATTATGAGCTTCTAAAGATTAACAGAAGATGGCCATAGGATACATAATCTGCAAATAACTAAAAATCAACCATTGGTTGGGATGGGCCCTTATTCCACTGAGCCCCTCAATTATTCAATTTATGTTAGTACACTTTATTATAATTCACTAGCTAATACCTGGCATGTGGTGCTATGCCAAAATAAATGAAAATTAAGGTATTTTTATATTTAGTATAAATGAGCTGAGAGACAAAAATTAATGTACTTCTTATGTTTAGTTGAATAAGTAAAAGGAAAAATAATTATAAATGTATATCGTAATTATTTTAAGATTCCCCATGCTAATTACCTGTTGTTGCCCAGGAATCTACTTATCCCGATCTTCTCGGCATAAATGAGCTAAAAGACAAAATTCATTATTGTGAGTTATCCGTAAAAGAATACCTGCCATGTGCTGCTATGCTTGCACAGGAATCTACGTACTTGTCCCGATCTTCTTGGCATCAGTAAAAGACATAAATGGTTATTGCAAGTTATCTGTAACAGATACACATATGCTGTTGTGGATTTTTTGTAGAGCTTTTTGATGTATTGAGTTTTGTGTACATTAATTTTGTGTATTTGTTATGGTTTAGGCAGCATAAGCCATGTAAGCATCCAAGGAGCTACTTTTTTCACATTTTCCACTACAAAAGATGATTTTTAGGGTGTAGGAGTTGAGTATCACAACTCTCTTTATAGCCTATGTTCATCCTGGGAATCTCCTGAACATTTTGCAAAAAGTCCCTTCACAATCGGATGAACGGTTTAGCTGCGCATAAAATACGAACAAACAAACAAACAAACATTCATTTTTATATATTAGATAATTGTTTGAAATTGAATACGTCTATTTCCCTTATTTTTTTAAACATCTATCTTAATCTCTTTCCTTATTCTAATTCTATTTTAATATCCATTTTCTTAACTAATATTTTACCCCATCATCACAAAGGATGTTAAACTCCTAGGGATCTAGAAATGATGGCAGATTGCCAGAGATAGGAAAGTCTGGAAATCTTTTTTGAAGGAGGTTAAGGTATGCTTTGAAATGTTGAGCAAATGATGATGAAGATGAAATGAATATCTAAAGGGGAATCCCAGTCATTTCCCTATTTCAGTGGTTACCCACTTTTTTGACACAGAACACCCTAATATGTATAAAAAATTACAATAGTAATTAATTCAGTGTCTTAAATATTTTTCAAATTATTTACATTTAATTAAAAGTTTTTTTTTGTGTACATTAAATATTTAATACTTGCCCACAATTTCTTTCAGCAACTGTGGCTAAATATTTGGCACCTTAACCTTCCATCGGGCGCATCTGATCTGAGAGGCACAGGTTGTCAATTTTGTCCCATTCCACTGTCATCAGATGGCGTTGATGAATGGGCATCATTGACATTGGCATCGAAAAAAGCCGTACTGGCATTTATGATGTAATGTATAATTCCCAAATATGTCTTCTTAATAAAGGAGCCACCATTTGCAAAGATAGAAGCAAAGGCTTCAAAGCATTTGGTGGGCGGGAATTACAATGTTTATAGAGAAAAATTTGCATTTAGATCGGTACTTGCTCAGGTAGCTCAGATGGTAGAGCACTTGGACTAGAAAACCAAGGGTCCCGCGTTCAAGTCCCGGTCTGAGCATATAATTTTTCTCTTCAAATATGATTTATCCGAGTAGCTGTTTATTTTTACCTTCTGTAAACAACCACAGCACTCAGTTTGCTCTCGACCTTTACTACGGCGGGTTGTAAATATTTTGTTCAGAGAAGCTCATTGCGCCCGAAGTCATTACATTAATGAAGATGTGTATTTTGAAAATATTTGCAAAAAGAAAATCATTTATTTAACTTATTTAGACTAAATAATGTTATATTCTTGAATAATTTTGCTAAAAACATAGGCTAAATATTGATAAAGTGAACTATTTTCAAGTATATTTGAACTGAACCTAACTTGTTCTTACTTTTATATCATGTTGTTTGAAGGCTTGTCACAAATTTGTTTAATGAATATTATGTCCAATAAGAAGTTTTCTAGCAGAAAAATTTAGATATTTTATCCTTTGGACATCCCTAACAATAACATTTCTTCAACTTCCCATTGTTTAGATTGGCAATTAGTGTGTTTAATAAATTATTTAAGCATGTGTTGATCAGGAACATTGTGCCCAAACTCGAACGTCAGAATATTGCGCCCGATGGAAGGTTAAAGTGCCTTGGCACATTGGTTGATAACCACTGCTTTAGCCCATTCATGATAGTGACAATGGCTGCTGACAAAATGATTCCAGCTATTCTTAGCTCAGAATTTCATTTTGTAGGCATACTTCATACATGATAATTAAAAATTATTTATTCTTTCACTGAAATTCCCATATTATATTGAGTGAATTCAGTTACCACTTTATTTAATGACTGAGGAAACATTGTTACTGGCTGCAATTAAATAGGAAGGAAATGAGATATTTATTTAGGCCTAAATTAAAAAGAAAATAATCAAGACTTTTCTTGACTTGCTATTAACCATATTTATACTAATACTAATAACATAAAATTTTATTATTTTTTTAATGCAGCTTAGATATTTTATTCAACTAGAATTCATAATGATAATATTTTAAAAGTTTCTGACTGATTACATTGTATGTTACCAGTACTTGTATTTTATCTTACTGGTATATAAAACTTCTTTCTCCTTGGGTAGAAATTATAGACCTTTTATCTCTCGGATAAAGGAAGACGTGAGAGCATATAACAGAAATTTAGAATATTCAAAATATGCTAACCACCTATTCCAATGTAATCATTGTTTCGATCCGAATTTTGAAATTTTACATGTTTGTAATAAGGGTAAGAAGTTAGATCTTTTGGAGGCTGTAGAAATAAATAAATTTAAAAGTAGTAACAAACTGTTAATTTCTCAACTTGATTTGAATGAATCCCCTTTGTTAAATTAAAAAAATTAAATAAATATTCTTGTATTGTTGCTTAGATCAGTTGGAACACAATTCATAATTTGTTAACATGTCTGAAGAAGGTACAGTGTACTGAAACAGCTGTTATTGAATTATATAATAAATATGAAAATCAAATAAAACTATGTTTTATTTTTATTTAATTAAGAAATCATAACTGTTAATTAGGGTTTCAGAAGAAATAAACATCAGCATATGCCACTGAGAAATGAAATATTATATTTTAGGTTCATTGAGATCAATTAATTAATTGCACTTAGTAAATTTTCGACTTGCACTACGGTCTACTTCACTAATGTTGTGCTTTATTCTAAACACACAATAAATTCAATATTGTACTCTTTCAGTTAAAACATTTAAATATAGTTTGGCATTCATTGCAATGCTAGAGTAAGTTAACAGAACAACTGAATGTGGAATAATTGCGTTAGTTGAATATATTCTTTGCAGAAAATAATTAACATTTATTACTGGTAATTAAATAACTAACTTATATTTATGTACTAGTATTATTAATGAGATAAAAACTTAAAAATATGTACCTTTTTAGCAGGTGCCGTCATCCTCAACTGTGTTAAAATATTATATTTAAAATATTATCTGGAGGCCTTTCGGAAGTTAACTTCCATCATCAGCAGGGTGCGTATCTGCTACTGTTGTTGTTGGTTAAGATGTTGTAGACTCGATGTGTATTTAGTAGCAACTGACTTGTTTTTGACGATCTCATATCAACGGGTTGCACAACTGAGGTGCATTCTCATTAAGAAGTAGGGTGTTGTTTGTTTCTTTTACAGTTTCGTAATCTTCAAATATATTGATCTTTATAATATTATAATGATATTGTGAATAGAAAAATTAATGTCTGAACCAGGAATCAAACCGTGGATCTCTAGTTCTCCAGACTAGTTTGCAGCCCACTACACCATTCCACGCCTGGCACAAACACCAACAATTCTTTCCACGTATACAAATCTATAATTCTCGTTTCGTCTGCTGTCAGGTAGATGACACTGCCATCGCCAACGGCTGGCTTCGTTTAGAAGTATCTACATTTGAGAATTTTACACCACCACTTTTATAAGTAGTAAATAATGTTATTTAACATTTTCCAATACTGTTATTTTAATACAGTTCCAATAATGGATCATATTATAATATTATAATATTGTGAAATATAGATACTTCTAAACGAAGCCGCTGTTGGCAATGGCAGTGTCATCTACCAGACAGCGGACGAAACGAGAATTATAGATTTGTATAGGTGGAAAGAATTGTTGGTGTTTGTGCCAGGTATGGAATGGTGTAGTGGGCTGCACACTAGTCTAGAGAACTAGAGGTCCATGGTTTGATTCCTGGTTCACACATTAATTTTTCTTTTCACAATATCATTATAATATTATAATATGATCCATTATTGGAACTGTGTTAAAATAACAGTATTGGAAAATGTTAAATATTGATCTTTGCTGGAATGCTCACCATCAATAAGAAATCTAGATACCCATACCAACATAAAATCAGTACATTTAATAGTTTAATCAACAGAATGTTAAAATTACCCTTAAACAAAACAAATTATAACAAAGAATTACAATATATTAAGAACATGGCAAAAAGCAACTGTTTCAATAAACAAATCATTGATGAGCTTATAAAAAACAAAAAAGAAAAAATTACATAAATAATATAACAAAACTTGAAAGAGAATTCGTTAATAATAAAACATGGATAACTTTAACATACACAGGAAATGAAACCACAAAACTGGCTAGAACCTTGAAAAAATTAAATAAAAACATAAACATAGCCTATAAAATGGAAAACAAATTAAACAACATAATATATAATGGCATAGAAGAACACAACAAATTTAATAATAAGGGAGTCTATAAACTAACATGTAAAGATTGTAATAAATTTTATACAGGAAGGATATGTAGAAACTTCAATACAAGATATAAGGAACACCTAAAAGATTTCATGTACCAGGTGGTAAATCAAGTTATGCAAAACACATAATTAATGCAGGTCACATAATGGGCACAATAGAAAACACTCTAACGATAGTCCACAAAGAAAACATTTCAGCAAAGATCAATATATTTGAAGACCTCCAAATTGTAAAAGAAACAAACAACACCCTACTTTTAATTTTGTTGAGTTGTTTCTTGACTCACCTCATACTTCTTAACTCCCTCGCAGATCTAGATTTTGTCACTGTACTTGTGACATTCTCAATGCTGTTCACGTTCACAACTGACGTCCAATGGTCTCCTCTCCTAAACCTCTTAGTGTTATTTCCTACCTACATAACTTAACACCCTACTTCTTAATGAGAATGCACTTCAGTCATACAACCCGTTATATAAGATCGTCAAAAACAAGTCAGTTGCTACTAAAGACACATCGAGTCTACAACGTCTTAACCAACAACAACTAGTAGCAGATATGCACCCTGCTGATGATGGAAGTTAACTTCCGAAAGGCCTCCAGATAATATTTTAAATATAATATTTTAACACAGTTGAGGATGACAGCACCAGCTAAAAAGGTACATATTACATATTTTTAAGTTTTTATCTCATGACTATTCACCTCAACGGAATTTGATATGAATTTTATTAGTATTGATAGTATTATTAATATAAGAAAAACTAGAAAAGGAAAATTATTAGTAGGGATGAAATTAAGAAAACAAAAGAGAATATAATAAACTTGCCTCTACAGTACATGGAGACCTGCAAACATGTAGGCCCTAATAAACCACTAAAAAAACCTGAATGTCATGAAATTTTAAGTACCATAGTGCTTTTATATAGAAATATTTTTATGATAAAGATATAATTATTTTTTATATTTAATTATGAAACTTATCCACTCATGTGGAATTTTACTTTCTGCTTACTAAGCTCACAGCAGCACTTTTACTTCAACTCCAATTGGAACTTTATTTTCTTAGCGATAAAATCAATTGCAGTATGTAACCATGCCAATGCTTTTCACGCTTGTCATTAGCAGGTTCTTGTAAACCTGTAAGGTTGGATATGTTCTGGTAATTTATTTGATTTATGAGCAGAAAAAATCCACTTACACTAAACTCCTCAACTATTTTATTGATATTGATTCAAGATTTGCATCAATTTCATATTGTGTTTATTTGTTAAAACTGCATTTTTCCAAATTTTTTCCTTGTACTGAAATGGTATCATAAATTACAGTTCTAGAAAGAGGTAATTGACTAGGAAATTTCTAACAATTCTGCAAGTTCACAATATTGACTAGTTAATGGGAATTACCTGCTATAACAATGCTTTGGTAGCTGACATGTGTAACACTGCATGAGTGAATAAGATTTATAACTAAATCATTTGTACTTTTACAATTGTTAAATTGTGCAGCATAACTTAAAAGTAGGAAGAGGTAAGAGTCGAGAAATATTTTAAAATAATTTTTCTGCTAGTTCTATTATTTTTTACCTCTGAGTTGAAGTTGCTGGTACAATGACTATTTCTTGTCCTGTTATTTTGGGGTAAATTTAGTCCATGTGACTGTAATTTAAGTTGATGTTTGTAGTTATTGAAGTCAGAAGAGTTGCTTTGTTTAGAAAATCCATGTTTAGTAGCTTACAAAAAGCTTTGCATTGTAGTTGCTCATGTATTCTGTGTGCGCCAAATTACCCAATTATCTGCGAGTAGTTATTTTAAAGTACAGATCAGTCAAAGCACTGTACCGTTACCAGTAGTTGTTTTCATATCCTTTTTAACATTTCATAATTATTCCTAATTTTCCTGTTTTCTGGAAATCCAGCATGGATGCAATTGTTAATGGAATCTGTTTAAAGTTCTCCTTACAATACATTCTCTAGCAATCAAGCTGATGGCTTTTGTGTGTGCCCATGCAGATGTTGTTAAGAGATAGATAGTCCATTTGATTAGAAAAAAAAAACCATTCACCATGTCCCTGGAAAAATCCAAACTACAGAGTTGCTGGTTAGGTATTGTCTCCACTAACAAGGTACATTTTGTCTTATTTTCACTTTTATTCACGGTTTTCCTGTATTCTCCTTTAATATGTGTTTTCTACTTTTTTATTATATCTCTTATATTTGTATTTTATTATCTTAGTGTATTATTCTATATTATTCTTATTATATTCTTATTACATTTTTATCTCCATTTTACTATTAGATGTTTTCAATGCCTGCCAAGTGATCAACTTTTTTATATCTTTTTTAAGTGTTTTTTATCTTTCTTATTCCATTAGTAAAGAGCAGTATTAAGCACGGGCACATTTTACTCCCAAGGGTTCCTGTAACAGGTAACAGGTAATGAATCACTTGGCACATTGAAAAACTCCTTGTTTCAAATCGCTACATTTGTGCAGGAAAATGTAAAACATGAGAAATCATACATACATACATAAAGTGTTAGTATAAAAATGTTATAGCAATTTAAATATGGATAAGTATGACAAGATAATATTTCCACATGGACCCACACCCAAAAATACATTGAAATAATATCCATCCATCAATAGTAATTCTGCCCGAAGGCAGGTCCTTCACTGCAATTATAGCATTTTCATGCTATGCTTGCAGCTTTACTAGGGAATTGTGTAGGTGTGGTAGCTTCCCGTTGCTTTCCACACCGGTGAAGGAGATGGTGATGATGATAACGATAAGAGTGATGATGATGACGATGGCCATATGATTTCGGGGACCGTTTGGGCCTTAAAGTTTTCCTGACATTTGTCTTACAGGTGAGGAAAAACCCCGATAAAAACCTCACCCAGAAAAACTGCCCCAACCGGGGATTGAACCCGGGCCCGCTGCGTGACAAGGCAGCACGCTACCCCGAGACCACAGCGGTGGGCTTGAAATAATATAAGGTACAATATATTAATATACAGTATAAATGAAGTGATTAAAATTAAATTATTTGTTTAAGAAAATACCGTATATAAAACAAATTTTTTACAAATTATATGTTAAAATGTTATAGTATATATCTAATTTATTGCTTGTAACAGAGTCCCTTATTCATATTTCAATAGTGCTACACCATTTCTTATAAATAATTATGGAATTTTATATATCAATTTACTGTCATTTTGTTCTCTCAACTCCCAAAACTTCTCAGAAATTTCTTAATATCATTCTTATTTAAATTATTTGCACAACTGTCAGATTATCTCATATATCTGCCTGAGAGGATATATATTTTGAGACTTTTTTTACATACAGTAGCTCTAAGATAGTGCAAGTAAGTTTAATTCTGAAATTTTCTGGTAAACTTTTAATTAATTTTTTTACTCAATTGTATGACAAATATAGAAGAAATATAAGCCATGTTACCTCTGTCTTCATTTAATTATCATACATTATTCAAATTTATGTCACTATTAGCCCACCACTGTGGTCTCGAGGTAGCGAGCTGCCTTGTCACGCAGCAGGCCCGGGTTCGATTCCTAGTAGGGACAGGCTCCTGAGTGAGGTTTTTTTCAGGGTTTTCCTCACCTCTAAGACAAATGTCAGGAAGCTTAGGGCCTAACGGTCCCCAAAAATCATCCGGCCATCCTTCATCACCCTTATCATTATCATCATCATCATCCTTCACCGGTGTGGAAAACAATGGAAAGCTACCACACCTATAATTCCCTAGTAAAGCTGCATAGCATAGCAAGAAAATGCTATGATTGCAGTGAAAGACCTGCCCTCAGACAGAATTACTATGGATGGATGTCACTATTTAATTGATTGCACTAATCTTTGGTCTTAGATTCAGCAAAAAAGTCATTAAACAATTTACAGGAAGAAAATGTTGTCTGGACAATGCTGTAGTTGTGTTGGAATGATTCAGAAAGTAGTTAAAAATATTTTTTGATCTTCATATTACAATTAAACATTTATCATATTTCAACATTCAGATATAAACAACATTTTAATTGAGTTTATTCCAAAATGCAGACAAGTCCAATATATGAACAATATATGACTTTACTGTTTCCCATGTTTATTATTTGCAAAGGTAAAGATTTAAGCTGGACAAGTTCTGGTGTGGTATATTTAAGCCATAAACAGTTTATATAATATATAAATATTTTAAAGTAAGTGTAATTTTTTTAAATTCCACATCTTTAATTTTCCTTCTTGTATTTTTGCCTAATATATTCTGTTATATTTTATATTTGTACAAATTGTATTCATATTTTCTTTTCTTTTAACATTGCGAACCTTAGGCCTAACTATTCTTAACTTATTTCATAATATTGTTAACAATGTGTTTTCTTTTCTCTATGTATTAATGTATATTATTATTATTACTATTATTTTTTTTTTGCCCCCCACTGTGGTCTCGGAATAGCATCACTGCCTCATATGCAGCAGACCCGGATTTGATCCATGGTTGGGATAAGTTTCCTGGGTGATGATTTTTTCGTTGTTTTTCCTCACCTATAAGACAAATGTCAGGAAACTTTAAGGCCCAAATGGTTCCCGAACATCTTCTAGCCATCATAATCATCATTATCATATTTTCCATGTTTAGTATGAATGTGTGTGTGAGTTGTGTGTTTCGTCTTAATGTTTAGTTGTCTCGGGGAAGGCCCTGGCATTGCTCATCCCTCATTCAGGGAGGCCCTTCATGTCCTGTGTGGTCAAAAAAGTGTCACAGGTCATGTCACTGTAAGGCCCAGGTGGCATGTGGCATGTAAAAGTATCTGAAAGGTGAGAGGTTAAACTGCATGAATGGAATGGAAATTTTATGTTTATTCTCTTTCTCAGGAATACATTTAGGCCATTCTGATGGCATTAGAGTCTTCAATTTTCTTATACACTATATTAATTCAATTTTAAAGCTAATTTTGAGAGTAATATAGGGAACCTTCAGCAAGTTTAAGCAGGAGCCACCACTGATGTTATACCTGATCCTGCCTATGGTAGCTTGTGAGTATTTCTACAAAATTGTATGAGATAGGTACTAAGATACCCAGAGTCAAATTATTGGAACTTCAATAAATCATAAAGTATGCTAGACTTTTTTTTCCTTCTGGAAATTTTCATTTTTGGACTTGTCTGTTTTTTGTAAATTCATAGAAAAAGAGTTCTTTGTTTTTAAATTGATTCCAGTTTCATTTTAAAGCCACATGATATGTATGTATATATATACCCCATACATCCATCATTGATACATGGGTGCTCCCCTAGTAAAAGTTTCTTGACCAAGCTGATTTAGTTAAACTTATTTCCCTACAAATGTCAGTGAGTGACATGTGGTCAGCACATCACCTCAATGTGAAATCTAGTAGGTGAATAAAGTATTACTTGGATGGGAGAGGCCAGTTAAATTTTGCTCAGATGCATAGGTTCTGTTATGAGACTGAAAAACTTCAGACTCTGGACCTATGGCATAAAATTCCTCCCAGAGGATTTTTCCCTTGAATTTTTGCATCTTAAAAATCCATCGACTCTGGCCGGGTTTGATCCCATGGCCCTCAGGACTAGAGGCAAGGAACATAATCACTAGACCACTGAGGCCAACATGATATGGCAATGGAAATTAAATATGAAGTGCAGTTACTGGTAGTAAAATTGTATTCATGTAAGAACTGACATGAACTTTATTGAAGGGAAGTTCAATCTGGATACTGGTAATTTTTATATAATACCCAAATTGTACAAATATTTTTTGGGCCAGGTACCTCAGGTCCACTGCTGTGGTCTCGAGGTAGCATGCTGCCTTGTCACGCAGTGGGCCCGTGTTCGATCCCCAGTTGGGGCAGTTTTTCTGGGTGAGGTTTTTATCGGGGTTTTTCCCCACCTGTAAGACAAATGTCAGGAAAACTTTAAGGCCCAAACGGTCCCCGAAATCATATGGCCATCATCCTTATCATCATCATCATCATCCTTCACCGGTGTGGAAAGCAACGGGAAGCTACCACACCTACAATTCCCTAGTAAAGCTGCAAGCATAGCATGAAAATGCTATGATTACAGCGAAGGACCTGCCTTTGGGCAGAATTACTATGGATGGATGGAGGTAGCTCAGGCAGTAAAATGTCCCACTATGGGATGTATGGCCCGAATTCAAACTAAGATGGTAGAGGGATGGAGATTTTTCTTAACTCATTCATGTCCAGGCAGGTCCTGGTGCCTACTCAGCCCTTTATGGAATGAGTACTAGCAAATTTTGTTGGGTAAATTCAGCCAGAGCATAGAACTGGTCACTCAACTTCCTTATTTTGCCATTGGTTAAGAATCATTTATCCTAGCATCCACATCTTTATGGGATACCTTTGACCTTTACTGTGTAATCATAGTTGTGCTTGCAATGGATAAAAAAATGCTGACAAAATAGAATTATGGAAAAACAAACTCTTTAACAGGTTGGGCTACTTGTGAGGCAATATAGAGTTTTCTGTAATAATTTAAAAAATATAATTCCAACTACAGCACTGGTGGTATATTAGATAATTATTGGTTTTGTAGTGATGGGAGAAGATATCCCAAACTGAAAGAAAGAAATAATTCACTATCTCTTTCTATCATTAAGTGTATATTGGGCATTTCAAGTATGGTAGGGTCTACTTTGCTTTTAACATTTTTACCTAAAACTCAGTCACCTCATTATAATTAATTGTTATTTATTAAGATAGTACTGAAACTATGTTTCTTTTTGTTCATGAGGACAAAATAAGGATTTTAATAACATACTTGATGGTATTATTTAAAGATTTTCTAACTTAATTCCATAGTCAATTAAAATTAATATTGTTATATCATTAGAATAAAATACAATTTCTCTTAGGCCTAAACCATATAGCTTTTTCTATATGTATTGTTTATATAGTAGCTAACACAGTAGATAATAGTATGTATAACCTAAATATTATACTGTTGTAGAATAAGCTTTGCCCAATACATAATCTAATAGTTACAAGTGATTTGAAACAAGATTTATCCATCTTTCTTTTCCCTCTTTAAACTCATGTTCTCGAAAGATCCACAATATGATGGGAGGTCCAGATAGGTGGTGAGTTTTTTAAAAGAATTTTAATAAATTTTTCTACTTTTTTATTATATTTTTCTCTCTCTATATATATATATCAATGTTTTTATATGCTTTTTTCTATTTTACTATTTTATAATTATATCTCCAGTTTTATTCCAGGATTTCTACTGTTATGACACTTGATTTTTTACGATGATATAATAATGCATTTTTTTAAATTGCTAGGGGTGTGCAGTCTAAAAGTCCTACATTGACCCACAGTCCTACTCTCTATGGAGATGCACTAAATGCCAGCTTACAGGTAAAACATTCATCTTTCTTATGTAAATATATTTACCTTTAGAATTAACATCAAAACTTTACTGTTGTACAGCTGTCGAAATTAAAGTGGCCGCACTCTTAACCCATCAGAGTGGGGGGATTTAAATCCCCTGACGGTTCTCAGCTGAGGGAGGATTTCTTGGAATGGCATTTAAATTTGTAAGTTAGGAAACAAAGTTTTGTAAAACGTTTATATATTGAGTTATGTAGATAGGAAATAACACTATGAGGTTTTTAATATTTTTTTTTTCTTTCACTCACCTCATACTTCATAACTCCTCGCAAACCCAGGGTTTCGTCACATCATTTGTGACATTCTCAATGCTGTGTCATGTTCACAACTGACATCCAATGGCCTTCTATCATGCAGGGGCCATGCAGGATAGAAGGCCGTTGGACGTCAGTTGTGAACGTGACTCAGCATTGAGAATGTCATAAATGATGTGACGAAACCCTGGGTTTGCAAGGAGTTATGAAGTATGAGGTGAGTGAAAGAAAAAAAATAAACAAATTTATATCTTGTTTGATATTTAAAATATCCAAATAGAAATTTTAAAATGTATTCAGCTAAACGTGAGACTAATTATAATAATTGTAATCTACAACAATACAAATAAAATTTATAATACTGTACCTTAGTCCACTGCTGTGGTCTCGAGGTAGCGTGCTGCCTTGTCATGCAGTGGGCCCGGGTTCGATCCCCGGTCGGGGCAGTTTTTCTGGGCGAGGTTTTTATCGGGTTTTTTCCTCACCTGTAAGACAAATGTCAGGAAATCTTTAAGGCCCAAACGGTCCCCGAAATCATATGGCCATCATCATCACCCTTATCATTATCATCATCATCATCTTTCATCGGTGTGGAAAGCAACGGGAAACTACCACACCTACAATTCCCTAGTAAAGCTGCAATCATAGCATGAAAATGCTATGATTGCAGTGAAGGACCTGCCTTTGGGCAGAATTACTATGGATGGACTGTACCTTAGAAATTAAGTTAGTTGAAATTGATTTGAAGTACCCCTGCATACATAATCCTGCTTCATAATCAGAGTATCTAAATACTGTATCTTTCTGTTTATTTTTTTTATAACACACAACACATATTTTGTTAGGGAGGGCTTTATTTCTTCTCGGTGGTATTCTTCCCAGAAAATGCCTTGTAACTAATATCGTTACTGTTGGATGACATCCGGGAACCTTTCTATCTACCCCACCGCTATGTTGCACAAGTTACGCTTCATCAAGGTCGATGCAAAAAATATTTTGTGGTGAATTGTCCCTACAGATATTCATGCTGTTCAATTAGCAATGTTTAGAAGACGGAAAATATTTTCATGTACTAGTTTTTATTTTCTTCCATTTCAACAAATATACATGTAACAAAATTAGTCTGTTAGGTCCAAGGATCCTATATTTATATAATAAACTACAATAGATTTTATGTTTGTTTTTCAGTTCCTCATCTAAGCATTTTGTAATATTTTCACTATGTTTATTTGTAGGGGCCATGGCGAAACACTGCCACCCTCGAGCTAGTCTAACAGGATTGAACAGAGCCACTCATTCAAGTTAGAATTTCTTTCACAAATTTGGTGCCATATAAGTGTCACCTATTTCATTTGAAAGAAGAAACCTTCACCAACCTAGCCATATAAACAAAGTTTTAAATAGTTTCATGGTTTCCAAAAAGAGAGCAGAGAAACACGGACTAACAGTATCTAACACAGTCCATAAAACAATGAAGAACTACATGAACAAAAAAATATATAAATTATAAATTGTATGTTAATTGAAAGCTTGAGATCTCCTCTATAAGATTGCAGTTCACAAATTGTGTATTTTTACAAAGAATGATAATAAATCAAATGCGCCGGATATAGAACATGCTCAATCAGCACTTCAAACTTACCCACATTTAACAGTAAATTATACAATTTGAAAATAAGTTATATTATTAATTTCATGTATCAAATAAAAGCGTATTCTTTCCTCTACAAAATTATATTATTTAATCATTTACTTAGTGAATCATTCCCATAAGAACTAGTTTCGATAAAGAAATCATGCGGGCAGTGCCCGTCACTCCGCAGAGAAGAAGTGTTTTAGTTATGTGAGCGGTGCACGTCACTCAACGCTGATGGGCTAAACAGTTAATATATTCTGGATCACTTTGGATCATAGTGCTGTTACATGTTGCATGCACTTATAGATGCACAAATGAAGTATTTTCAGAATTATGGTGTTTAATAAGGACTCATTTAGCATTTACCTTTCATGAAACAATGGCAAAGTACTCATTTAATGATTCAAAGATTGTGAATTCAAATCTTGTTCAAGTTTTTATTTTTGTTTTGTTTTTGTTCTTTAGTGATATAAATAACATAAATGTTAGTTTTGGAACAATACAGTTGCAAAACGAAAAGAAAATTGCAAGGCATTATGATGATTTGAACCTGAGAAGTTGACATATAAGTGATGTCCTTCCAAATGAGCTGGATAGCATTTACTTTGTACTAATCCTATTCAAAGTCTTTGTTGAATATTTGAATACTACAACTTAACACTTTGAGTCCGGCGGTGGTACTAGTACCACTGCAGGACTCAAAGTGTTAATGCTCATTTACATTATATTCTGATTATTTAATATTATCGGTACTATAAAAATATTTTATAGCAATACCTGTAGCTGTAGTAGCAGAAGCAATTTCAGCTTATAAGTTATAACCAAAACAACAATTAAAAAATTATTTTGTGGATACATTTACTAATAGTACAGGTCTTAGAAAACAAATTACAGCTCTGAGGTGAAGATTATACATTTTTTTATCTTTGAAATTAATGTCTGCAAATAATATATTTATTAATAAGACTCTAAAATGTATTTTCAATATTAATTTTTAATTCTAAAATGTATATTACTTTCATAGTGAATGATTTTCTCTTATATTAAGGCCTAGGTAGAGGCAAAGACTGTTAGAGAAAATTAATGACATAATTTCTGCCAGAAAATTTGAGTTTATCATACCTCCACAGTGTGATGAAGGAAAAGAAAGAAAGTGAAATAATTGTTATGATTCAACTTAGTTTTTTGGCATCTGAGGCAGCTAGGCATTTTCACGTTTCAGAAAGGACAGCTTGGAGATGGATGCAAATTATTGACCTTCAGGAATTTTTGGCCAAAACTTGGAATGATAGAAGAAAAATTTCAACACCACAACAGGATGCCATATTAGTGTCAGGTTAAATGGAATCCCTTACTTTGAAGACAGTTATTAACATTTTCCTGACCACATCTAAACTAGAGAAATTGTTTTAGGGCCACCCACCAATTTGAGATCTTGACATTCCATTCATAGGAAAGTTCACATAAGAGGGAGCATATAGAAGAGAAATGGTGATCGGGATTGGAAAAGGATACCAATAATCTTTCCTGATAAAATCACTTTTTCTACAGAAAAGCAAGGATCGCCTTTTGCATCATCCTCCTGGCACTAATTCGAGCACAGATGCACTGCCATTCATGCTTGGAGTGTATTTGCTATGTTCGGGATGGATTTCTCATCATGGATTGGGTATAATCCATCACATTTGCAGTAAATTCAACCATCAGAAATGTCAAAGGTTTTTGGAGCACTATATGGTTCATTAGACCAGGTTATTATTTTTTATGGAATTCTTAAATTTCAGCAGGTTTATTATCCAGTCTACATGTCACAATTGATTCAAGACTGGTTTGAGAATAGACACAATATTGAATTGATATATTGGACTTGTCATTCTCCAGGCTTGGACCCAATTTAGAATATGCAGGCACAAGTAAAGAAGTATATGCGAAAAAAATTGGCTCAATCTCCCTCCAAAGATGTCGTGATGATTTGTGAAAGCTTGACCAAGATACCTGGGATGCTGTGGCTGAGAACAATTATTTAAAAACTATGGTTGGTTCCAGATATCTATGGAGCAGATGTAAACAGTGGCTGTAACAGCAAAAAAGCACGCTTCACAAATGAATAAACCTTATGAGTACATTGACATGCAATTACGATTTCTGAACATATTTAAAATTAACGAAATGCAATACTGGCAAAAATAATGAAATTAATAATAATATAAATAAAAATAATAATTACCAATAATAATAATAATAATAATAATAATAATAATAATAATAATAAGTAAAGTAAAGTAAAGTATTCCCACTACCGGCCTCAGGAGGCCCTTGGGGTAGTGGGAGGTTAAGGCTCCTACCATTTCTAGACAATCGGCACTTGATGTCAGCCGGGTTGTCAGCCCTGCGTGACGGCCGCCTTTACCCCAGAACAAGCGTCTGGTACTCATTTCCGTTAGGGGCTGAGTCGACCCCAGGGCCATAGTGCCGCTAGAAGGTTTGGGTCAGTTTAAAAATCCTGACCCCACCGGGACTTGAACCCTCGACCTTCCGGCTTGTAGCGCAGTGCCTTAACACTACTACGCTATGGCGTGCCCCCAATAATAATAATAATAATAATAATAATAATAATAATAATAATAATAATAATAGTAATAGTAATATTAATAATAGTAATAGTAATATTAATACTAATAATAATATTCTTCTTGTAAGCCCATGTTTCCCTTAATAGAGTTTAGGCGCTCTCCCCTACAGGGAAGAATTTGAACCATACTAATTTAGTTACACTAGTTTTCATATAGATGTCATTTGAGTGGTCCATGGTCAGCGATCTGCCTCATACTGACATCTAGGCAACCAAGGTAGTACTAGGATGGGAAAATTTGGTAAATATTGATTAGAGGCCTGGAGGACTTGCTCCTTGGATTTTTCCATCCTTAAAAATCCATCAACCCCGGCCGGGTTTGAACCCATGACCTTCGGGACCAGAGGCTAGGAGCTTAACCACTAGTCCACCATGGCCGACAATAATAATAATCATCATCATCATCATAGTACATTCACGAATTTAGGCCATTTGTTGACCTGTTTCGGCCTCAAGAGAAACACCATCCAGAAGTCTTTTGAGTGGACGTCCTGGTCTTCTTCTTCCTGCAGGTTGATATCTTAACATTAGTTTGGGTATTCTGTGATCTTCCATTCGATGAACATGTTGTATCCATCTTGACTTATAATCAGAAATTTTGTTTTCTAAAGATTCCATGTGTAATTCTTCTAAGATGTCTTCATTTTTTTTGTGATCTAGTAGTGTGTATCCTGCAGTCCTCCGAAGATATCTCATTTCAGCAGATCTAAGTCTCTGTATATCCTTCTGTTTCAACGTCCATACTTCGCTACCATACAAAAGAGTTGGAAGAGCCAGTGTTTTATACACTTTCAGTCTTGAATGCTTTTGGACTAACTGTGGCTTGAAGATAGAATTTATTAACCCTAAAATTCTTAAAAATTTAGATATTTTTGCATTTACATCCTTTTCTTCTTCATATGAGATATTGCATCCTAGATATGTAAAATTATTCACCTGCTCCAAAATTTTATTGTCCAGTACAATTTTACTTCTGACAGGATCTACACCTTGAAATGCCATAATTTTTGTTTTTTCTGTAGATATCTTTAATCCATATTCTTCTGTAATTTTGTTAAGTTCATACAGACCTTTCTGTAGATTATCTTCGGAATTTGCTATTATTATTTGGTCATCTGCAAACAATAGGGTGTTTAATTTTCTATTTTCTGATATTCTTATTCCAAATTTATATGTTTTGTTCCAGCAACATATTACTTCATTGATATAAATTGCAAAGAGTGTTGGGGATAGGGGGCAGCCTTGTCTCACACCACGATTTATAATTCCTTCTTCAGAAAATCTGTTATTTAATTTAATCTTTATGGTGTTGTCTTTGTAAATATTTTGTATGTTCTGCCGAAGTAAATTTGGTATATTTCTGTCTTCCAATATATTTAAGAGTTTTGATCTCTTGACTGTGTCGAATGCTTTTTCAAAATCTATGAAAGCAAAATGTGTTTCTAAGTTGAATTCTCTTCTTTTTTCAAGCAATAGTTTAACAGAAAATGCTGAATCAATACAAGATCGTCCTTTCCTAAATCCATTTTGACATTCCATAATGAATTTTTCACTGAAACTTTTCAATTTTCCATTTAAAATGTCTGCATAAATTTTGTAGCATGTGTTTAACAAACTGATTCCCCTATAGTTGTCCATTTTTCTCTTGTCTCCTTTCTTGAACAGGGGTATAACAATGCTTGTCTTCCATTCTTGTGGTATATCTGCATTTTTGAATACATTATTAAAGAAGGACAACAGTCTTTCATGGAACTGTTTGCCTGCATATTTGTACAATTCAGAATTCAAACCATCTGTGCCAGTTGCCTTCCCATTTTTTAATTTCTTTAAACTATTGTTCAATTCTTCCAATGATATTATGGAATCTGTCTCATTATTATTTCGGAAAATTGTATCTTCATAGCTATTGTCAGTCCAAAGACTTTTATAATAATTGAAAAAATCTTCTTTTGTTACTCCGCAATTAATTTGGTAGATTCTTTAATATCTTTATTCAAATGTTTTAATATTTTGAAGGCATTAGGTTGGAGCTTATGCAAATCTGATTCTAAATGTGTAACAAAATTTAACCATGTTTTCCTATGTCTCTTTCTTATTTCCCTCTTAACAATAGCTCTACAGCGTTTGAATTCTATTTCATTTTCTACTTTCTTTGTGTTCAAATATTTTTTATAAGCTGCATTTTTTTCTTCAATCAATTGTTTTATTTGATCATCCCAGATTTTTAGAGTTCTATTTCTTCTTTGTTGTATATTTACTTTTCCTAAAGTTTCATTAGCTGCATTTTGAATTATCATTTTAATGTTTTTCCATTCTTCTTCGACATCATTACTTTCTGGAGTTGTAGCCATATATTGCTGAATTCTTCTCGAATATAACCATTTAATGCTGTCATCATAAAATAATTTTACCTTGTACTTTTGTTCTATGCTCTGTGTGTTGTTTCTTCTTTTTTAACCATCTTGGTGGAAATCTTATTCTTGCTTCTACTAGGTAGTGATCTGAACCAATATCATATCCTCTGTAGGCTCTGACATCGAGAAACAATTTAAAAATCTTATTATTTGCAATGAAATAATCAATGATTGATTTTGAGTCCTGACGATGCCAGGTATATTTATGTATGTTTTCTATGATTGTAAAAGGTATTCGTTATTTTCAGTTCATTGTAGATAGCAAAATCTGTTAATCTTGTCCCATTCCTATTGCTGGTTGGTTCGCCAAATGTTCCAATATTATTGTTGACTTGAGCATTGCCCACTCTGGCATTTAAATCTCCTATTATGAGAATGTAATCATTTCTATTAATTTTGCTATAAATTTCTTGTAATATTTTATAAAATTCTTCATTGTCTTCTTCACGGCCTTCCTCTGGTGCATATACACCAAGAACTGTCAAATTACCTCTATTTATATTTAATTAATGTTGGGAAGTAAACATTATGAGGTATAATCATTAAAAATCATCGGAGAACATATTGTTTAAATAACTCACCTCATAGGATTCATGCTTCCATGATATCGCGATTTCAAACATAATCATGTTCATCGTCAGCCATAACTCCGACTCGGAGTTATGGCTGACGATGAACATGATTATGTTTGAAATCGCGATATCATGGAAGCATGAATCCTATGAGGTGAGTTATTTAAACAATATGTTCTCCGATGATTTTTACCTTTATTTATTTTCAGTCGAAGCTCTAATATTCTTTCATTCCAGTAAGTGTAGTGTTGAATTTTATTTCTTATGGTTTTATTAATCCAAATCATTACTCCAGCTTGTCCATGGGTTTTCCTGTCGACACCGCTATATATTTGTACATAATTTTGTGTTTCTTTCGTTCCTTTAAGTTTCTTCTTAGTCTCTGTAGTTACTGCAATATCAATGTTTCTATTTTTAAATATACTGTCTAGTTCCTCTTCTTTTTCATGGATTGCTTCGGACATTCCAGATTGCATATCTTACAATATCATTGTGCCGTTTTCTTTTAACCATATTTCTTTGCTGTGGGTCGTCATATTTCAATTCCTTCTGGCTTTTTTCGTGTTGAGACTTGAAAGTAGTTTTGAAGTTCCTTAGGACAGGTTACTGGCCCGACGCTAAGTAGTCCAGTGGTAGGGCTGCTACCTTTTAGTCTCTCGACAGACATTAGGATACCGCATTTACTCAGTACCTGATGGAACGGTTATACCGCCGTGACTCGGTCCTCAGAGCCTCGTTTGTGAAAACAGGTTGTACCGCGAGAAGGTGAGGATGAGAATTGGGTAGGAGAGGTTATTACACACGTCACTTACCCCTTACAACCCATAATAATAATAATAATAATAATAATAATAATAATAATAATAATAATAATAATAATAATAATAATAATAATAATAATAATAATAATAATCATCATCATCATCATAGTACATTCACGAATTTAGGCCATTTGTTGACCTGTTTCGGCCTCAAGAGAAACACCATCCAGAAGTCTTTTGAGTGGACGTCCTGGTCTTCTTCTTCCTGCAGGTTGATATCTTAACATTAGTTTGGGTATTCTGTGATCTTCCATTCGATGAACATGTTGTATCCATCTTGACTTATAATCAGAAATTTTGTTTTCTAAAGATTCCATGTGTAATTCTTCTAAGATGTCTTCATTTTTTTTGTGAAATATGGGTTGTAAGGGGTAGTGACGTGTGTATAACCTCTCCTACCCAATTCTCATCCTCACCTTCTCGTGGTACAACCTGTTTTCACAAACGAGGCTCTGAGGACCGAGTCACGGCGGTATAACCGTTCCATCAGGTACTGAGTAAATGCGGTATCCTAATGTCTGTCCAGAGACTAAAAGGTAGCAGCCCTACCACTGGACTACT
This sequence comes from Diploptera punctata, assembly GCA_030220185.1. NCBI lineage: Eukaryota > Metazoa > Arthropoda > Insecta > Blattodea > Blaberidae > Diploptera > Diploptera punctata. The sequence continues at coordinate 1,214,359 of JASPKZ010007614.1, forward strand.
TAGCGTCGGGCCAGTAACCTGTCCTAAGGAACTTCAAAACTACTTTCAAGTCTCAACACGAAAAAAGCCAGAAGGAATTGAAATATGACGACCCACAGCAAAGAAATAGGGTTAATAATAATAATAATAATAATAATAATAATAATAATAATAAAAATAATAATAATAATAATAATAATAATACTAATAATAATATAATAATAATAATACTAACAATAATAATAATGTTAATATAATAATAATAGTAATAATAATAATAATAATAATAGTAAAATAATAATAGTATAATAATAGTAATAATAATAGTAATAATAATAATAATAGTAATAATAATAATAATAGTAGTAATAATAATAATAATAATAGTAATAATAATAGTAGTAATAATAATAATCCATCCATAGTAATTCTGCCTGAAGGCAGGTCCTTCACTGCAATCATAGCATTTTCATACTATGCTTGCAGCTTTACTAGGGAATTGTAGGTGTGGTAGCTTCCCGTTGCTTTCCACACCGGTGAAGGATGATGATGATAATGATAAGGGTGATGATGATGATGATGATGACCATATGATTTCGGGGACCGATTGCGCCTTAAAGTTATCCTGACATTTGTCTTACAGGTGAGGAAAAACCCCAATAAATACCTCACCTAGAAAAACTGCCCCAACCGGGATTGAACCCAGGCCCGCTGCATGACAAGCAGCATACTACCTCGAGATCACGCGGTGGACATAATAATAATAGTAATAATAATAATAGTAGTAATAATAATAATAATAATAATAGTAATAATAATAGTAATAATAATATAATAATAATAATAATAATATTAAATGTACCTTTATTTTGTAGTTCTATATTTATTTGCTTTCTGAAGTGGTGTGGCTGTCATCAGTAATTATGAGCTCCTCTACCTCTTTGAATCAGTCGTCCAGGTTCCATAGTCGAAGTTTTTCTACCTCGATCACGTGACGAACACATTTTGCCCATTTCCCTGGTGTAACATGCCCTATCGCTTCGTGGAAGAGTCTTTTCACCTTGCTCAATTTAAATGAACTGTTATTCACAGCAACATAACCTTTCACCTGTGTCCACACATACTCAATGGGATTGAGTTAAGCATAGGACAGTCATATTATGCTCTTTAGCCATTTTATCCATGACTTTCTTATCATAAGTACATTGACATTGTGCAACAAAGTACAGCAACTCTTTCTTCAATAAATTATCACTTTCCAGTGGAATTCCTTTATTTTGTAAGAGCCCAAGAGCTGACAATAAATTTAGGGAAGGTGTTTTGCCCAAGTTGAAACAATAAAAAAACAGTGCTATTACAATGGGTGCTTCTGGAATGGTGAGTCTGCAGAGGTCTTGTGGTTATTTCGATACTGCGCAGCCTATTACATGTGCAAAAAAATAAACCCAAAAAATATATTTAGGCAATTTGAAATTTTTCTTATTTGCTATTTTAGTAGCTATATAATTCAGAAATAATAGTCCCAGACTATTTTTTGAGTTTAAAGTATGACCAGACCCCTCCAAATTTATTTAATTAATATAGCCTACCCAAAAAATATACTTTAGGGCATTCTAAAATTGTTATGGCATATTTAATAATCAATTTTAAAAATAAATGTTTAATCGCCAGATGATTTGACGGTTTTTAACAACCCCCTGACGTGTCAGCTGGCAGGGCTCCTGGCTCCACGGGCTGTGATTGGTTGCCGTAAGACCACGTACCCCTGTTTACTGCATGATTCGAACTCAGCATACACAATAGAATATTTTGGAGTAGCTACTTTTTCAATAAAAAATAAGAAGTATTTAATAAACTCATTTTTTTTACCCTGATAACAACGTGTTATTACATTTCTTTCGAAAGATAGACTTGCTATACGAACCATTATCTGAGATATCTGTGGAACGACCTTAAATAATTTATTTTTTTACACTAATTTTTTGTTAAAATCATATCTATATAACAGTTTACAATAGTATTAATTTTCTCATCGTTTAAATTTATAAAGGTGATGAATTTATATTATTCTTCCTCTTCACTGCTTTCCAACGATTCATCCTCTGATAGTTCGTCTTCACAGTCTGGTAAGTCAGCTTCAATGTCTTGGGTTGCTTCAATGTCCCTCTCAATATTATCTTTTAATTGTTCTGGAAGAAAAATAATTAGCAGCAATTAAGTGATGAATAATTAAAATTATTTGAAGTATAAAAAATCATATTTACGTGTATTTTTTAGAGTTTCCTCTTTACCATCTTCCAATGCACACCATAAGAGAACACATTGCGTTCAAACCAGTTAGTTAAAATTCAAAGTCTCCATTTTGAAGGTCATAGTAGTCACACAAGTAAGTGAAAAAGTAGCAGTTGCTTTTTGCAATAACATTTTCATCGATGAAATTACAAACTTCTTCAAAACCTTGTTTATGATATTCAAAATTTTTATGATAATTAGTTTGTGGTTTTTCGTGGAATGACTACAGCAAATTTATGTGATCTTTTTGGCAAATTCAATGAGCTTTTAAAACAGTAGGTTCATCTGATTTTTGGAAAAGTTTGATATAAAACTTCAGTCTCGTCACCAAATAATTTAGAAAAGGCTCTGAATTGACTGCTTTTAAACTCACTTTATCCAGAACGTTTACAACTTTGGCATTTGTCTTCTCGTTTCTTTGACAATTTTGCTTTACAAAAAAGACAAACAATTTCGTTGTTTGCCGGAGACATCTTGTTGCATTTTCCAACTGCCTGGTTGGTTATCGATTGATGTGATGTGATGAAAACAGAGAGTTCCGAAATATTCTGGTCAATTTCAAACTTTTTCTTTATTTCCTGGATAATCAACGGTTATTCTCTGGCATACGTTCTTGCTCCTGTGCACTTGTGCTTGCCAATAAATCACCTAGAAGAAAGGAAAAGATGGTGAAAATAAAATTTGACAACTATTAAAATTTGGCACAATATTAATATTCTTATTGTTAATATGACTATGTCAAAAAAGTGATTTAGCATATACGAACATAAATGACAGAATCTAATGTATGAAGATACAGAAAAAAATGTACAATTTACCAGCTAGTGTTTTTTTTTCCTTGTTAGGATAAGACCAAACTATACTTGGTACACTTGGTCTTGACAAAAACCATAGGAATTCAACATTAGTAAGACTCACAAAATTTTGAAGGGAAAGTAATGCAAAATCCAATACTCAGGTATAAAAGAAAGGTCACATAAAATTCAGCTTGTGAGACGGTCACTTTACTGACCTCTACAATTACTAACTCTATACTATTTGTTTGAGGTAATCTTTATTTTAATTGCATATAATGTAATTATAAAATAGTGTACTTTACCTGATGATGATGTTGATGGTTCAGAGATATGCTTGACAATTCAGAATGTGCTGTTTCATCAATGCTGAAAAATTCTGATAGCACTGAGCATGATACCCTTTAGTCAGATTGATATCAGCACGTAGAAACACGTCACTGAATTTTAAAATGTTTTGTTGGCGAATTTGTAAAAAGTATTTACATTTTCGTAGTCTTCTTCATTAAAAATAACCACATTATTACCAGTGTCTTTCTTACAAATTACACAACTTGGAAATTTTCATTCATTATGATTATCCACTATATAATCTTAAAATTTAGTAGTCACTGAAATATTTTATATCACTAGAAAGATACTAAACGATTTTAACTATATACACAGATTTTTGGTCCATATATATATATACAAATTAATAAATCTTGATACCCAGAATGACAAAAATTGAAGTAAAAACTTTTATAATACTTTAAAAGAAATTCAACTAATTTCCCACATGGTTATATATACTCGTTATGAAAAATTAACTACTCCAAAATATGCTGTTGTGTATGCTGAGTTTGAATCACGCGGTAAACAGTGGTCACGTGGTCTTACGGCAACCAATCACAGCCTGTGGAGCCAGGAGCCCCAACAGCTGACACGTCAGGGGGTTGTTAAAAACCATTCAAATCATCTGGCGATTAAACATTTATTTTTAAAATTGATTATTAAATATGCCATAAAAATTTTAGAATGCCTAAAGTATATTTTTTGGGTATATTAATTAAATGAATTCGGAGGGATCTGGTCATACTTTAAAACTCAAAAAATAGTCTGGGACTATTATTTCTGAATTATATAGCTACTAAAATAGCAAATAAGAAAAAATTCAAATTGCATAAAATATATTTTTTGGGTTTATTTTCTTGCAAAAGTAATAGGCTGTGCAGTAGCAAAATAACAGCAAGACCTCTGTCAGACTCACCATTCCAGGTGCACCCATCATAATAGCACTGTTTTTTATTATTTCAACGTGGGCAAAACACCTTCCCTAAATTTGTCGTCAGCTCTTGGGCTATAACCACTTGCAGATTTTGCATTTCCTCCATGCTTGTGTAGGCAATTTCTCTTTCTTCATGGAGTGTAAGTGGCATTGTCAAGCACTAAAATTCTGCCCTGTTCAAGATGTGGCAGTATTTTTGCAAACCACTCGTGAAAGGCGTCCACTATCATTTCCTCATGGTACTCTCTTGTAAAATGTGATTAAAAAATCCACAAACCATTCTTGACGAATCCTTTCTTGCTCCCGATGTGTACCATGATAAGCCATTTCCCTTTCCTGGATGGATTTTTCAATCCAACAGTCAAGCCTCTCACAAAAGCTTCCCTTGGAGTTATTATGGTTTGATCTTGCCATACTTGCAATTAGTAATTCCTTCATTGATCCAAGTTTCATCAAGGAAATATATAGTTTTACCCTGAGCATGATATCGCTTAATATCACAAAGATATCTGCAATGCCATAGGACTATATCGTCTTGGTTCAGTAAATAACTATTTATCATTCGTTTTCCATATCTGAAACCAATTTCTTTAAGAAGTCTATATAATGTGGTTCTACTATAATTTGGGAGGTCACTGTCTGCATTGACTGCAGATATAATTTTGTACAAAGTCAGTAATTCGTTTCGCGAATAAAATGAATGTGTCTTTTTTCTAATTGCAGATTTTGTAAAGTCATCAGTTGTGTTTATTATTCTCTTTTGTTTGGGTTCCTGTTTTTTCTGGTAATTTTACTGTACCCATACTTTGATATTCCTTTACAATTTTATAAACACTGCTGTTTGCAACACCTATAGTTAACTCAACTTTAGATACTATATCTCTAATCGCCGTATGAGGATTCTCTTTCAATAACATTTTATAAACATTTATAATTGTCTGTTTTTCTCCCGAAAGAAATCCTTTCCCCATTTATGTTTCTTCACTGGAGACATTCTGGATAATCTGGCATAAAATTATTGGTCATCTTTTCAGAAAGGGATACTGCACTTATTAAAAAAAACACTTGCACATGCCTGCTAAATGTATCACATTCACTACTGTAGGCTCAATACGTAACACTTATTCAATTTTACTGAACATAACGCTTCATCAATACTTGAGCACAGAAGTGATTCTGAGGGAAAAAATAAGAACTTGTGTTGTAATATTGTGAATAATACTGACGTGAGATTTCCCATCAGACACATACAACGCAACCAATGATGCACCAGCATTTTAAATGAAGGTTGGGGTAAGGGAAGGGCTGAGTTATTGCTTTGCTCCGAAGACATCTGGTATTTGCCTACTCAATTGCAGATGTGATTGAGTTGGGAGGAAGATGGACTAAATATTTAATTGTGATTTCTTTTTTAATTTTTTTAAATTTTATAAGGCAGAAGATGCCATTAAGTTTCTTTGGAAAAATGATTTTTTAGAGTAAAATCTTCCTTTCTTTCTGTCTTTCTTTATATTTACAGCCATAATGTAAACATTAATAATTATAAAATTATAGCTCATACTAAAACAGTCATAAAATAGATAGGAGGAATTATATTTCTCTCTCCCAAAAAAATAAAAAGCACTAGACTGGATTTGAATGCACAACCTCATAAATACCTTTTCACAACATTATTACAACAGTAACATACAGAAATCTTCTGTAATAACTGTAGATATGAGGACATGTCTGACCGAGATCAAACAGCATGCAACATTGTCTTTACCAAGCAATAGCAAAAACTTTCAAATAAACATTGGTTTTTAAGATAGCGGCCACTATAAATTTTGGCAGCAAGGTTTATCGAATCAAGTTGTCAAATATTTCATATCAGGCAATTGACTAAATACAGTACAGCCCAGGTTGGGATTTTTATTTTTTTATTTGTGTATAAATTAATCCTCTTTTAATAAGAGTACTGGGAAGAATTTTGCCAAGGGTGAAATTAATCAGAGCATGGAACTAGCTACTTTTTCTGTTTCTTATGTCCTTGATTGTAAATGTGTTGAACCTTGGATCTACAACTTCCATGGACTTGTTAATGGAGGTTTCATACTATTAACCTTTTACAGTACAATCTGTATACTTGCATGAATGCTTGTGTGTGTGTATATACACACTCATTACTTATTTATTCCACTTCTTTATTAAATAAATAGGTTAGAAGGAAGTATCTTAGAACTTTTGTAATACCATTTTTATGCAATTATCTTATTTGTAAAATTACTAAAATGGAATTAAAGTAAATCTGTGATAATACCTGGTGTATAGAGACCTAAGAATGCACGAATAAATTAAATCACAGATAATGAGAAACATATAAACAAATACAGTAAAAGCTCCTTATTTGCAGGGGATATGTTCCATAAATATGCTGCAAATACAGAAACCATGGATATGGAATGGTAATTTATATGGGTATACATGGGAAATGTACCGAGGTTCCAAAATAAAATAAAATTATCAAAATAAAATCAATTTAGTGAGAGATTTTGAACAATTTATATTAACAGAATTCCTTATTTTGTCTTCGGATTTCTTGATGAATCATACAGCTGATTCACTAACATTGAAACAGTATGATATAGATGCAAACGACTCGCCAACATGTAAATGGTCAAGCATTTCTATTTTTACTTTTAGTGGCAACACTACTTTTTTTCCACTTTAGAACTAATTTTTCTTTTCTTTTATTTGACATTGTAAATTGGGAACGAAGCAGAAGAGACTCATGTCATTTATTCAAAATTATTGAAATAATAAAACACAGATCGTGGCAAGGGCACATTTATCAAATGATATTGCGGTATGTGAAATACAACGGCGGCTTTTAACAATGCATTTTAGGCTTAGTGACAATAAGGTTTTTTCACTTTGATATTTGGTTTGAATCACTCCTTGTAATATCTACCTTGACATGTGCCTGCAGTAAAAAGTTGCCGATGCATTAATAAAGGATAATAATCCTTCTAATATACCAAGTGAATCCGCGAATACAGGAACTCTGTCGCAATTTTTTAACCTGTGAATAATGAAAACATGAATAACAGAACCATGAATAAGGAGCTTTTAATGTAATTTGAAAATGACATATTTGCATATTGTATACTATAGAAAATAACCAAATTAATCATTTATAATCTCATATATCTTGAAAACATCTCAAAAAGATGAAAATATGAAGATTTGTTCACAAGAGTATGTGACGCAAGTAATGTATTAGTAGAGAAATGTGGCGAATTCACAACATTTATTTAATTGCTTTTTCTTTTCATATAATGTTTTCCCTCTTGCTATAATAAGAGTTAATCAAATGAAATAATTCTGCAAACAGAATAATAAACATACTGCCAAATAATCACAAGTTTAATAATTAAATTAATGTTTTTATTACCTCACCTCATATCTTTTTTCTTCTATACTGCAGTTTCAAAGCTTATCTCCATCGTCAGTAGCCTCTGGTCGACCGGTGTTATGTCGTGTCTTGGCGGTTTCCTTCTTACTTCTGTCAGTGGACCGATGAACCTCTGGATTAGGTCAAAATTTGCGGGAGTTTCAAAATTCATGAGTTTTTCTTTTTTGTTTTTTTGGATGTGGATTTTTTCCCAGACTGTGAGTTCCTTTAGTTTATCTGTTTGTTTGATTAGGCTAGCTTCTGTATCTATTAAATGTTTTTCAGACCAAGCATGGGCTGCTACTGCTGACTTGTCCACTTCCCCCTTTTTTACATTTCTAAGGTGTTCCTTCAATCTAGTTTTTAAATTTCTTTTTGTTTTTCCTATATAGATTTTGTCGCAATCTTGACATTTGATCTGATATATTCCTGATTTATATTCTTGTCCAATTTTTTCATTTTTGTTGGTTTTAATTATCTTGTTTTGGCTGTATTCATTCTTTGGGGCCAATCGAATGTTAAACTTATTGAAAATTTTCTGGAACTTGTGGTGTTTTACAGGATGGTAAGTGAATTTTTTGAATCTTATGTTCTCTTCTGTTTGTTTTTTAAGTGTGCTTTCATTAATTAGTTTTTGCCTTTTGAACTTATTTATTTTCTTGTGTACCATGTTCTCTTCCTAACCATTTTCTATTGCTACTTTAATTATGTATTCTTTTTCTTTTTCATATTTTTCACGGTTCAGGGGTACATTCACCAATCTGTGTGTTAGGCTATTGAATACAGGATTCAACCATTTCGCTCACAAAGAAGCTGTATTCAATAGCCTAACACACAGATTGGTGAATGTACCCCTGAACCGTGAAAAATATGAAAAAGAAAAAGAATACATAATTAAAGTAGCAATAGAAAATGGTTATGAAGAGAACATGGTACACAAGAAAATAAATAAGTTCAAAAGGCAAAAACTAATTAATGAAAGCACACTTAAAAAACAAACAGAAGAGAACATAAGATTCAAAAAATTCACTTACCATCCTGTAAAACACCACAAGTTCCAGAAAATTTTCAATAAGTTTAACATTCGATTGGCCCCAAAGAATGAATACAGCCAAAACAAGATAATTAAAACCAACAAAAATGAAAAAATTGGACAAGAATATAAATCAGGAATATATCAGATCAAATGTCAAGATTGCGACAAAATCTATATAGGAAAAACAAAAAGAAATTTAAAAACTAGATTGAAGGAACACCTTAGAAATGTAAAAAAGGGGGAAGTGGACAAGTCAGCAGTAGCAGCCCATGCTTGGTCTGAAAAACATTTAATAGATACAGAAGCTAGCCTAATCAAACAAACAGATAAACTAAAGGAACTCACAGTCTGGGAAAAAATCCACATCCAAAAAAACAAAAAAGAAAAACTCATGAATTTTGAAACTCCCGCAAATTTTGACCTAATCCAGAGGTTCATCGGTCCACTGACAGAAGTAAGAAGGAAACCGCCAAGACACGACATAACACCGGTCGACCAGAGGCTACTGACGATGGAGATAAGCTCCGAAACTGCAGTATAGAAGAAAAAAGAAAAAAAGAAAAAAGATATGAGGTGAGGTAATAAAAACATTAATTTAATTATTAAATTAAACCTCATAGTGTTCTTTCCCTGTGAAAGTTAAATAAATCACAAGTTTGTTGTATTTTTTTTATTGAAATCTTAACACTTGTATGGAATAGTTCATAGTGTAATGCAAAATAATATTCCTTCTTCTAATTTATCAATGTCCTGTTATGAATGTAAGCTTGAATTCAATCTGTAGATTTATTAATCAATGCACTTGGTCAGTTGTTTAACCTCATTTATATCGTTAAAACATATATTTTATATTGCTAAAGCACACTTCATACTTTATATTAATTTTAACAGATTAAATAGATACTTTATTGAAATTTAATTATAATACATATTATATTACCAATAATTTGTAGTGATATTTATGTTACTCATATATACAATATAAATATACTTATTCAACATAATATTTTGGTTTATTTTTCAAGAATTCCCAATGTGACAATTATGGTGAGGTAAATATCAGTTTATATTTTCCTAAATCTTTTAAGTGTAATTTTTTAAAATAAATTTCCATAATATAAAGAAAATATATTTTTGCCTATTCATAACATTTTTATCCATTTTATTATTCCTGCATTTCATAAGTGTTCAGTTAATTTAAAAGTAAAGTACATCATACGGATCAGTGATATCCATTTACTGTTCAGTTATAAAGTTCTCTTGATGTAGAGCTAAATATCATTTGTACATGTTGGATATGGTTACCAGATTTTCTTCACCTGTTCTACAGAATGTTATGAAATAATTTTCCAATAATTATAGAGGAGATAGTATGCAACAGAAAATAAAAACACAGAACCTTCTTATAAAAAATAATCCTGATAAGAATTAAATGAATTGTGATTTCTTCTTACCTCATACTTCTATGTTTTTTTAAACACAACACTTCAGTATTGGCGACCAATTGTCACCATCGTCAGCTGTTTTCACGACTGTCAATTTTTTCTTTTGCCGGTAATTATCTAAACTGCCATCTGGTGTTCTTTTGAAGGAATTATTTTCTAAACTGCCATCTCATGTTCTTTTGAATGAATCATTTTCTTCAAAAGAACACCAGATGGCAGTTTGGATAATTACCGGCAAAAGAAAAAATTGACAGTCATGAAAACAGCTGATGATGGTGACAATGGGTCGCCGATACTGCAGTGCTGTGTTTAAAAAACATAGAAGTATGAGGTAAGAAGAAATCACGATTCATTTAATTCTTATTAATTGAACCTCATAATGTTAAAAATTCCCAAATTTAATATATAGATAATCCTGATATTAATATATTCTGAGTTATTTTCTATTTTTTACCACCATTATCAATAACAGGCATTGAATGTGTATTCCAATAGTACTGTAAGTGTAAATCAGTTATAGGGATTGTATATACCATATGCTTTAAAAGTCCTCAAAATAAAAATAAAATATATAAAGGATTAAATTCTGGGGGATGAGCTGTCCCAGGTGTTGATTAATCCATCAGGTATAATATACTCATGTTAGGAGTCACCTAACTCTACAACAGGCTGGTGTTGTACCATTAGATATTCTGCTCAATGCAATGGTGATAAATATCTGCATTTTGATTTCTCATTTGTTCCTTGCTAAAGTGTTCGCAGCAGAAGATATGCTGCTCTGAAAACTTCCTTTAGAAAAATTATCAACTATTAATGCTATTCAAAAAACAGAATTAACATTTAAAGATTTATCTATATAATGCTAAAAAAATAACGTTAATAAAAACATTAATAAAATTTAAGATAATTTTTTTTGTTTAAATTTTTCCCTTGTTTTGTTGCATACTACCTCTTCTACAATTTAATTTTTTTTTCCAGGAAGTTTGTAGGCTTTCTTTACTACCTAATCACTACTCTTATGTCTTAAATTTAGAAGTGAAAAATAATAACATTATTTACTATATTTGAAATAAAATTTAAAAAATGTGCACTTATGTCTGAAAATTTAGCATATAATTATTATGGTACATTTCATTGTGACATTCTTCCTCTTTAATATTAATATCAGTATAAATATTAAAAGTTTATTTAGCTGTAAATTTGTTGTCTATATATAGGATCAATAACAGTGATCATGTAATCTCAAGCTAATTGGATCAGTCAACAATTGTAAATTCCTTAATGTTCTAGGAAGTTAGAAAATATATAAATATAAAGAGAGAATTATGAATAACAGTAAAAGCCCTATTTCTGTAAGCACCCTATTCTACTTGGTTAAAGGAAAAGATGGTTGTGGTGGTAGTAAAAGCAGGCAAACTATCAACTCAAGTCTTGTGACATGATGTAACAAAAGATTTGGATGACATGTTTTCTTTTAGTTAGAGTAGGTTTTTGATTTTATTATTACCCAGTCTTGAAAATTACAGCATCGCTGTCAAAATGCACTGATGGTTATTTAAACATAACATACGGTGAATGGGTTCTATTTAATACAGGTACTATCTTAACAAAATCAGAGATATATATTTGTTGTTGCATGATTGAAGTTATTCCATTAATTTATTGGATTGATAATCAAGTTGAATAGATTAAGCAGATACGAGGGTGAATCAAATATAAACTGGAATTATTGTTTACAATTTTATTGAATTAACAATAAAATACAAAACCACCACATCATTTTTCTACATAGTCCCCTGCATTTCCAACACACTTTTGCCATCGAGTTGGCAACTTTTTGATGCCATCCTTGATGAATGAGGGATGATGTGTAGTCAGCCAGTTGCATACGAACTCCTCTACTGCTGCATTGTCACCAAACCGCCTTCCACCCAGGTCTTCTTTCAGTGGCCCAAACAAATGGTAGTCACAGGGTGACAAATCTGGACTGTAAGGAGGATGTTCCAGAGGTGTTCAATGCATTTTCGTCAGTTTTTCTTGTGTCAACCGAGCAGTGTGTGGCCTTGCATTGTCATGCAGCACAATCACATTTCGGATCGGATTCCGGCGGCGGTTGTTGCGATATGCTGCTTTCCGAAGCTTATTGCAACATGTGAAGCAATTTCAGAAATTGTTATGAGCCGATCCTCCTCAATAAGGTCCCATACAGCACGAATATTGTCTGCAGTGATGCTTGTTTGTTGCCATCTTTGGTGGGGCTCATTTTCCACTGAATCCCGGCCCGCTAAATTTTTTTGTGCCAATCATACACCTGCGTCTTCGAAAGGGTTGCTTCATCGAACTGCACATGGAGCCTTCTCAAAATTTCAGAAGGTTTAGTGCCTTCTTTCGCCAAAAACTTAATAATAATGCATTGTGCAACAGATGTGTGTACCTCTTGCTCGCTCATGGCATACTGAAGCAAGCGGCTGCTCTTCGGAGTGAGACACATCAAGATCCCTACTCCAGGCACCCCCACCAACTTCCCCTCTAAACTGCAACTTTTGCAGTTTGCTACCAGAGCCTCCAGATACAAATTCTGGTTTATATTTGATCCACCCTCGTATCACTGTGTTTGAACTGTAATGTTTCTTGACAGTTATAAATGAGGAATTATGAAAGTTGAATGACCATGGTTCTAGTTTGAAATATTTTTATGATTTTCTTATAATTTCTCCAAAACACAACAGGAAAATTATTGATAATGAAGTTGAAAATTCTGTTCTATTATATATTTTGCAAACAAAAATTTTAATTGCATAATATTTGAATTTTCGTAATAAATTAACAGAGAACTGTACAGTATATCTGTATATTTCACAATACTGTACATCTTGGTTGCAAATTATTGGCCATTTTTATAAGTTAATAATTTCACTGAACATTAATATATGATCTCATTACTATTGGAAAGAGGGCAGTTTGAAGTTCTCATATGATTTCATTTGTCATCTAGTGGGAAATGTGTATATTGTTTTTGATGAAAATGGCTGCATTACTAACCTACCATAGCTGATGTATGCTTGAATATGCACAAAGTGCATATCAGTCTGAAGATGATGTAAATGATTTTGTAACAGAGGATGCATTTGTCATCAAGGAAAAGGCCACATGAGTTGTCCAAATGTAAGTGAAAATGCAGTCAACATAGTCCAAGAAAGTTTTATGCAGAGCCCTCATAATCAGTGGGGCTAGACAATCAACAGTTGAACTCACCAACATTAACCATAAGGAAGATAATGTCGAATTGATTTCACCCTTGGGTCGAATCTATGAACGCATTAGACCATAAAAGGCATTCTCTGCTGAGAAAGTTGTATCCTAATTTACTTACTCAGAAATCTGTTCATGCGATAATAATTGTTGAAATTCGTAAGCTACCAGACGAGGTAACTTAAGAGAGAGACGAATCGTGAGAATCCCGAAGGGAACCGATGGGAACCAATGGTAACCGATGTAGTTTGAAACCTTGCCGCATACCTTGCTGCTTTATCCAAGATGTCGGACCTTGAAGACTTCGATCACGTTTTCGGTATACGGGGAGAAGAGGAATTTGATAGAGTCTACCAAAGAATTCAACTGGAAGAACAGGAGAATCGGCATAATATTGCACGATGCAGACGTCATTGTATACGGTATTATTTGCGTGATGCAAGCGTAAAAATGCGTTCCTCTAGCAGATGAAAATAATGGAAGTGGTTTTATCGCTGAGAATTCTGGGTAATTTCTTGCCAATATTACGAAAACAACGACTTTCATGCATGACCAGTTAATGGGGAGCTAATTCGATCTTTGCACTTGCTCACGGTGAGTCAGCTCACCAGTGATTGGAAGTAATTTGAGTAGAGACTAATGTATTTGCATGTGACCCCAGCAATTGGTACAAAAACTGCAGCCTGATATACAACAAAAAAGGCTGACCTCTATAAGAATTTTATGGCCATCTGTGATGAGGATGAGATACCCAGAAAGAATCATTATGAGTGATTAAACAACATTTGAGTTATCTGGAAAAATTGATGGACAAAATATCCTGTTGTGAACATCCAAGAACCCCCTTGTTGTCATTGATATAGAACTTGGCAATCCTAAGTAAATTCTCAAAATATGCGTGTTTAGCTCATTTATCTTAATTAAAACACTACCATGAGAATTGTCTACCTAAACATGTTGAAAAATTAATTAAAGTGATAACTAAGATGAGGATTAACAATGTTTAATTTTTCAATAAATAGAGACATTATACGTTGAGATACGAGGATACCTAAATCAAAACCTACTGGATTGGGTTGTGCAATGAATGCAGACAACTTCGTCTGTACAGGATCACTCTGTTCACCGGATCTAGCAGTGTGTAATTTCTTCTTGTGAGTATACACCAGTGGGTTGAATCTATGAACACATTAGACCGTAAAAGGCGTTCTCTGCTGAGAAAGTTGTATCCAAATACAATTTTGCTTACTCAGAAATCTGTTCATGCGATAATAATTGTTGAAATTCATAAGCTACCTGATGAGGTAACTTAAGAGAGAAATGAATCGTGAGAATCCCGAAGGGAACCAATGGTAACCGATGTAATTTGAAACCTTGTCGCGTACCTTGCTGCTTTATCCAAGATGTCGGACCTTGAAGACTTCAATCATGTTTTCGGTACACGCGGAGAAGAGGAATTTGTTAGAGTCTACCAAAGAATTCAACTGGAAGAACAGGAGAATCAGTGTAATATTGCGCGATGCAGACATTGTATATGGTATTATTTGCGGGATGCAAGCGTAAATGCGTTCCTATAGCAGACGAAAATAACGGAAGTGGTTTTTTCACTGAGAATTCTGGGTAATTTCTTGCCAATATTACGAAAACAACGACTTTCATGCATTACCAGTTAATGGGGAGCTAATTCGATCTTTGCACTTGCTCACGGTGAGTCAGCTCACCAGTGATTGGAAGTAATTTGAGTAGAGACTAATGTATTTGCATGTGACCCCAGCAATTGGTACAAAAACTGCAGCCTGATATACAACAAAAAGACTGACCTCTATAAGAATTTTATGGCCATCTGTGATGAGGATGAGATACCCAGAAAGAATCACTATGAGTGATTAAACAACATTTGAGTTATCTGGAAAAATTGATGGACAAAATATCCTGTTGTGAACATCCAAGAACCCCCTTGTTGTCATTGATATAGAACTTGGCAATCCTAAGTAAATTCTCAAAATATGCGTGTTTAGCTCATTTATCTTAATTAAAACACTACCATGAGAATTGTCTACCTAAACATGTTGAAAAATTAATTAAAGTGATAACTAAGATGAGGATTAACAATGTTTAATTTTTCAATAAAATAGAGACATTATACGTTGAGATACGAGGATACCTAAATCAAAACCTACTGGATTGGGTTGTGCAATGAATGCAGACAACTTCGTCTGTACAGGATCACTCTGTTCACCGGATCTAGCAGTGTGTAATTTCTTCTTGTGAGTATACACCAGTGGGTTGAATCTATGAACACATTAGACCGTAAAAGGCGTTCTCTGCTGAGAAAGTTGTATCCAAATACAATTTTGCTTACTCAGAAATCTGTTCATGCGATAATAATTGTTGAAATTCATAAGCTACCTGATGAGGTAACTTAAGAGAGAAATGAATCGTGAGAATCCCGAAGGGAACCAATGGTAACCGATGTAATTTGAAACCTTGTCGCGTACCTTGCTGCTTTATCCAAGATGTCGGACCTTGAAGACTTCAATCATGTTTTCGGTACACGCGGAGAAGAGGAATTTGTTAGAGTCTACCAAAGAATTCAACTGGAAGAACAGGAGAATCAGTGTAATATTGCGCGATGCAGACATTGTATACGGTATTATTTGCGGGATGCAAGCGTAAATGCGTTCCTATAGCAGACGAAAATAACGGAAGTGGTTTTATCACTGAGAATTCTGGGTAATTTCTTGCCAATATTACGAAAACAACGACTTTCATGCATGACCAGTTAATGGGGAGCTAATTCGATCTTTGCACTTGCTCACGGTGAGTCAGCTCACCAGTGATTGGAAGTAATTTGAGTAGAGACTAATGTATTTGCATGTGACCCCAGCAATTGGTACAAAAACTGCAGCCTGATATACAACAAAAAAGACTGACCTCTATAAGAATTTTATGGCCATCTGTGATGAGGATGAGATACCCAGAAAGAATCACTATGAGTGATTAAACAACATTTGAGTTATCTGGAAAAATTGATGGACAAAATATCCTGTTGTGAACATCCAAGAACCCCCTTGTTGTCATTGATATAGAACTTGGCAATCCTAAGTAAATTCTCAAAATATGCGTGTTTAGCTCATTTATCTTAATTAAAACACTACCATGAGAATTGTCTACCTAAACATGTTGAAAAATTAATTAATGTGATAACTAAGATGAGGATTAACAATGTTTAATTTTTCAATAAAATAGAGACATTATACGTTGAGATACGAGGATACCTAAATCAAAACCTACTGGATTGGGTTGTGCAATGAATGCAGACAACTTCGTCTGTACAGGATCACTCTGTTCACCGGATCTAGCAGTGTGTAATTTCTTCTTGTGAGTATACACCAGTGGGTTGAATCTATGAACACATTAGACCGTAAAAGGCGTTCTCTGCTGAGAAAGTTGTATCCAAATACAATTTTGCTTACTCAGAAATCTGTTCATGCGATAATAATTGTTGAAATTCATAAGCTACCTGATGAGGTAACTTAAGAGAGAAATGAATCGTGAGAATCCCGAAGGGAACCAATGGTAACCGATGTAATTTGAAACCTTGTCGCGTACCTTGCTGCTTTATCCAAGATGTCGGACCTTGAAGACTTCAATCATGTTTTCGGTACACGCGGAGAAGAGGAATTTGTTAGAGTCTACCAAAGAATTCAACTGGAAGAACAGGAGAATCAGTGTAATATTGCGCGATGCAGACATTGTATACGGTATTATTTGCGGGATGCAAGCGTAAATGCGTTCCTATAGCAGACGAAAATAACGGAAGTGGTTTTATCACTGAGAATTCTGGGTAATTTCTTGCCAATATTACGAAAACAACGACTTTCATGCATGACCAGTTAGTGGGTAGCTAATTCGATCTTTACACTTGCTCATGGTGAGTCAGCTCACCAGTGATTTGAAGTAATTTGAGTAGAGACTAATGTATTTGCATGTGTCTGAGACCAGTATAAAACTCCAAATTTCCTTGTACCCAAGGGATGAGTGAAAACTTGCCACAATTCCATGAGTATATTGAAATTCGGAATTCATAGCCAAATGTATCATCAGCCTAGCACTGCAGATCTGATGAGTACTACCTTCTAGTCTAGCAACCTAGGTTATAAAAAGTCGAGGGGATGGGCCTTAACTCATTCTCATAATTTAGTACTTGTCTGCTTAAGCCTTCAACAAAGGCAAAACTTAGCTAACTATTGGGTTCACAACTCAGCAGTATTACAGTGCATTGAAACATGTCCAAAGCTCCCATTACTGTTCCGAACAAGTTTTTCTGTTGTGTCTCCTGGTTGTTAAGCAAATGCTAAAACATTTTGTTGAAGGGCCACAGCCCATTTCTTATTGAATGTGTACTGGTAATAGGCTCAGTGCCTATGTTAAAATTATTAGCTCATTGCACAAATCCCCCTTTTCAGGTGGGAACTGTTATACTTTCAAGTTATTCATTTTATAAGCAGGAATGGATAAAAGAGAGAGGGATGTTTTGCATGTGAAAATCTGCCCTCGGTTAGCTTCTTTGGTTAAGGTCTTAGTAAGATCATATATTTATGTTCAGTATTGGAGAAAATATTGCTTCATGAAATTATCCAATGATTTGTAATCACAGTGTTCTTATCATATGTAGAGCTACATAATAAAGTAATTAACATTTTGAAATGGAATCTTTCTTCTGACAACTTGTTTTTCAATTTGGCTTATTTTTTACTCTACTAGGATATTTAGTTATTTTTGGTAATAATACAAAATATTGGAATAATTATTTAACTCCATGGCATGAAAGGCCTAGGAGTACCTTGGCCTATCAGGTGCCCGCTGTCCTTATATTCACATGTGTTAATCACAAGGTGGAAGTTCATCCAGCCAAAATACGGATGATATGTGTGCAGCCTGTCGGGTTTCCAGCTGTTATAGCTGGTTTTCTCAACCTAGAAATGCTATAATGTAGCTACCCAAATTCCTCATGGTGCTAGATGGGCACTGATTCCATATTGCCGAAAATCCATGAGAAAATTTCTTCTTCAATGGGAGACTTGAATCCGTGCAAGTCCCATAGCTCTGCACCAAGGCATGATGTCTTAAACCACTAGGTTACAACATGGGACGGGTAATTATTTATGTGTAAAATATAACATTAAAATTAATTAAATACTTTAACTTGAATTCTAAACTTTTTCTTCTGTTTTAATATTCATTATTATTTCATAATACAAAATTGCTTTTTGTAATACTAAATATTCATCCTTCACTTTTTCTATTGAAGAAAAACAATTATTTGTTATAATGATGAGAAGAAATGTAAATTTTATAGATATATTGAGATATCAGAGAAAAATAAATTTGCCACATCCTTGTTATGATTGTCATCAACAAGAATGCATTTTGATTGCATATCAGATTGATGATAATTAATAAAATTCAAATAATCTAAAGTAAATCAAGATATTTAATATTTTGAAGGGAGAGTTACTTGTAGTGATGAATATGATATCAGTGTAACCTGTTTTAAGTAGATTTCATTCTAAAATATTTGCTATTCAAAATTTGGTTTGTTAGGGCTATTGTATAACAATCATTTACATTGTTGCTCTGTATTTATTGCTTACAAAAATACAATTTTTTACTTTAATTAAGATTTATGATTGCAGGCAGCTCTAGGAGATAGCAACATGGGGTTTCTCAACAATTCCATGAGCACTTCCACAGCAACCAGCCCAGAAAAGGTAGCATCTCCACCTACGGAACACAGGTAGTTTGCAGAATAGTTTAGCTATGTTCTTCAAATTGGCATAATATTTGTTTAAATGATTTTGGGAACCCAACAATATAAAACTTAAATTAAGCTATAAACATTTTATAGTTAATATATTGTCCATTACTTATTTCATAATATATTATATCAAATTTCATATAATACTCTTTTTAGTCTATAGATGGATGAGACATAAACAGAATAGGTCGATCTTACTTACTCACTCACTGGCACTATCAAACCCGTAGGTTCATGGCCACACAGACATAAGCTCTCCATACATCCCTATCCTGAGCTAATGCTTTCGAATCATTCCCTGTATAATCTACTTCCCTCAAATCATAGTTACTGCTATTCTCCCACCTCATTCTTGGTCTACCAACTGGGCGTTTTCCCTCTGGCTTTCCTACAAGAAGCTTCCATGCAAGTCTTTCGTTCCCCATACGTGCAACATGTCCTGCCCATCGCAGTCTATGAGACTTAACTGTTCTTATTATATCTGGCTTCCTATAAAGACCATGTAGTTCATTGTTATGTAGTCTTCTCCATATCTATCTGTTGATCACTCTTTGGTCCAAAAATTTTCCTAAGAACTTTATTCTCAAATACTTGTAATCTCCTTTCCTCCCTTAAAGTAAGAGTCCATGTTTCGCACCCATATAATATAACTGGTAGGATAATAGTTTTATATATTTGCAGTTTAACGTTTTTTGAAAGGAGTTGGGATATCAAGAGTCTCTGCAATGCATAATAGCACGCATTTCCAGAATTGAGCCTATATTTAATTTCTTTGTGCATCTCATTCCTATTTGTGATTATTGTTCGTAGGTATTTGAATTCAGCCACTTCCTCAAAATTTCCCTCATTTGTCATTAGCTGTCCATTTCCATTATATAATGAATTTCTACGTGTGACCATATATTTAGTTTTATTGATATTTACTGGCAGTCCTAATTTCTTAGTGTTACTCAATAGTGTGTGCGTGTTGTCCTTTAGTATCTCCTCACTATTGGCCAATAATACTATATCATCAGCATAAACTAACAGCTTATAAATACCATTGAGTTGTGAGCCTTCCTCATTCTCTAATGATTTGATGGCATGCTCTAGTACAAAATTAAATAGTAGAGGAGATAGTGCATCTCCTTGCTTCAACCCATTCTGGATTTCAAAAGTGTCCGAAAACTGTTTGCCTACATGCACTCTACTCTTTGTACCATTTAGACACATTTGTATAAGTCTAACTAACTTTTTAGGAATTCCGAACTCCAGAAAGATACTATCTAGAATTTGTATTTTTTTTAAATAAAATTCATTGATGAAACATATGAAAAGATAATCTGAAATATGGATAAATGTAAAATCAATCATATGCAAATACACCAGATGAGTTGCCTCAGATGGGAAGAGGTATGTGGGAGATCCTGAGTTTAAAAACTGACCTAACTAACTTGACTTGTGAAAGCAAATTTTGAGTTGTAATTTCATTGTCATGATCTGTTTAACAATTAATTATAATTTCATAGTTAATTTAAAATGAATATTAGTTAGTTTATACAAAACACTTGAATGCAGACAATACTAGAAGTACACACTTATTGGTTACACATTGGAACATATAAACAATGTTTTGAAGCATCTCAAAATAATTAACTGTCCAACATATTGGCTGAGGAGTCTTAGGAATCAAGTCTAGGTATGGAGTTACGGGATGGATGCTTGTTCAAAACATGAAGGGGGAAGAAATTATATCATGGAATTTCAGTCAGTGTTTGGGACAGTTTGCCCATCTACCTTCATAAGGAAATTGGATAACTAAGATAATTAGTGACTCCAGGTTAACCCTCTGCATGCCAATGGTAAAATCTCTTGTGTCAGAGATTTAAATCGTGCCCGCCGATGTGATCAGCTTTGCAAGTAGTTTAAGTATATTGTCTGGCAGGTAATGGACAGGAGCACCAGAGCCGATCTAATCGGCTCATGACACCTAAAGGGTTAAGAAATGACAACTATAATTGTTGGAGGACCTGATATGCCAGCTACATATCATTCCTACACTGGCTGGTTGATTGTTTACCTCTATGATTGATATATGTGGATAAGAGGCCAGCAGTTGGCTGTTAGGCCAGTGGCCTTCTAGACTTGCTATACCTTGAAAATGAATACCTAGTGGGTAAGTCTGATTGAGTTTAAGGGGAATATTGAAAGCATATTCCGGTAATGTTAAATTAACCATACTTATGTCCCTTTTTCCTGGAAACATTTAAGAAAATGTATTGAAGTTTTACAGTGCATATTTTGATATTCTGCAAATTCAATAATATATTTTCATGATCCATATTCTAGAACTAGATATAATGGTTAAAAAAATTGTTGGTATTATATCAGGAGATTCAGACTATTTATAGATTTAGTACTAATAAAAAGTGAGTCGTATCTCACCTCATATTTCATGTTCTTCAAGCACAGAACTGCAGTTTCTGGAAGCATCCTTCCTATCTTCAGCCATCTTTATGACTGTTGAATCCTGGTCTACGGGTCGAATGTTTGAACGCAGTAGACAGTAAAAGGCGTTCTCTGCTGATAAAGTTTTATCCAAACACATTTTTCTTACTCAGAAATCTATTCACGCGGTAATAATTGTAAGCTACCTGACAAGGTACCTTAAGATCGTAGCTCAAGATATAAACTTATGTGAAAATCCCGAAGGGAACCGATGGTAATCGATGTAGTTTGAAACTTATCCAAGATGTCGGACCTTGAAGACTTTGATCATATTTTCGGTATACGCGGAGAAGAGGAATTTGATAGAGTCTACCAAAGAATTAAACTGGAAGAACAGGAGAATCGGCATAATATTGCGCGTTGCAGACGAGTTTGTATACGGTATTATTTGCGGGATGCAAGCATAAATGCATTCCTCTATAGCAGACGAAAATAACGAAGTGGTTTTTATCGCTGAGAATTCTGGGTAATTCGTTGCCAATATTATGAAAACGTCAACATTCATGCATGACCGGTAAGGCGGCCATTAATTCGATCTCAGCTCACCAGTGATTGGAAGTAATTTGAGTAGAGACTAATGTATTTGCATACGACCCTACATCTTCATCTTCAAAGTTGCCATCTGGTATCAATTTTGCAAACTTTGAGATCAATTTTGTTCACCAGGAATTTTAAAATTCATGGAACTAAATTTGTTACTCAGAATGTATATCTTTTCCCAAACTGTCAAATCCAAGGGTTTTTCCAAATGTTTCAAAATCAAATATAGTTGCCAGTTGGCAACTTTGAAGATGTCAACAGTCATAAAGATGGCTGATGATGGGAGGGATGCCTCCAGAAACTCATTCCATGCTTGAAGAACAAACACAAAGTATGAGGTGAGATATGACTCACTTTTTATTAGTTATTAACTTGAAAACCTCATAATGTTATATCCTATATGTAATCTATGTATACCTGTGAGCTACATGATCTTTATGGAAACCAGATATAATAATAACAGTTAAGTCTCATAGACTGTGTTGTATAGGACATGTAACACAAATTTGGGATGAAAGAGGGACATGGAAACTGGAAGGAAAACCAAAGGAAAGCTTCCAGTATGTAGCCTAAGAATGAGGTGGGAGAATAACATTAACCATGATTTGAAGGAAGTATATTGTACAGAGGATGACTGGAAAATATTAAATCAGGATAGGGATTTATGGACAGCTTATATACATGTGGCTATGAACCTATGGGTTCGATGTTTCCAGTGAGTTTGTTAGTTTTATGTGCAAAAATAGAGTCAACATTTCTCACACAATCCTCTCTCTCTCAAGAGGATTTGTAGGTCATGGTAAACCAACTTGTAAACATTTACAACAGTTTCAATTCTTCATTGGAAATCAACTACATTCTCTCTGGCATGCCAATGTGAAATTATCCTCGAAGTGTCAGAAATATTGGCTCTAGAATGTCAGGGAAATTTTCCTGCAATTATTGGAATGCTTCTCTGATAGACAGTCCACTGTCCAATTCATTACACAAAACATATGTCAGTTTAATTCTTGGTGATTTCCTTGCATACACAACTATGCTAGCCTTCATTCTAAAATTTTCACCATAAGATTTGGCTAAAATGAAACAAGCATCCAGCCAATTGGATTGTCGGAAGACATATTAGAATGCATTAGTTGCTGCAATTTCGAAGTCTGTAGGTGGATGTAAGCAATAATTATTCTTGAAACCTTTCTCTTACTTTATCTAAAAGAATTTGAAAAAGTTCCTCGTACAAATTTTGGTTTTTCTCTTTCATTGAAGCCATAACTATTTGGATACCAGTCACCTCATATAGTCATGCAGAGTATACAATTGACACAGCATTCCAGGAGCTGATTTAAAAGTTCCATAACAAAACAAATATGTACAGCAACATTAATCTCTGTAGATGCACATCAGAATAATTCATTTGGAATATAAGTTATATTTCAGTGGTTACCAATGATAGTCCTTATCTATTTAAATCTTTCAATTAAGATCAGAAGGTCATAAATATTTTTTTGGATTAGATGCCAAATTTTGACCATTATCCATTAGATTATCTTTCTTATACTCTTATTCTTCTTATGAAGCTTAACACTTGAGGTGGTGTTGGCCTGCATATTAACAATAAAAGCAAAGGACTCACCTGAGTTTACCACTTTTTCTGTATAGAAGCCATAACTGGACTGTGAATAAGAGTCATGAATATTAGTGGTGGAATATTGCTGAACATTCATTCCTACATTTGGAATACCATTCAATTTTGTTCTTTCCAGCACAATGTTGGTTAAATAAACTCCTTAAATACAGGACAAGATAAAAGTCTCTCTGGGCTTTTGTGGGTCTGTAAAACGGTAACCATAATAGACATAGCAAAAACACTTGTATCAGAGGAAAGAGTATATTTCCAAGTTTTCATATGTACTTGTTGACAAAGCATAACTTATAAATATTACTGCTAGAGGGCAGTCATATCAGTTGATGAAACATGACTCGCCTCTTCTTCCTCCAGGTCACCTGACCTAACCCCATGTAATTTTTTTCTTATGGGGTTATGTTAAAGATCACAAATTTATCCCCCCTATGCCCCTCAATTTAGCAGAGCATGTGAAAGGATTGAGTATGCAGTCGCTGGTATTGACCATGAGATGTTAGTATGTGTATGGCAGGAGCTGGATTATAGGATCAATGTCTTCCGAGTCACTAACGGCAAGCAAATAGAACACCTGTAAGGTACGTACAAAAACTTGGAAATATACTCTTTCCTCTGATACAAGTGTTTTTGCCATGTCTGTTATGATTACTGTTCTATAGACCACGAAACCACAGAGTGACTTTTGACTTGCCCTGTATTAATTTAAGATGTCCTCTCTCGAGTGTTATGATGACGGTCATTTATGTTTGATTTGGCTCTAATTGCCAGATCATAATTCATAATTTTGCTGTTACTGGGTAACAAAATTAACAATGTACACTAAGCAACAAAAAGAATGAGCTACTTCAAAATGCAGAGTCCCTGTTATGGTACACTGCATATGCACGAAAAGCTAAAGCTGAGGTTCACGAGGTAACACATTGTTAAATGTTTTAAATACACTGTATTTGGTTTTAATCGTCTTAAATAGTTAAAGAACAGTGAAGGAGACATGTTTCTAGATATTTACGAGTATTCCACAAATGCAATATTACTCAAATTGCGACATTTCAAATAAGGTTCAATTCTCGTTCATAGTGTAACAGTAATCAAGACAAACTGGATTAGGCAACTAGTATCCAACGTTTGAGTAGCGTAGATCATTAAACCAATTACAAAAAGATAAAATATATATGAGAGCCAGGGTTCGAATCCCTCGACAATGTTTTTTTCTTTTTCATTTGTATTTTCACAAAATACATCCTATAACATTTAATTCCTGCCACGTAATATATGTCCACTTTACACTATTTTATTACATAATACTTCCTTCATTAGAGAATTACCACAAGGACAAAGCGATACAGACAATTAATTTTCAAAATTGATGAAATACATTTTGTAAATATATTAAAAAAATTCAAAATATAATAGAAGTATACTACTACAGTCATTAAGTTCTAAGACTTTACGCCTGGAGGGTAGGCATGTGCAAGAATCTGGATGTCTCACAAGATGCCGATAACTCAGCATACACTTTAACAGAACCACATCCTCCCTCAAAATAGTCGCCATTGACTGTTAGGCACATTTGCCAATGCTGCTGGAAGCACTGCTGAAAGATGTTGGCAGGAAGGGTTCTCTTGTGGCAGACATGATCTCTTCGGAAGAATGAAATATACGCCCACGTAGGATTGCTTTCATGTGAGGAAAGAGAAAAAAATCGCATGAAGTGAGATCAGGTGTGTACAGAGGGTATGGCTGTTGCTTTGCAAGTTTCTCTTGGACAAGGACAGAATGATGTGCAGGGGCGTTGTCGTATAGCAACAGCCAATTCCTTTTGGACGCCAAAGCTGAGGTCGCTTATGGTGAATTGAATTGCGTAAACAGCTAAAGATCTCATTGTAGCGGGATTTGTGTACAGTTGCACCTTCTGATATGAATTCCATGTTAACAATTCCATTTGAATAAAAAAAACAGTTCAAGCATCACCTTCCTTTTTGACCTTTCTTGTCGCGTTTTTTCTGTCGTGGTGATAATGGCATTTTCGAGGTAGCTGATTGTCATTTCAGTTGTGGATTGTAAAGGAAACACCATGTTTTGTCTCCTATTTCTATCCGGTTGAGAAACATCGGATCATCATCAGCACTACTGATGAAGTCACCACAAATCGTCATGCAGTCATCACGTTGGTCTTGTGACAGGATTTGTGGCACACTGTGCCGGGTAATACGAGCCTTGCATTTAGTTCAAATTATTTGTGGCTGACCAGTGTGCACATCATCTTCCAAACTGTCTCTTCCTTGCAAAAAACGACTGTGTCACCTAACACAACACTGGGACTCAATGCATACTCACCGTAAACTTGCTGCATCATTTGAAATATTTTGGCAGTACTTGATGTTGCTCTAACTGCGCAACTCGAGTTCAGACATGTATATTCAAATCACCTTCACAACAAAGACCGTAGTTCTGCTTACAATGCATACACTCAACTGTCTTTGCTGGGACAAGAGACTAACTGACAAGGTATCATACCACGGAGCTACCTATCTGCTATACTGCATCACAGCGCCACTATGCGCTCAGTCTCAAAATTTAATGACTGTACCACATATTCTATAAAGTATTTTGTAAAGATGGTTTCTTAAAATTGAAATTGGTCCTCTAATGGCAGCAATGGCAGTTTTAGAAAGATACACTCTGTCCAAATCTAAGAAATTCCAAAATTTAGCTAAGAATCCTGGTATAGTACCTCTTGCCACAATCATCAATCCTGTGACAGCTGTACTATCTAATTGGTATTTTATCTTTGTAATACTCAACTGTTGGCTCATATATGGCTATCTTTTCAGAGACAACTTCCTCTTGTTGGCCACTATGAGTCTCAAAATGGATTGTGGGATCTAATATCATACCAATTTTAGAAGATGGTCTAAATGCAATAATATCTATTCGTCTATTACTCCCATTAGTGGCCACACCATGAACTTCCTCATAAACTGTGTATCCATTATCTCGCAAGGCTTCTGCCATCATGTTTCGAATAGTGTGGTGCCAAATGTTCCTCAGTGATTCCCCAAACGGACAAGCTCCAAGGACATATGCAAGGGTTTCGTGCTTTCTGCAACAACATCTACAGAGGGTATAGTCCCTAGACCTGCCCAGCAAATTATTATAATAATAATTATTATTATTATAATTATTATTATTATATTATTATTTTTATTATTATTATTATTATCATCATTATATTGGGATGTATCAAAGTATGTGAAGAATGTAATTACCTGGGGAATCAAAATTAACTCAAAATGTACCGGTACCCAAGAAAATGACATAAAATATAGAATTCAAAAAGACAGATCAGTAATAATAATGTTAAACGGAGTTTTGTGGTATAAGAACATAAGAATAGATACCAAATTACAGATTTATAAATCCATAATTCGAAGCACACTAACATATGGTGCAGAAACTTGGCAGTTGAGTAAAAATTTGAGTATACAGCTTATGTCTACTGAAATGGATAGTTTTAGATGCTCAACTAGATATTCTAAATTGGAAAAAAATCAGAAATACAATCATCAGACAACAAATGAAAGTCCAAAATTCAATATTAGATTTTGTGTGATACAACTAGAATGTTATGATCATACATGTAGGATGCCAGAGAAAAGATTACCCAGAGAAGCTTTGGAATGGATACCACCTGGGAAAGGAAAGGGAGGTCCACCTAGATTTAAATGGATGGATGATGTAAGAAGAGGTATAAGGAATCAAGGTTTGGAAGAATTGGAATGTGAAGATAGAGAAGAATGGAGAAAGAAGATAAAAATTTAAAAAGCATTGTGCACAGGAAGATGTTTTATTATATTGTATATCCGTTTATAAATAAGTAAATAATAATAAAAACAGTAATACTTCCAAATAGTTAGTACATTTTTTTCTTTAAGAATGGACAGACAGAATAAATAGAAAGCATTTAAACAATTAAAAGAATAACCTCATCGGGAATCGAACCTGTGATCTCTTGCATAGGAATCAAGCCATTAAGCACTGAGCTAATAGTTCATTGGCTAATTGTGCTTGAAATAATACTCTTCAAAGGGAGAAGGGAAATGTATTGTAGCTCTACTATGCAATTAGTTTACTCATGTGAATTGCACGTTAGAACTTAAAATATTCGAGATCAAGAGTCAACCCATTCTTTTTGTTGCTAAGAGTACATTGTTTGTAATAAATGTGGTACAAATTTTTCATTCAAATGAATAATCCTAGTATAGTAGCAATACTCATGGCACATTTTTGTAATTATGACCAACAGTTATGTTAAAATTATAATTTCTGGCATGTAGTTGTTGGGAGAAATTTGAATGTGACATGAATTAACCTTGATACAGATTGTGTTTTACAAATTGTAGTGAGACTATCATACAGATATTATTAAATGATTATTCATTGCATGTCTAACATTTAGGGTGAATTGAAAAATTACAGTTATTTTATCCTAACACAATGCTCATTGCTTTAGTATATTAGACTGATTGAAGAAGTTATTGGCAGTGTGCTTGCCATTAATCTTAGAGGTTACAAGCTCAGATCAAGTCTGAAACAATGGTTTTTAAAATATTAAATTTCAGAGAACTCTGTAGAGAGAGACTTTAGTTGCTAAAAGTTACAATAAATTTTAGCAATAAAAATTACTGGAATAGAAACAATGATTGTATATGATGATCTTAAAGATGATTTTCAGGCTGTTGTCTGTGGTCTTGAGGCTTGAAGTTCCTCAACGTTCTGCCAGAGACTGTGTCCGGCATCAAAACAACCCTTGAGGATACCGGATGCAGTCTCTGGTGAATCGTCAGGGAACTTCAAGCCTCAAGACCACAGCCAACAGCCCAGAAATCTTATGCAAGATCATCATACTAACTCCAGCCATGAAAGCCTAAGTCAATAAATTATTGTATAGTTGGTATTGACTGTTTGTATAATTCCAGATCTTCACTGGAAGCGCAGATGATGCACATCAAGCAAGAGTCAGTGGCACCTCCACCTCCTCCTCCAACTCAGTCTATGATAGCTGAGAATGAGAGTCTAGTCCACCTGATAAAGCGAGAGGTGCTGGAACAGGGGATGGATGGAGAGGATCATGATGGAGTAGGAGTTGAAGTTGGTGAAGAAAGGGATTATGTCCCTGGAGCCTCTGTAGGCATGCCAATGGATCAGAGCCATGAACTGGAGGAAGGTGATGAGATGGCCGAAGATCTCTCCATGGTACCAGATGTAGAGGAAAACCTAGATGCATAGTATGAATGCCGTCCCCAGGTCAAAGTGTTCAGCATATCTTGTGTTTAATGGTTGATCGCAAACTTCGGCATTGGGGAAACAAATGTGGGGAACGCTCTGTTTCTTGGGCGCATGCATTGCCTCAGTGCAAGAAAATAAATCGAATCCATATCTCCTCAAAAGCAATTGCAGACTACTTTGAGTTCGAACGTTGCCATTGCAGCAAGTAATCGTCAATCAACAAGCGTTAACGCAAAGGCAGAATGAATGGCGCGTATGTGTGTATATAAATGTGAACATTGTAGCATACAGAGTTATTGAGAAGACTGCATAGTGAATGGATGAGTGATATATATTTATTTATATATATTTATTTAATTATATATATAAATAAATATATTAAAAATATAACTTATAACTAGTAGGTTAGTAGTATTGTTTTATTGTAAGGATATGTATCAAATAGCACTAAGAACTCTCAAGAGACAGATATACTATATTGACACATTAACAATGAAACTCTAGACAGTGCAACTGTCCGAAACTAGAGGTATACGCGTCAGAGTGTCATGACGTCGCATTTGGCTCACATTGGCCAACAGCCAGACATTCTCTTGATAAGTGAAGCTGCGCCTAGTCCAGATATATAAGTTGGATACCTACCATATGTAGCATCGTAGTGTGTAAAGTGTCTCTTACACGTGCATTATTTATTTTCTTTGTCGACATCCAAGTACAATATTGTACCTCAGTGTGCACGTTCTCATCTCAGAACAAAAACCAGGATGGCAAGGAATGTGCTAGAATGTCGATGTGAATGTTAGTTCAAGTTTTAGTGAGAAAGTCTGACGAATGCACTAAGGACATAATTTCCTAACTTATTTAATTTATATTTGCAAGTTCCTTTTCATTATTAAGATCAAAACTTCAAAGTAGATTGCTCTCTGCATTCATCTGGACTTCGTTTTATGCTAATTCTTGTCGTCTTGCATTATTTTAACACATTAATTTTATAGATGTACAAAAGGTGTTGTGTATTTGTTTCTATTTGAATTTGCTTTCATGTTACAAGTACAGGGTAGGTTGGCAACCTCAGAATGCAGACAGTTCCTACAGTTTTGTTCATTGTGAAGGCAGCAGGATGGGAAAGAAAGAAAACAAAAGTAAGTTTGGCACAGATGCATGCCAATAGATTCCCAAAAACATGCAGGTATTAAACAAGTTGAGCTAGAGTTAATGATTGGTGTGCAGAAAAAGAATGGGGCAGTAGTATTGCATAGAAGTCACTGCATAGTTGCTTGATTGTTGTTAGTATTCTTACTGCAAAACTGAAACAAACTTTCATATCATTGCTAGTCGTCACATAGATCAGTAAGAGATTTAAAAAAATAAATAAAAAATTTAAAGAAGTAAGAAGCAGCAACAGTGTTGTTGATAAGTTTGATACATAAAAGAATGTAGTGCAGGCGACTAAGAGGATGAAGTTGTGGCACAGCTCTGGCTGCTGGTTTTTGTCATTTTCCTGTTTACTATTATAATGCATAGGTACCTTCCAACACACATCTGGACCTTGCAATGAATGTTAAAAAAAAATAAACATTCCTGTTCACTTATATGTTGGGATTTGGAAAGGTTGTATATGATAAAGGATTAATCCAAATGGAGTAAGAACAATTCAGTACAGAATAAAATCCAGTACTTGATCTTCAGCAAATTCAATAAGAAGTTTTTATTTGATTTTATGTGAATGTGATATCAATATTGATTTAACTTTTTTTTAGTAAGTTAATATCTGGATTTAGAGAAATAAGGCAGAATAATAATAAATACTTGCAAATGTTTAATTATTTATTTAGTAAAAGAACACATTATGCCATATTTCAGTCTTTAGGAGTAAATCCATCTTTAATTAGCATGTAAATATTATTTGCTGATGATCTAATATATTTAGCAGTCCATAATGTTTGTTGGAATGAACCTTTAAATTGTTTTGAATTTATAGTCACATTGAACTTGATGCATTCCTTGTTTATTTAATTTAAGATGTAGAGAATATGATACAGTTACCCAGAATTCAGTGGCTATGTTTTAAATTTATATGTTATGAGTTCATCACAGGAAAAAACTCATTTTCAGATTAAATAAATTATCTCAAGTGGCTGTTTTGCTTTCAATTTCAATATATTTTATACATTTTCATGCTCATGTCATCAAAGACTTGAGCAAAGAATATATATTTTTTTAAACATGTGTTTCACTTACTTTAGAACATTATTCCTTATAATATTATTATAAACAAATTGTCCACCACTGTGGTTTCGAGGTAGCATGCTGCCTTGTCATGCAGCGGGCTCGGGTTCGATCCCCGGTTGGGGCAGTTTTTCTGGGTATGGTTTTTATCGGGGTTTTTCCTCACCTGTAAGACAAAGGTCAGGAAAACTTTAAGGCCCAAATGGTCCCCGAAATCATATGGCCACCATCATCATCCTTATCATTATCATCATCATCATCATCATCATCATCATCCTCATCCTCCTTCACCGGTGTGGAAAGCAACGGGAAGCTACCACACCTACAATTCCCTAGTAAAGCTGCAAGTATAGCATGCAAATGCTATGATTGGAGTGAAGGACCTGCCTTCAGGCAGAATTACTATGGATGGATGGATAAACAAATTGCCTCATAAGTTTTAAAAATTGTTACATTTAAATTGGACTGTATTGTATAGTAATCCTTATAAAAGGCTAAGTAATGTACAGTAAATGTAAAATGATTCCACTACAGGCCTGAGGAGGCCCATGAGTTAGTAGAACGTTAAGGCTCCCATCTTTTTACGCAATTAGCATGAGATGTTAGCTGGGTTGCCAGCCCTGCATGACAGCCACCTTTACCCCCAAAATAATCATATGGTACTCTCTTCATTAGAGGTTGAGTGCCGCCAGATGATTTAGGCCAGTTTAAAAAACTGACCCCACCAGGAATTGAACCTCTGTCCTTCCAGCTTGTTTCATTTGCCTTAACCAACTATGCTACAGCAAGTCCCCAAATAATCTATTCTTATATTTCTCTTTCATTAATTTTAATAATGTTCTTTTTCTGATGCCAGTGATTTCTAAAATTTACAGTTATTTACTACTTTTTGGAAAAAGATGGAAATAAAAAGTTCAGAAGAAGAATCTTTTAAAAAGGATAAAAGTTAACATTCCCTTTGCCTAACCTGCAATAAACTAAGTCAGAGCAAGGAACTAGCAAAAAAGAGTTTTCTCAGCAAAAATTATGGATATTGGAACTCATTTAAGTCAAGCAAACCATATTTCGGCATTCAAATGCCTTTCACATATATACATACAAGCCAGAAGGTTGAGAGTTTGAATCCTGATGGGGTCAGGATTATTGGACTGGCCTAAACCTTCCAATGGAACCATAACTCAGCCTCTAATGAAAATGAGTACCAGATGTATGTTCTGAGGGTAAAGATGGACATCAAACAGGATTGGGAACCAGGCTGATATCTCATTCTAGTTGTCTAGAAAAATGGAAGCCTTAATCTCCTACTACTTCAAGGGCCTCATAGAACCTGCAGTAGTATGACTTTATCTTTACTTGAAACTAAGGCCAGGTTGTGAGCAGTCATTGAAATGTCTACACTGATGGTTTGAAATAATAAAGAATTGAGTAAATATAAGTAATAGTCCATATATGCACAAGCTTAAAAGAAAGTAATTTTATAGTAATATCCTCGTTCTGAAATCTGTGCTTTGATTTTATTCCCATATCAAATTCAAATTATGAGTATATTGGTAACTTAAAAAAATAAATGTGCAATATTTTGGTAAAAAATATTGTGTTCCACAAAACTGGTGCAAAGGATTGATACAAGGCACAATACTGATTGATATTTTTAGGAAATAAAATAATTAGGTTTTGTTCAACAATCATTAATTGAATCAGATTTTACACCTCACCTCACATTTTGTATCTTTTCCAGGACTAGATTCAAGGGATTTTTTTTTTCCATTGTCATCTGGGATCTGACTGTTGATTTGACAGTTGGTATTCCTTTACTCTCCTTCATCTTTTGGTGGACCAATGTACCTCCAATTTAAATATTTTTTTCCAAGGAATTTGAAAATTCATTATTTTGAGTTAGTATTTTTGAATGTAGATTTTCTTCTAAACTGTGAGTTTTTAGATTTCTCTAATTATTTTATTTAATTTTCCTCTAATTATATTATTTTTAGTCTGAACATCTTACCTCAATATTAATGTTGATTTGTTCTTGGACATGTTTCAAAACGATTCTGTTTTATCGTCAGACTGGGAAAGCTGACGATAAAACAGAATTGTTTTGAAACATGTACAAGAACAAATCAACATTAATATTGAGTAAGATGTTCAGACTAAAAATAATATAATTAAAATAACCTCAAAATGTAACTTCCTTAAATTAAATATTAATTTTCCTCTATTTCAATTGTGTATTTTTCTGATCAAGCATGTGCAGCTACTGCAGATTTTTCTATTTCCCAATTTTATTCTAATCTTCATGTTCCTTTTTTCGTTTTACATGTGTATATTTTTTCACAATCTCCACACTTTATCTGATAAATTCCTGATTTTTTTTTTTTACTATGCTAATTTCCTACTTTTTGTTTATTTACATTAGTTTACTAAGGCTAAATTCATTTTTCAATGCCAATTTGATGTTGAATTTGTTGAAAAAAATTTGAGTGTAGAGAAGAATATAAGAAATTTTAGATTCTCACATACAGGAGTAAATTTTACAGAGGGAGGAAGAGTAAAGGTGTCCAAATGTCAAATCAATAGACAGATGCAGTTGATAATGCAGAAAAATTTATTTGGAATTAGTCCTGTGAGGGATACAAGCTTTGAGGTGAGGTGTAAAATCTGAATAATTTAAAGATTGTTACACAGTACTGAATTTTTTTTAAAGTAGCTTACGAATTTATGATTTCTAATAAAATATTTGCTTTTCTCTTTAATGAATTAGTATTACTTGTGAACTTGAGTTTGATTATTAGGCACAAAAGTAAATAAATCATTATTATAATATCACATTAAATATATCTGGAAAGTTACTTATTTTAGGAATTCTCACTATGAGGTATATTCATTAAGGTAGAATATTTTTTAACACTCACCTCATATTGTTCTTCTTATTTGATTATAAACTAGTTTCTGAACATAATTTCTGTGCCATCCTCAGTATCGTCACGACCGTTGTTCTGTCGTCTTGAAGAGCTGTCCTTCTCTCCTTCCATTGGCTGACTGAAAAACCTCGAAACCAGGTCATTCTCACCGGGAATTTCAAAGTTCATTAATTTCTTCTTTTCGCTCTTTTGAATGTAGATCTTTTCCCAAACAGTAAGTTCTTTTGGTTTTTCTATTTGTTTTAATAATTTAGCTTCTTTCTCGATAAGAAGAAAACAAATCAGGGATTTATCAAATTAAATGTGAAGAATGTGAGAAATTCTACATAGGAAAAACTAAGAGAAATTTGAAAACTAGAGTGAAAGAACATCTCAGGAATATCAAGAAAGGGGAAGTAGAAAAATCTGCAGTGGCTGCCCATGCATGGTCTGAAAAACACCTTACGAGAAAGAAGCTAAATTATTAAAACAAATAGAAAAACCAGAAGAACTTACTGTTTGGGAAAAGATCTACATTCAAAAGAGCGAAAAGAAGAAATTAATGAACTTTGAAATTCCCGGTGAGAATGACCTGGTTTCGAGGTTTTTCAGTCAGCCAATGGAAGGAGAGAAGGACAGCTCTTCAAGACGACAGAATAACAGTCATGACGATACTGAGGATGGAACAGAAATTATGTTCCGAAACTAGTTTATAATCAAATAAGAAGAACAATATGAGGTGAGTGATAAAAAATATTCTACCTTAATATCTGGAAAGTATTTGAATCATGTTCAGGTATATCTTAGATTAAATAATTTTTTTTTTTGGTACCAGGGGTATTATATTCAATCCTACTAAAAATTTCAAGAATTATGTGGTCCTATGATATAGGATTCTTCCCAATTAATCTAAGTAAAAAAAAAGAAAAAAAATTAAATGATATCCAATATATAATATAGCCAAAAATTATTTTTGGCATACAATTTAAACTAAAGCTTACTTTCTGCAGATAGCTACAATATAAGTAATAAAGACTTAATGATAATGTAATGAAAGCAAATACATTTTCTTACAAAGATAAGTTCTTACATTGTATAATTACAAAATATATTCTTAAGGATAGGCTACTGATTCCATATGGAATTAAAAAATCAAAGTACGGTTGAAATATCTCTAATTTTTACTACACTAATTCTGAACTGATTTCCAGTTGTACTGTAAACAAACTTGCATAAGGTATTACTCCGCCAACTGCATCTATTGGGAGAACTGCAGTACAACTTTTACCTGCCATATGACTAAATTGTGTATGGAATTGTCAACAATAGGAACATTGTTTTTAGGCAACATAGTATTTTATGGGAAATAAGACTGAATACAGTAATTAGGAACTTCCTTCAATTCTTATTTATTTATGGCAAAGAAAAAATGTATGACAAAAAAATTACATGTGGGCTTACCTAATAAGATATTTACCCTTTCTTCCATGTATTAATAGATATCCTTTATTTAGAATTTTATTACGAGCAGAATTACACTCCGTGCTGACATATTTGTAAATTCTGCTGTTATTTTCACCACATCCTGAGTAACTAATGTGGAATATTTTTCACTAAACTGTTTGAAAACATTCAAAACATTTAGTATCTCTCCACTTTTTAAAGGCTTTCATTTCCAATATTTATAAATTCTACAGAAGCAGCCATTTTGAACAATTGAAATTCCAACATATTTATTATTTTTTTAAACACAATTTGGAGTGGAGAAGATGTACCCAAAAGCTGGAACACATGAACAGTAATTCCAATTTTTAAAAGAAAAGGAGATATAAAATCTTGCAAAAAT
Organism: Diploptera punctata; assembly: GCA_030220185.1. NCBI lineage: Eukaryota > Metazoa > Arthropoda > Insecta > Blattodea > Blaberidae > Diploptera > Diploptera punctata. Next base: position 1,250,608 of record JASPKZ010007614.1, read on the forward strand.
TGCAGAGGTATAAGTTTATTAAATGTAGGATATAAAGTATTCGTTAATATAATTAAGAACAAATTATATTAAATATTATGAAAAAATTCTTGGTGAAGAGCAAAACAGATTCCGGGAAGGAAGATCTTGATGTGATGAGCATTTTTCATTAAAATTATTAATAGAAAACGAAGAGAATTCAATGTGGAAACTCATATTACTTTTTAGATATGGAAAAGGCTTATGATAGAGTACATAGAAACAAAATATTAAAAAAATATTAGCCACAGACCAGCTTCCACAACAAATGATATTAAATATATGTAACTTGTACAAATCTAATTTAATTGCAGTAAAAAGTGACAATAAACTAGCACAATGGCAGGAAATTCATACAGGTGTGAGACAAGGATGCCCTCTATCATAACATTTATTTATCATATATATATATATGAATCAGATAGTTAGAGAATGGTGAGAACATTGTCATGGACATATACAATTTATTAGACGAAATATGAAATTAAATACATTAATTTTCACAGATGATGTAGCATTAGTGGCACCCTCAGAGGACGAATTACAATATTCAGTATATAATTTTAACAAAATAGCCATAACTTATAACATGAAAATCTATACAGAGAAAACAAAAGTAATGGCTTTTCAAGGAAAATACCCTGTACAAAACAAAATTTGTATAGATTCAAAAATACTGGAAAGAGTAAATTCATTTACCTACCTGGTATACACATTAACATAATTGGACGAAGTAGACATAGAAAATAAAATTATTAATTTTAATAAAACCATGGGAATAATAAATTCAGTAATGAAACCTTTGCTAGTACAGAGAGATACCAGAATATGGTTATACAAAAGCTTAGCAAGACTTAATAAATTCAGTAATGAAACCTTTGCTAGCACAGAGAGATACCAGAATATGGTTATACAAAACCTTAGCAAGACCTACACTTTTCTATGGCAGTGAGGCATGGACTTTGAGGAAAGGAGAAGAGAGCAGGATAACTTCTAGTGAAATGAGATTCATGAGATATACAGCAGGATATACCAAATGGGATCACAAATGCAATTATGATATCTTGAAGGAACTATGTTTAGAACCGGTCATTAAATACATACATATATACCAGAACAACTGGATGAATCATTTGTGATGAATGAGTTCAGATAGAGTTCCTAAGGCCATGCTTCATTATTGTCCAACAGGGAAGAGATCTCTGGGCTGTCCAAGGAAATGCTGGATACAAAATTCATCTGTGAAATCATAACAGGCCTATAGGCCTAAGACTTTGTTGGATGAAGAAGAAGAAATTCCAATGTAAGGTATTCTGCATTGCACATGCATAAGAATAGAACAATACTTATTTAATCTTCTAAAATTGTGATTATATATTTTATAATTCTCCCTACAACTTATATAGGGATATTTTTATTACTTTCATTTTCTTTATTTCCAGTGTTAGAGAGTGAACTACATTTTCTTACATGCTCAAAGGTAAAACCGATGAAAATCCAGTAATAAATCTGATTTGTTTACAGAACAACTGGAACTTAGCTCAGAAATAGTAGAGTTCCTCAATTGTTGGCAACCGTCAAAAATGCAGAGAATAATTTCTTTGAAATCTATTTGTTAAATTGTCATTAGTGATATAATAATTCATGATTTCAAGCCTAATTGATAAATAATATTTAAAAAATGTTTTTATCCATGTTATATAGGTTACCTGAACTTGACATTTAAATCACCATACCTTCTTTGTTATCATAATCAAGATTAGGTAGTAATCGGTAATGCTGGATTTGGTACAGATATATATACATAAGTATATAAGTAACTTCGTTGTTTAATATGTCTCTTCATACTACATTATTTAATACATCCTCTAATGAGTGTTGTACACTCTCCAAGTACCATAGTTCTAAATTAAAAAAGCACTTAATTAATTGATATTAGATGAAGATTGTAATTTTGAATTACTTTTCCTCTGAATTCTGGGTGCAAATTTAAAATGTTAATATAGAATGAGCATTTCCCTTGCTCCAGTTCTTGCTCTATGAACTAAAATCCTGCAACTACGTCCTCTTTAAAATAAGTGTATTTACTGTGATTGGAAGAGCATCTTCACTGAATGAGTTTTAATGATATTTTTAATATATTTTTTAAAATTCCTGAATAATTTAATTCACTCGATCAGACCCCTTATCAGGTTAATATTTGGCATTGAATTTTTACTGTCCATGCATAAATATTTTATTTTGTATGTAGTTTCTCTATAGTTTGAGTGTGACATTATATTTTATCACATCTATATGCTGAATATAAACATGTTCCCATAATACTTAAAAAACCTGATTATAGATACAGTATGCTATGTCATTATAAAGTTGTAACAACATTTCTTAAACATAATCTAATATGATAATTTCTGGCACAATTTTCTTTTATAGCACTAATAAATAAATAACACTTATTTATTTTAAAATAATTTGTACCAAACTTGCTAGATAAGGGGTCAAAACTATGTTAAGAACAATTTTTAGAAATTCTCTGTGAGAAAACATCATTAAGGATTGGGTAGAAGACATTCCTGATGTAGAAGGGTAAGAGTCTTTTAGGAAAAGCAATAACTTTGATACCAACAATAAATAACTGTACGTATCAAATACGTGTTAACTGTTTTCTGACAATGGGCATAGATGTACATGTAAAAAGTTGTAGTTCTAGATTTGTCAAGTAACTATGAATTTGCACGAGGCACTAGAAGCGAGATTTGTCTCTGCTAGGGCTTCTTGTAAACAAATAAATAAATAAATAAATCAATAAATACCTCAGTGTATGTGATGAAATAGTAGCTTGGAGATAGAATTGAGCAAGAAAAGCACATTTGTACATACATATACATATGGAGCATGTGAAATACACAACCGCCCAGAGGATTTGGGTGGGTTCAAAATTGAAACAGTGTTAAATATAACAGCTTTTCTTAGATATTGATTGAAGTTTTGTCATTACTAACAACATTTCTCTTTATACTGAAATTGTTTTTATATTATTTTGTAATTATGAATATTATACATTGTTAAAATTATATAATTGGAATTGCTCTTCTTTGACTTATTTATGGTTCTATTCTTTAGAGTAATGAGTTTATGAGTGATATATAGACTATATAGTTTCTCCTAACCTTGCTAATAAAAGTATATAGTTACATTACCCACCCAAATGCCTCTCTCCTAAGTGTTTATTTGTGCCAACTTATATTGCTTTGTAAATATCACTCACATGATGAGCACATGCATATGTATGTGAAAATATGATACATAACCCAGAGCAAAAATTTCTTTCTATAATCAGTCATTCACATTTCTAAGATACCAATATTAATTATCTATTACAGTATTAATATTTTATTTACAAAATTTTATTAATCATATATTTATGTATAACAAATCTGTTCATAACTTTAACATTCGATAAATCTTATACTACTTACATAAACAGAAAATTAGCAGTTTGGTCTATCAATTAATTAGAAGAAATATTTAAATTTGCTAAAATTAAAGTGGCATTAAAACAACATTTTTTTAATATAGCTATTACATTTTTTTTAAATTTTCTTTTGAAATTTTGTTCAGAAACTTGGAGTAATTTTATGTGATGAGTTCATAATTTTATTCACACATATAATAATAATAATTATAAAGTCACTGCTATATTTTGTTTTAATATTTAAAAAAAAAACTTGTTCACCTATGTTTCAAGTTTAACATCTGATTTATGATCATGTAATCCTAGTTCAATTCCTAGCATTAACCCATGTGCTTATATTTTCAAAGAATTGCTTATATTATAGATGAGATAGGGCATTCAGGTTTACAGTGCCCATCAGTGTTGACTACATATTTTTCACTTTTTCTGTGATGTACTTATATTAAGTTGATCAATGATAAGGAGTCCCCAACAGTCACATATCTAATGTATTTTGTTACATTTTGCCTTCATTTCAGACATTGGCTTGAAAGCATATGAAAATTGTTAAACAGATGAAGGGAGGAGGAAGCTAAATATATGGAATTAAACAAACTGTTATCAGTACATAATTAGTAATGTATAAATAAATATCTTAGATTGAGGAGTTCTAGAATAAATTTGCAAACCATAATTTGATATAAAATTGATGACTAATCTAATTTCCACATATGAAATAAATATTGAACTGATTTTATAGGTATTAATGGTATTATATTTAATTATAAATCATTTTGAAAAGGTAGATTCATTCTGAATTTTTCTGTAACATTCATGGAGCTGGAAACCTAGAATGTGAGAGTTTAAAGGAATATAGTTTATTGCAGATAATATACTATATTCAGCTGTTAGGAGTTACGGACTTCCTAAAACAAAAGAAACTCGCAGAATGTAAGTGGATATTTTGAAAGTGAATGACTGCACAACGGAAAGAGATATAGCTGGAATCTCGTACTTCCGAATATATTCTTTGAAACAATCCTTCATACTACGTGTAAACATAATACCTACCTACCTCTGTACACACTTGCAAACCAGGTGTATGATCACATACATAAATTTATTTGTTTTGTTTTATACGAAAAGTACAATGTTCATATCCTCACCTGCTGGCCGTGTCACTCGTAGACTGATCTAAGTGCATTTTTGGAAGGAACTGTTAACGTGAATATTGAAAAATCATGGTCTTGCTTGGAAGGTAATATATATAAATATATAAATAAATGTACATATATGTATTCTTGAGTATAACAAATTATTTCATTCACATTTACATTGTTATACATTTTACTTGACAGCTACTCTGCTTAAATGCAGCTGTATGAAGATAAACGAAGATCCTGTCTGCAAAACAGGTATTTGAATACATTTTTAATTTTAATATTTATCTTTCTTCTCATCTTTACATGGTAGGTGAACATGTATATGTAAATATTACATGAATCATTTTTAACAGATTGGTAATTATTGCCTATAGTTATGATATCCTCCTGAAATCCTATATCTATTTAAATCATCATTTAATTATTGATTTCAGTTACTTTTATTATTAAAATATAGTAAATAATTGTGTTAATAACTGTAACAATTTACTTATTGAGTCTTCATATGAGTAGCTTATAAAGGGTCGAATCTATGAATGCATTAGACCGTAAAAGGCGTTCTCTGCTGAGAAAGTTGTATCCTAATACGATTTTGCTTACTCAGAAATCTGTTCATGTGATAATAATTGTTGAAATTCGTAAGCTACCTGACGAGGTAACTTAAGAGAGAAACGAATCATGAGAATCCCGAAGGGAACCGATGGTAACCGATGTAGTTTGAAACCTTCCTGCATACCTTGCTGCTTTATCCAAGATGTCAGACCTTGAAGACTTCAATCATGTTTTCAGTATACGCGGAGAAAAGGAATTTGATAGAGTCTACCAAAGAATTCAACTGGAAGAACAGGAGAATTGGCGTAATATTGCACAACACAGACGTCGTCGTATACGGTATTTGTGGGATGCAAACGTAAATGCGTTCCTCTAGCAGATGAAAATAACGGAAGTGGTTTCATCACTGAGAATTCTGGGTAATTTCTTGCCAATATTATGAAAACGACGACTTTCATGCATGACCAGTTAGTGGGTAGCTAATTTGATCTTTGCACTTGCTCACGGTGAGTCAGCTCACCAGTGATTGGAAATAATTTGAGTAGAGACTAATGTATTTGCATGCGGCCCTTAAACTCTATAATGAAACCAATGCAAGAATTCTTCATTTGATATGAGGCCTCTAGAACAGCAGCAGCATTTGCATCAAAACTTACTTTTGAGATAATTTTCATAACTTCGTAACTTTCTTGCTATGTAGTTAACTGCTGCAAGTGCCACATTAGAAATCTCCTCGATTCATTTTTGCCATTTTCAGAATAGCAATTTGGAAAGAAATTACAAATCATTATTGTGTATAAATATGGATGTAAAACATGGACTCTTACTTTAAGGGAGGAGAAAGGAATACAAGTATTTGAGAATAAAGATCTTAGGAAATTTTTTGGACTAAAAAGAGATGAACAGACAGGCGAATAGAGAAGATTACAAACAGTGAGCTACAAGATCTTTATAGGAATTCAGATTATTAAGAACAGTTAACTCTCACAGATTGTGATGGGAAGGACATATGGCATGAATGGGGAATGAAAGAATGGCATTAAAACTCCTTGTAGGAAAACCAAAGGGAAATTGCCTAGTAGGTAGGCCAAGGATGTGGTGGGAGAATAACATTGTCTATGATTTGAGGGATATCAGATATACATGGCATGATTGGAAAATATTAGCTGAGGATACAGATGTATGGAGAGCTTGTGTCCACATGGCCATGAATCTACTGGTTCAATAGTACTAATGAGTTAGTTTAGTTATTGTCTATAAATGATCATGTCAGATAACACAATTCACAAACAACTCAATGTGTTATTAAAGGTTACACAGAAGTAAATAAATTAATTTATAACAGGTTTACTAAGTAGATATGTACAGCCTTTGAAAGAATTGATGGTGCAAAGATAATTTTTTAATTCCCAGAACGAAGCCATTGCACATGATCAGAGGTCAGCTACTTGGTTCACAAGTGCACAACTATTTGAGAAACTAAAATCAGTTCTTTTTCATTGAGTGTCCTGCAAAGGAAAATAATTTCATGTAAATAAGTAGTGCGGTAAAAGCTGTAAATAAAACAAAATAAAATAAAACAAACAAAAATTAATTAAAATAAGGAGAGAGAGTAAAAATAAACATAACAGTGGGATCAAATACGTGACCTCATGTATGGGAAACAGACTTTCCCTCCACTAGATCACAACCGTCGCTGCTAGAAACAGTCTGTGTGAAGCAATGCAATACTCCAGGACTTACTTGTATATTGAAATCGGGGAATAACTTGCCTTAGTTTATATTAATCATACACATTTTGCATTAGTTTTTAAAATAAACAATCTCATTATGCCTTGTGTTTTGTAAACAAAGTAATGAGATGTTAAAGTCATCATTAATTTTCTATATCTACTTCAGTTAAGAAAAACCGGGTAAGTCAACTTTTGGTCGAAAATGAGTTATTAACATCTCCCGATCGCTTTTGGTCCAATGCACATTTGGTAAAAACGGGTAAGTCGTCAAGCAAATATTGACGGTGTTATTAAGCATTGAACTTTCGATGTAAACTCAATTTATATGCACTGCTTGATGTAAGTCTTTTGCTCTCCTGTAAAAATTACTTTGAAGACTATCTGGTTTTTCCTAACTGATGTAGATATATGACCTGTTTCCTTTAATTAATTTATTTCCCTATATATACTTATTTATTTACATATTTAATGAAACATGGTAACATATAGGCATTATGAAAATGAATGATGTTATTGAAGAAAAAATCTTCCTGACCAGTATCCAACCTGGGCTCGTGTTGTTGCAAGGGAGCATCTACTGACTGCTCCACTGAAGCATATGACATGAATACTGCATGAAAAAAGACTTACGCTGTCCATTTTGAACTCAAACATAACATCTTACTGGTGTGAATCACTCTTCAGAACTTTTAACTTTCCATCATCAAGAGTTGCACCATACATTTTTTCAAAGGCTTCACATACCATAGTAGGGTGTAAAAAGCAATGAGATTGGATTGTCAACAGTTGATATATTAATGGTTGACCACAACATTATTCTACACTTCTGCTATAACAGTTGCTTGTGATTTTCCTTGTTCAGCAAAAATGACACTTTAGTAATTACGGTTATTTTGGGGAATATAGTTGATGAGCTGACAAATATCTTCAATATTTTCTGATAATATGGACACTGGTTTATTGCATTTTCTTTTACAGACCAACTGATGAACAATTGAAATTTTTTTTTATAATTGCTCTTCGATCTACCTGGAATTTTATCTAACATGGTTCTTCTGTACTATAAGCACATTTATTCTTAAATCCTAACTTGTATTTGTCTGAAAATACAAAAATGCAGTCTTTGGAGAAGTTTGATCCCTGCATCTACTGCTTAGTTATGTGGCTTTGTAGAACCCTGATATCCTTGAAATTTTGTCTGTTCTTATATATTACCATAAAATGGATTGTTCTTTCTTCAAATTTGTATTGTTGGCCATAATGAAGTGATGAAAAATCTCTCCTGGTCTTACATATTTTTTATGTTCTTCAAATCACAATCACAGAGAAGTTAAGAATGACCTGGTACCATGGAAAGTGTATTTGATTGTTGATAATTGATTTGTGTGAAAATAATAGAGTCAAGTCAGTGTCATGTTCAAGTTCTTATTTTATCCAGAACAATTGTCTCTGGAAATATGAAGAGTTTTGACTTTTTGGGAAATTTATTCAAGTAATCCTTAAGACAGCTATATATTTTTACTAAAACTTTTTTATAAGTGCTTTCATCTCACAATACATATAAGTGAGACCTATTTTCAGTCACAAACCAAGAAATTGTAAGTCCACTATTTTCTCCAAAAATAATGAATTCCAGAATTGACCTTTGGAGTAAGTAGTGCCATTATTAGTCAATTGCATTGGCAGTAGCAGTATAACCATTTTTAGTTTAGCATTTTTCAAAATTGTTTATATGACTCTAGTGCTCATTTTTATGAATTTGAAGTTCATTTTTTAAGCAATTAACCTGCTTAGTCTGCTATGTTTTGTACAACTTATTGAAGCTTTTGCAATTTATTTATCGTTTTGTCATAATAATTATGTGTATCAGACAAGAGATGAATCTCCGGTTGAAATCAGTATTTAACACATTGGTGACGGGCCACGGAGATCTCCATGTCTAAATGGCCAGCGCTAGACGACGGGTCACAGAGATTTCCGTGTTTACGTTTTCTATGGTTTTCCAGCCTCTTCGCTTTTGAAGGAGCATGCAATTTTGTTTTTTCTCATTGTGAAATAAACTTTAGTTGTTTTTTGTACCCCTCTCTTCTCTTTTTATGAAATTGCCAACTCTACAGAAAGAGTTGTTTACAATTTTAAGACAGATGGCTGGTGAAATATTGAATTTTAGTGCCGATAGTTAGGCGATTACGGGATACGTATGTAACTTGTAAATATATGTTGCAGAGCGGAAAAATTAGAAGAAACACTATTTTGCGTTCTGGAGCCGAATTTATATCTGTGGCATCATGTCTACCAGGATAATTATTATAACAGTGTGGCTATAGCTGAAAATTTGCTCGCTAGAAAGACAATAGTTTGTGGAACAATAAGGATTAACAGAGGGCTTCCAAAATCATTTGTGGAAGCAGGAAATAAACTCAAACCAGGAGAATGTGTATTTTGTAGTAAGGGGGACCTTTTGCTACAAACATCGAAAGATAAAAGAGACGTGAGAATGGTTAGCACATTGCATCAAGCAATATGAGAGTGGGAGGGATAAAGTTGTAAAAATGCCCTATTGAATACTTCAATATAACAAGTATGTGAAGGGTGTAGACAGGGCTGAGCAGTACCTATCATATTACTCCATCCTTAGAAAAACAGTGAAATAAAGCAAGAAAGTTGTATTGTGGCTTCTGAATTGTGCACTCTTTAATGCTTTTTGGGTCTATAAATTTCAAAATCCCAACAACAATATGTCAAACAGAAGTTTTTTGCTTGTAACAGCCTCTTGTTTGGCAGTTGTGAAATTAGGAACAGATGACAGGGAAGACGAAGAAAGACAGAGTGAAAAGACACCATATCAAGACCCACCAAGAAGGCTGAGACATGAAGAAACATAAATTAACACCAACTGTGTCTGAAAAAAAACCTTCCAAACCTTGCCGCGTTTGTAGTGAACACAAGAAAAGAAACTCGCTACATATGCTCTTTTGCCCTGTGCCTTTACATAAAGGGAAATGTTTCCAACACTATCAAACCCTCAATTTCTACTAGAAGGTCTGGTGAGAACACTAATAAAGATTTACTTATGCATTATTATTATTATTGACTGTAAATATATTGATGTAAAAATCACACTGTGCTAGCACAATTTAAAATTTAAAAGCCCACGCTACTGACAGAAATGTCTGGTCTAGCAGCGGTGGGTGGAACGCACAGCTCTCGGTCACCAATGTGTTAAAAATATAATGGTAATGTGATTCTGAGACATTGCTACCTTCATTATAATTTTCTATGAACCAATTGAAATAAATTTGGTGTTATAATTTAGATGTTTTGACTTTATAGTGGTGATATAATATATAAATGTTCATATCTCTCCAACTACATCTTATTGGGAGCAGTCAAGCATTAAGGTTGCTGGTTTTCCTTTTATGTTATTTATTTTAATGTGGTACTTAACCCTAACATATGGGATGTGAGGATGTTAACTTTATTTCTATATTTCCTAAAGATTTTAATTTCAACTCGAATTTTATGTATTCTATTTAAAAAAAATGATACAATTAAAATATTGAATAATGCATGTATCTGCAATGATATAATCTTATGTTAACTTTGTTATTGTAATATAAGAGAGACAATTTACATTATATTTACAAAAATACACATATCTGCCATGATAAGATCTGTTGCTAAGAATGTTTCTTTTAATACAAGAGATAGAGATAGATTATATTTTTGAGCAGGATTTCTTAACTTTAAAATACCAAACTTTGACAGATATTACAGGTAAGTATTACTTGTTTATCATAAACAAAATATGTATCTAACCCTGAATTGTTAGTTTATGTTAATATTCCCAGACTTTAAATGTTTACATGATAGTCAATGTTTGAACTTAATTTTTAGAAACCATTGTTCGAATTTTTAGTTAATTTAATATTCTATAATATAAGCTCAATTATTATATCCCAGTTATTACATTTGGTACAAATTTTGTAATGTTTACATCTGAAGATAAATATTTTCTTTATAGACTATTTGCTCAACTATAATGACTTGAAAGTGTAGGTAATATTTCAAGTGTTGATTGAATTTTTGTTCTACAGATTCAGGTTTTCTCCCACTTTCTCTTGGTGGCCACATGGTACCTATCTACTATCACTCCCGATCAACTTATCAAACTCTCCGTAACCTCCTATATTTACCTTGTGAATATTACAAAAAAGTTAGAGCACAGACACTATACAAAATCTTTCCGTGAATAACCCATTATTCTACAGAGTCTACAAGATAGCCTGCCTTTCACACTGATTTTCTAGCATGAACAATTTTCATACATTTGCTCAAATAACTTCTGGAATTTGTAATCTCCTACCTATTGCCCAATATACAGAGAAAATCTCTTTAGCATAAACTCTATCCCTGTCTATTATATTAAAAACACCCATAATGACAAGGAGACCATTTCTTTTTTGTTTACACAATCTTTCTTGATTTTATATTTTCATATTGTTTGATTAAATTTCTCTTGCTTTTCTACATTTGATTTCCATTTATGTTTCTGTAGTATTACTTTCCTTGACCTGTCAGGACATTTTTTTGATGAACAATCATTATCCATATTAATCATGTTTTCAAAGAAAATTGAAAGTAAATTTCACTAGTATAAAAGTATTTTAATATTTATAATATAATATAATATAATTATGGAAGCACAAGATAGGTTTTAGGAATGGAACATATACGAAAACTGTAAAAAAAAAATATTCATCCAAATCCTATCTCTTCAAAGAAGACTCTAACTGTAATGTGAAAACTTTAATCCAGATACTAACTGTAAGACAAATTAAACTTTTAATCCATTTAGAGGCCAAAAAGAAATATGGTTTGTTGACATATGTACATCCTTAGACAAAAAAAAGTCATCTCTTGATTCTATCAACCGATCAGGGAATTTCGTGAGCACTCGCAAAAGCCTTATTCACATTAACATGTTTTCAGTAATTGTACTGTGTTGTTTGTTAGTTAATGCAGTACACACTCAAGTAACATAAAAGAGAGAGAGCTTGCCTTTGTGTGTTTCTGTGGTCGAGAGGTTTAACACACAACATCTGCATTCGTAACCTCATGGGTTCGATTCCCATTCTACTTTTTCTTTTTTTTTACTGAATGTTAGGATAGCATTTTGCCTGTAATATAGTTTCATATTTAATTTTATATTTGAGTTTTATGGCTTTAATGCACACACAAAACACTTGAATGAAAACCTTCTAGTAATTAAATGAAGAAAGAAAATATCTTCTAAAATGAAAACTTTAACAAAATTAATATTGGGTTTATGAACCCTCAGCATCTATTACTGCCCTCAATCTGCAGGGCATTGATGCAATCAAATTTCTACAGTCACGTGGACTTTTGGCTAGAGCATCCCAAGACATCCTGAATTTGTGCCCATAAGCCATCTTCCGTCTTTCGTGCATCTGCAGGACAATTAGAGTTCATTATAAACAAACTTGTTAGAGGCTGTTGCTTTTGCGCAGAATGTGTGTGCTTCAGTCTATTAAAATCAATACATTCACATCACCTAGAACAAACCCTGAATGTGGTAAAATAATTGTTACAATAATGACATTAACATTGATTTAGTTCAATTGTCAAAATAAAATGTATTTAATTCATGAAACATTTTAATACAAATCCGTAGCGTAGTGGTTAAGGCACTGAGCTACAAGCCGGAGGGTCGAGGGTTCAAGTCCCATTGGGGTCAGGATTTTTAAACTGACCCAAACCCTCTGGCGGCACTATGGCCCTGGGGTCGACTCAGCCTCTGGCAGACGCTTGTTCTGGGGTAAAGGCGGCCGTCACGCAGGGCTGACATAAAGTGCCGATTGTCTAGAAAAAGTGGGAGCCTAACCTCCTACTACCCCAAGGGCCTTCGGGCCTGTTGTGGAATCACTTTACTTTTGGGGCACGCCGTAGCGTAGTGGTTAAGGCACTGAGCTACAAGCCGGAGGGTCGAGGGTTCAAGTCCCATTGGGGTCAGGATTTTTAAACTGACCCAAACCCTCTGGCGGCACTATGTCCCTGGGGTCGACTCAGCCTCTAACGGAAATGAGTACCAGACGCTTGTTCTGGGGTAAAGGCGGCCGTCACGCAGGGCTGACATAAAGTGCCGATTGTCTAGAAAAAGTGGGAGCCTAACCTCCTACTACCCCAAGGGCCTTCGGGCCTGTTGTGGAATCACTTTACTTTTGGGGCACGCCGTAGCGTAGTGGTTAAGGCACTGAGCTACAAGCCGGAGGGTCGAGGGTTCAAGTCCCATTGGGGTCAGGATTTTTAAACTGACCCAAACCCTCTGGCGGCACTATGGCCCTGGGGTCGACTCAGCCTCTAACGGAAATGAGTACCAGACGCTTGTTCGGGGGGTAAAGGCGGCCGTCACGCAGGGCTGACAACCCGGCTGACATAAAGTGCCGATTGTCTAGAAAAAGTAGGAGCCTTAACCTCCTACTACCCCAAGGGCCTCCGGGTCTGTTGTGGGATCACTTTACTTTACTTTTAATACAAATATCATGAAAAAAACTACATAATTGAGGACGCGAACTTGCGACCTTCTTTAACAGAAACAGTGACTGCATGCTTTACCGCTGACCTAACAGGGCACGTAGGAGTATCTTCACTCAGTTCATGCCACATAACGCAGTAGCTCAGGGCCTGCACAATTATGACTAGTTTACTAGTGTGAACCCAGTGCTGTGTCGAGTAGGACTTAGAAGAAATATGCATTCAAGAGATGACTCATTTTTTTTTTGTCTAAGGGTGTACCATAGGTATTGTATGAAATATGAAACAATAACAACATGTTGAAGGTGTAACCAATTAATTGATACTGAAAATTTTATTTTGATAGAAGAAAAAAGTCTAATTAAAAGTGTCTATGAATTAAATACACACTGAGTTGTGTGTGATAGAGATGCATATGATGTTGTTATTCTAATCATGCTCTCAAAGACTCAAGCAGTACACCTATATAAGGACTAATTCTGAATGTATTTGGATAAAAATTTCATCTAGTTCCAAAAGTATAAGCCAATGGCACTTGGGGTTAAAATAATGAAAATTCACATATGTTATTGGTATGCTAAGGGTCTCATATGTCAATTAGTTAAACATTGTTAATTAGTAAGTCAGTATGTCAATTTGTCTGATACATATTTCGCCAAATAATTAGAGTAAAGTTTGTGATTTTTTAATAATGTTTATTACAAAAAATTTATTTTAAATTTCCTAGAGAAATTAACAATTACTCTGCAGATTCCATTTTTGTTCACTTTTTAGACTATTTCTTGTTTCCAAAATTAAAAGAGAAAAATCATGTGTATAATCACAGGAATATTGTTTTCAAAGTGAATTTAAAATATGGGTCATTAATTACCAAACCTTACTCTAATTTTGACCATGTATGATTTTAGGAGGATATCTTAAGAGATAATTTTGTACCATAGGCATAACAAAAATAACATCTCTATTTTAAATTCTGACACTCAGTACTAAGCTTCTGAGATGCTTACCTTGGATCTGTCACAATTTTTTTCTCTCTTCATTCTCTTGAGACCCCTTAATAGTATAAAAAATAGAAACAGTTCTGAAAGGTCTAAGTTATGTTTCATGGTAAATTAGTGAGATAGCATAGATCCCCAAATCTGTGGTTCTAATTCCAGATCTTGTAAAAAAAAAAAAAGATAAATGTAGTATTATTATTGAGATGTCTTTCAGTTTATTACTAAATATCATTAAATTTGCCAAAGATACAAATTACAAATAAATATATTCTATAAAGTGTGACCATGAATGTTTTTTCTCATATTTTTTTGCACTAAATTTTAATTTTTTATTATACTGTTAGCTGAATACAAATATAGATATAGACATGGTGCTAGGTCCATTGATTTAATTTAATTTTTGCACCTGCAATAACAATACTGGTACAAAAGATGATATATATACTTCGTTCAGCCCTCTAGAAAAATAGAAGATCGCATGCTGCATTGAAGATGGTTTCATTATCTGAAGAAATGATTTACTACTGAAATCTATGGATAGACATTTCTTGATATATCACATTTTTATAGTAAAAAACTGCAACCTCTTAATCTAGTTAATTATTTGACAATTTGTTATCATTTACTACACATAATGGTAAGATGAGGATTGTAAGAAAGTG
The DNA here is from genome assembly GCA_030220185.1 of Diploptera punctata. Classification (NCBI taxonomy): domain Eukaryota; kingdom Metazoa; phylum Arthropoda; class Insecta; order Blattodea; family Blaberidae; genus Diploptera; species Diploptera punctata. The sequence continues at coordinate 1,265,743 of JASPKZ010007614.1, forward strand.
GTTATTATTTAGTAATGAACAAAATTTAATTCACTTAGGATAATAATGGGCACACTGACTCAATATGGGATCCTAGAAACCTAGCATTTGAGAAGGAATGTGACAATCCCAAAATGAACATCTTTTGTGCCATTTTTAGAAGATGTAAATTTGATTGAATTAGGGAAGAAATCTGGATCAAGATGCATAATTTAGAATTTTCTCAGAAACTTTGTAACTTATATTAAACAAAATTTGGATTGATTATCAATAAAATATAAAAACAAATCCAAGACAGTGACCAACAGAAATTTACAACAAAAGTCCACGAAGATCTTGCTCAGAGGACTGTGAAGAGGTTCTCACATCTGAAAGATGTCATGATGAGCGTGTTTTCTGAAATGGTAGATTTTGCAACCTCATCAAGCCAAAATAAAGTTGTACAAAATCTCCTCAACATGAGGCCTGCATATTGCACGTGACATAGACATATTTTGTTTTGGAAGTCAATTTAAATTAATTACTATACCATAAATTTGAGGCACAACTGCATTTATTGCATTCCTTTTTGTATTGGTAGGAAAACATAATGTAATGTACAAAAGCAACAAAAATGTTTCAAAATGACATAGGCTGTAGAGAATGTAGATAAATAAATTATTTGAATACATAGGATTAAATCTATATATTTTTTGGTAATGGTAGCATGAGCCCTGCAGACTTGTGTGTTATATATTTGAATCAGAATATAAAGAAAACAACTTGTGTATATGAGTTGTTCATTTCTAAACAGATCCTTGTCCTTGAACACGACACCTTGAGAAAGTGGAAAAATTTGTCATAATTATTTTTTCTGATTAAATAATTAGTTAAATATTTATGCACAAGGTTAATTTTAATAGTGTTTACATAATAAAGCCTATAAATTTTGCCAAAAAATATTAGGACAAATATTAGACTTCATGAGTCGTGAATTTATCGATAATTTGGAAATCACTTGTGGCATTACTTATGACTATTTAACTCATGCCCCAAATAGGATTCAATGACCAATCATATTTCAATGATATTTTATTTACAACCAATCACAGTCGTGTTTCACCTCAAATTTATCAACTGAAGTTTATCATATTAAAGAAAGCTCCTCCTTTTTAACATTCTGATTAGGTCATAGCAGTATTACACAGTGACTGACTCTCTAAAAAATATGGCTACCAGATTGTATATATAGTGCACGGATGTCATCTGATGGTGCTTGCGGGAGATAATATAAAAACATTTGTAACAATTGATTATACCACAACAAAAAAAAAGAAACCACTGTTTGCTCTTTCTTAAACAAATTATTTCCCAGGAAATCACGTTGCAGAAAAATATAATTGACACATTTACATCATAGGACATCAGAAATTAAATAATACCTATAATGTTGGTTATAAATTTCTCCACTAGAGTGCATTCTTACAATATTGCGATCCTTTGAAAATAAATAATATGATCTGGTTGCAGTGATGAAAAAAAGAAGCAAATGAAGCGTACCAATCGTTTCTCATTTGTTTTCAAATATCGCCAGTTACATTAAATATATAAATATTTTAAAATAACTATAGTTAAATAATGATTTGTGAGTAAACAGCTTAATTTAATTCTTTAAATAGTCCTAACAAATGCCACTCTTGATTCCTAAATTGTCTAGATAAATTGGAAATCACTCGTGGTATTATATATGATAAATGCGTTTTGCCAAGTGATTGAAAATGAACGCGACTGTAACTTATACACAGTATATCATTGTCATGCAAACCTTTCAACGAGAAAAATAACCTCGTACAACAAGTACTAGTATACAATCTACTAGATATCAGCTTTTGAGAGCCTTTTCTGCTTCACATTTTAAATGAGTATCACTTTAATACAATTGATTTGTGGATGCATGAGTATGGATTCTAAAATATTCATCTCTATATGCTGTACAATTATGGTAGATTTAAAGAACACCGCTGTGGTCTCGAGGTAGCATGCTGCCTTGTCACGCAGCGGGCCCGGGTTCGCGGGGCAGTTTATTTGGGTGAGGTTTTTCCTCACCTGTAAGACAAATGCCAGGAAAACTTTAAGACCCAAACAGTCCACGAAATAATTATGGCCATCATCATCATCATCATCATCCTTCACCGGTGTGGAAAGCAATGGGAACCTACCACACCTACAATTCCCTAGTAAAGCTGCAAGCATAGCATGAAAATGCTATGATTGCAGTGAAGGACCTGCCTTCGGGCAGAGTTACTACGGATGGATGGATATTAATAATTGTTCATATTTATAAACTGAACATTTTGGGTTGGAAGACGTCATAAATTATAAGACACATTCGTCATACTAACTTAACGGTACTACCCATTGGTTCATTTTCGCGAGATATAAGCTCTCCATACATCCCTATCCTTAGCGAACGTTTTCCAATTGGCATTAGTAGTCTCTGACCTGAAAACCAAATATTCTTTTTCGGCTGATATCGCTTGCGTCCTGTCCGATATCCAAACTTCTCGGCAGCAAAGCTACCACTGGCATAGGCATTCCCGTCATACGTCTGGAGTAATCGCTATGACCACCACACGCAACTGTCAAGATGATTCATTTTGAGTTTAGGTGGGTGTAATTTTCACGTATAAAAGAAATCGATCCTTAAGGATAGTGGTCGGGGTTTCGGACGGCCCTCACGTAACATAAACTAAGTCTTAACAAACTGAATCGTTCATTCATTTCAACTACTGTTCGTTTGGTTTAACTATGCAAGAAATTTGTAGAAAGAGATAGCTGTGCTCACCTCTCTCTCTCGCACCAGTGTTGTCAGTTTTCTTCAGCAGATGTTAATAGAGGCAATGGGGAAGACGAAAACTGACAACAGGGTGGGTTCTTTCTTTTGAAAAGCGGTCAAGGATCTACCCTTATATCTCCATCTATCTCTTTACCAAATTAAGCCAGATATACAATAATCAGATTGGACTAAAAATAGCTGGAGGGTGCATTATTCAGATTACAGCAAACATTTGTACATATTCTCAAAAAAAAAACTGTATTCAAGTAATTACTTACAGAATTCACTGCTAGAGATTGTAGAGGTGCAGAAACCATAGAGGAAACACCCATAACAGCATTATCCAAGACATACACTGAAGGTATTGCAACCAGCAGTCCAAACCATAATGATCGGTTAACTCCTCTGAAAACAAAAATTTCACCTCCTTCAATTACAGAATTGTACCAGAGATGGGTATTTTCAGTGATTTTAAATAAAACAGCAAACAAAGGATGAACTAGGCCTACTGTTGTAGAAAGTTATTGATTTTAAATGTTATTAGTGACCTGAGGAATGTATAATATATTCGTCAGAATGAAATATGAAAAATAGCAAAATATAAATAGCACCTCTGATAATCATTTGTTAGAGGCTGCCTCGAAATCAGTGCCATAGCGTCAGTTTATCTTTTTTTATTTCAGTGGCTTATGCAACACCGAATTTCGTTGCGAGAAATCTAAAAGTTTTGCAGCTAGAGCGACTTTTAAAATTTTACTTCACTAACATTGCTGGTTAACAAACTCTACCTTACTTTTCTTAATTGACAAATGCTGAATTTGGTTTCGAAAAACAATTGCTATCGCTAGATCGTTAATGTTATAAATTATGTCATTTCAGCGTCTAGAAGGTAGGATCCATGAAGATTGTTGAAATATATCAGAAATCTCGTGGACACAGACATTTACAACTTCTTTCCTTCGGAATTCGCTAAAAACTAACTTATTTCCTTCGGAATTCGCTAAAAACTAACTTATTTCCTTCGGAATTCGCTAAAAACTAAGTTCAGTATGTATTTGAACATAACGTAGTAATGCTCTGAGGGGCGATCTAAATATATGCTGAGAACTATACACTAGAAAGGTAATAAGTCCGACCATTATTCCATATCAATTTCGTGATTAAGTTATCCCGAATGTTTTCACTTTTTTAAACCCTTCTTTTTTAATCCAGAATTTTACATTTACTATCACAGCCAACAACTTTAAGGAACATCATTAGGTCGTAATTCACGCAATGAGAATCGCTATTTCAAAATCAGAGAGAATTTTTCAATCGCAACAACCATCCCTTTCATACAATGAATTAAAAAAGCTTTAATAAAACTTACAGATACACAAAGCTTTAATATGATTTTGAAGTTAAAAATTATTACAAAATATCTAGCCATGAACGAAAACTAAGGCCACGATTTACTTTATTTGTTATATAAACAGGGTGATTCAAAAGCTTGCGCAAAAATTTCAGGAGCTTATAGAGGGGTTGAAATACAACAACTTTTGATTAGTAACGTATGATCTGGAAAGTAATCCTGAGTCAGTAGAAGCCTGGGAAAGTCGGGAACTTCAATGCGGGGGTCTAAGCTTTCTTTCCAGAGAGGCACTGGGTTCGATATACTACTTTATGAATTTGTGAAGGTGCTCCGTCTGTTGTCATACCGTTAGTGCAGTACAGTACTTACGTACTCTTTTGTTCACATCTGATAGTCACATGTGCGTTCTGTAGGTTTTCATTTCAGTATGATATTGCAGTGTATTATAGAGGTCAACTACAGCATTACTTTGAAGATTTGAAATTTTTGTGAAATGGAATACACGTTGTCAGAACTTCGAGACATGCATTTCATGTATGACAAAGCACATGGTAATGTACGCGAAGCTCAAGGCCTGTACAGTATATCCGAACAGACGTCTACCACTTCCTCGAACGTTTCAAAACTTTCACCATCGACTCGGGAGACAAGTTCCTTGCGTTCATGGCATTATGTAGGCGGGGAACAGACGCTATGGAAGAGGAAGATCTTGCTCACGTGGAAGAACATACCTATATTCAATGTGGTAATAAGCATTCGAACACTTAGTGTGGTAAAACCAAATTGGTGAATACATTTACATTTGCTTAAGTGTGTGCACAAAATAATTTCTTGTCCATCCTGACATTCCAGGGCTTGTACTAACCCAGGATTATTTTTCAGACTATAAGTTACTAATCAAAGTTTGTTGTATTTCGACCCATATAGGCCTATAAGCTCCTGAAATTTGTGCGTAACCTTTTGAATCACCCTGTATGAATATATATATATAAAGCTGCCCATTTCCGTGATTTCATTCCGTATATGTAAATATACGGGGCGATTCAAAAGGTTGCGCACAAATTTCAGGAGCTTACAGAGGGGTCGAAATGCAACAACCTTTGATTAGTAACTTATAGTCTGGAAACTAATCCTATATATACAGGGTGATTCAAAAGTCACTATACATTTTGTGTTTAGACAGGTATTATTACACTTTATGTAATAATACTGAAACATATGCCACAGTAGGACATAATTTTAATGCATTTCAATGTGACCACCTTGCACGTCTAGACACAACGACCATCGCTCCACTACACTGCGAAACACTTTCTCAAGCATAGCTGGCGTAATCTTAGCTGCTGCGGCTCTAATCCGCTGTTATAGCTTTTGAATGTTGTTTATCTTCACACGTCAAACTTTATAATCCCCAGGCAAAAAGGTGTCAGTTCTGGGGAGCGGGGAGGCCACACCATTGGCGCTGCACAGCCAATCCGTCTACCTGGAAAAGCTTGATTTAGGTAGTCCCGAACCGTAATGGCAAAATGAGGTGGTGCCCCATTCTGTTGAAAAACAACAGTATCCATAATACCATCTGATATCAATTAGGGTTCCAAAAACTGTTCCAACATATCGAGGTATACGTTTCCAGTAACAGTTTTCTCTGCAAACATGACCTGGTTAATTCTAACCACACATTTACTTTGGGTGTGTCCCGTTCCCACTCCTGCATCACATTTGGTTGGTCCTCTGCTAATATCCTGCAATTGTGTTTACTGACATATCCACATGTGTGGAATGTAGCCACATCACTAAATAAGACATTTTCCATTAAATTGTTATTTTCTACACCACCGCTTCTAGTAGATAATGACAAGCAGCTTCTCTGGATGCATAGTCCTCAGCTTCAAGTTTATGCACGGCCTGGATGTGATATGCACGTTTGTACAATTTGTAGCGGAGACTTCTCCATACAGTGGTTTGAGGAATACCCAGCTCTCTACTAAGTCTCCTGGTTGATGCAGATGGGCTGCGAGTGATCGTATCCTGTACGTTTTGCACTGTCTCCCTGGACGCTCTTCATCTGCAACACTACCAGTACGCTGAAATTTATTGACCAAGTTCTTTATAGCCAGCCTGGTGGGGCTTGGTTTACTAAATTTACGGGCGAAATCTGCCCGCGTTTGTTTATACGTCATACCACGAAGACGAGCAGAAACAACAGCTATTCTTTCTTCTTTAGTTAGCATACTGTTACATTACCTGCAATAAAATTTAATAATCACTGTATCATCAAAATGTATAGTAACTTTTGAATCACTCTGTATATATAGCTGCCCGTTTTCGTGATTTCATTCCGTGATTTGTTGTCAAGGAATTAAATGTGTCCAACGCTGTAGTCTAGAGGTAACGTGCTGCCTTGTCACGCAGCGGGCCCGGGTTCGATCCCCGGTCGGGACAGCTTTCTGGGTGAGGTTTTTATCGTTTTTTCTTTTCACCTGTAAGACAAATGTCAGGAAAACTTTAAGGCCCAAACGGTCCCCGAAATCATATGGCCATCATAATCAACATCATCCTTATCATTATCATCATCATCCTTCACCGGTGTGGAAAGCAACGGGAAGCTACCACACCTACAATTCCCTAGTAAAACTGCAAAGCATAGCATGAAAATGCTATGATTGCAGTGAAAGACCTGCCCTTGGGCAGAATTACTATGGATGGATGGAATTAAATAAAAAAAACAGTTTCCAGGTTATTCCAGACATGGCATATAGTTACTGCTCTTTACATTTTATTACTTTGTCCCCTTTTGAAAACCAATAAAAAAGTTTCAAATGCCATCGTGATGTTGAAAGTGGTTAAATAAGTTAATGTTCTCTTTCTCGTGACCGTTCTTGAAGAAAATAATGTTCTATATTTTGGGTGTTTAAGTTATATAACATTCTAATATTGTATTTTAATATTAACTGAACCAACTGATACACGAGTCTTACAATATAAAAGAATAATGGTTCACCAGCTACCGCATTTACGATTGTTTAAATATTTTTCCTTGTGATGTGGTTCTATTTATCCTATTTAACTGTGATAATATAGACAGAAGAAAATTCTTAGGAATATTAATAAGCTCTCATATTAGTCACAATATGTAGAAATCAGTTAAATTTGAATTATATATTTTACACATTAACAGGGCATTAATATAATTAAGCTGTAGCGACTAAGTAGGCATTTTCATAAAATCAGTTTTCTAAAACCATTTCTTCATTGTTTGTTAAATTATGGACTTTTTCTGTATATTCAATTTTCGTATCATTTCTCTGGGTCGATTGATTTTTAGGACGGACAATCCAAGGAGTAAGTCCTCTGTGAGGGACTTTAAGCCATGTGTCCCAAGTCTAAAGATTTTCAGGCTTGTAAAAGATCCTTAAGCCTAAATAGAAAGGTCTCTAAGATAAATTTACCAACCACAACGTCCTAGAAATTGTTTATTGTTAACTATATTGGCAGAGAAATTCCCCAGATTTAGAATCTGGTATTGTAATTAAGGGGATGATGGGTGAAATTTCTATTTTCTACATTTTTTTAGCTAGAGACTAGATTTTTTTTACAAACATTCACTGTATGATACATAATGATGTGTTTAAGTTTCATTCTTGTGAGACATTTATTTTATGAGTTATTAAATATTATATTTAAAAAAATTGCATACATTATAATTAAATGGGTTCCACAATTTTTTAGTAAAATATCTGATTTTTTACAAGACCCCTAAGATATTTAGAAAAAACATCGTGCATTAGAATTCTTCTAATGTGAATACAAAGGGAGAAAAATTAATGTTGTACCCATGCATGGAATTACAAAAAAAAAAAATAAATTCATACATTTTATTTTTATTTCTTAAAATACTACTTCAATCAGGAAACCCATACACTACTTTATTACCCAATGTTTTTAGGACATGCAGTAAAAATTTGAACTTTCTAGGATAAAATTTCTGAATTCCATTCAATTTTGAATGTACAAAAATGCAGTGAAAATGAAAGTGTGGAAAAAACAAGATTAAAGATTTGCATGCAGGTAGTATTTAACTGGTGCAGCCTTTTAACTCTGACGTAATTTAGGGCACTTAGAAGCGCTATAGATCTATGAAACTTTGCCAACATATACATTAGAGTACAGGCTATATTTTAGTACAAAAAAGGGCCAATTTTGATCTCAAATGGTCAGTTTATCACCCATCACCCCCCTTAAACTTAGTTGCTTGTTAGATGTCTCATTGGGTCGGTGTGTTGACCACATGCCATCCATGACATCTATAAGCAAATAAGGTAACAAAAATCAGTGGCGAGGCGTGAGTTTGGGGACAAGGGAAGCTCCATATGGGAAAAAGAAACAGTTCTAAGCAAAAAAGTGAAATAAACGGTCTTTGTAAAAGTTTTTCAATACTAGGTTCATGATGCTGTTCCAACTCCGTTTGAACGTTCGGGGCAGAGCTACTAGCATGAGAGAATTCTTTGAAGCTCTCCGGTAGCGAGCTTCTATACGATTCACTCATGACAAAACACGGAACAAAATAAATTTCAACACTGTTGAAAATTCACTATTTACATTCACACTAATTGTTTAGTGACATGGTCACAAAAAATATAACATACACACTATACTATAAACAATTAAACTAAATACAACGAATGAAACTTTGCTATTGTTATGCCAACACTAGGGCCTAACTGCCATAATAATAACATACTATAAAAAGCCGATAAAGGATAGACACATATACATGTGTATTATACCGAAAAATAGGGCATAAATATTCACCCTTTAAACGCGGATTAAAGTCTCAATCAAAATATACATACGAGTTTTATAGATAAAAAACTAGGAAAAAATTATTATAAAATGTCTATTTCACATCAATATATTTTTCAATCAGTGAAGACACACTTACGAAATCTTATATAATATCAAAAAAAACTTATTAGTTTCAACCAAATAGGAAAATCTTACGAAAACTTATATAACCCAAACACATTAGGATAAGAAGTTAAAAACACCTTATATAACTTGGCCATGAACTACTAGGAATATTACTACAGATGGGGCAAGAAAATAGGGTTTCCATTAGTTTTAGGGGATGGTGAAAGGTAAAGATAATCATATAAAAGCCGGGATTTTTAGTGGAAAAAGTCAGAACAGCGGCGGGACCGGATGCGGTCCCCCCAGCAGGGGAGGCAGCAACATTGGTAATATGAATCTTTTTTATCATTCGTAATGGTCATTTTCAGACATAGAATTAAATAAGGGACCAAATGGTCCAAAGAACTTAGAATAACGAACAAAGTTGAATATTTTAAAATGATTGTTTTCTCTCACTGAATTTTAACACTTTAGCATTTTGACGTTTAACACTGTGGCGATTTCAGCTGACTTTAATAAATTGTTTTATATGTTATTAATCTAATATTTCTTTATGTTTGGTTTTATTTTAATAAATAATGTTATTTTTCGTTTACTGTGTTTTTAACATGTTTAAATGTGGAACTCATCCTCCAAAACCAAGGCCAACCGCTCGGGCCAAAGACCACTTAAACAATAGTGAACTTAACGCTATCATTACGGCGGGGCTAAACAGACCCCTCGCGTAACAGCTATTTCAATAATAACTGATGGCAACGAACTTTACTTTTTCTCTCAACTGCAACCGCATGAAACGTCTCCGATAACACACAGCTAGGCATAGCGCATCCAAACCACCGGAAACGGATAAAAAGCTCCGGTATGTGACACTAGCGTACAGATTTAACTTATAAATTATTAATTTGTCAATTTATTTAAGAATAATTAAACATTTTAAAATAAGACTTTTATAATTTTAAGTAATATTTAAAATAGTTAATTTTTGTAAAAATTATAGGGAAGCACCGCATCCAGCGCTTCCATTGGCGCCTCGCCACTGCTAAAAATTAATTTGGTCTAGTAACTCCTTACAAAGGAGAGAGTATGACTCAACAATGGGCTATGACATTATAAATACAGATGTTATATTTTGATGTCATCTATTCTTTTCTTGTTTATTGTTAACTTTGTAATGGTAATCTTAGACTTTATTTTTTTACAATTACAGCTTAATAGTTAAATACCAATCATGTTGTATAGAAAAGCCACTTATGTATGGCAATGTAAGACAAGTATTAACTAACATAAGACAAGAATAACATGGAGAAAGTTGAATAAATATTTTACATAAAATTTCCATACATATACAGATTATAATGGCAATGTTGTTGGATGGAGATGAGATTGTACAGCTGATTCAGGATATAACTCAGCTGAAATGCATACCATGATTTGCTCTCAGCTGTTTCAACCCTCTTTAAGGGGACCCGAAAGGCCAGATCTGATGAAAAAATGTATTTTCATTTTTTTTATCAATTAAAATATTAGAAAGATTCCTCTTTAAATTGGTATAATTATCTTGCCTGTATCTTGTTTCTAAGTGTGTTTATTATTTGTTTTAAATATTCCCCGTTCCTTTAAAAAGTGGGCGTGAGCCGTCAACTCTCTCCCATAGTTAGCATTCATTCAAAATACCATTATTCAAAATTCCCGGCTATTCCAAAGAGAAAGTATTTATAATATTAATACAAGTATTGCAGCTAATTGGCCATATACAATTAGGTTACATTTTTGCATATTCATTGATTGATCATCATCATCACTTCGTGACAGCTATTGGTGCTGTCCAGTGTGCCTTTCCTGGGACTGTGTTTGTCCCTTAACAGCGAATTCGCGTGTGTATTCTGTATTGGGTTCAGCTGGTATACCCTAGCCTACACGGCGATTTTATGGGGATTTATTTTATTGTTTGAGTAGTGTGAGATTTATATGGATATTGTTGCCAAGGCGAATAGATCTCGCTTGATTGGGGCATCGGAAACCGTGTCGCTGAAGAGCTTGGCTCGATTCAGGACCGGAATGAGCCACGCCACTCTGCGCTCATCATTCTGACCTTGGTTGCTACATGCTAAGTACTATGGATTATTTATTTGGTCGAATATGTTTCTATGTGTAGTACGCCATTGTGGAAGGTGTCCTATATTGCGTACTATTGGGTTTTCATGATCATTTATGTTTGAAACATGGTGGTGACCCTTTCTGATATGATAGTATCAATATATGGCACCTTCGTGGCCTCGTGCATCTCTGTTATCCTTGTGTAACGCGGGGCCGAAAGTATGATTTTTAGACACTTGTTTTTGCAGTATCTGTAGTTTTCTTCTTGTGGCATTTCGCAAGGATACTCAGAGATTCACAGCCGTACAATAGCATACTACGGATCACAGCCACATATAATGTGAGCTTGATCCTACGGGACAGTGACGGCGACTTGAAAAACGGATATAATATCGCTATGTCTTGATGGGCTCTGGTTATTATATGACCAACATGGGCTCTAAATGTAAGCCTTTTATCCAATATTAGGCCTAAATATCTGACAGAAGTTTCTACTGGCAGAGGTTGTACACCCATAGTGAGCTGGATTGGACATGGAAAGTTCGATTTGGAAAACAGGACGACTTGCGTTTTCCCGGCATTTAGTTTAATGTTCCAGGAGCAAAACCATTCATATATTATGGTTATTGCTCGCTGGAATGTTGCAAGTCTGTGAGGAATGGATTTAAGTTTGGATTGCATGAATAGACAAGTGTCATCAGCAAAGGAAGCTATTTGGAGTGATGGAGGTGAAGGTAGGTCAGAGACATATAGGGAGTACAATAAGGATGAAAGGGCAGCTCCTTGTGAAACTCCTGCCAGTATGGGCTTCGTATCAGATTTATTTCCACTCACTGAGACATAGAAGGTTCTATTTCTCAGATAAGTGGAGATTATTTTGACTAAATTTGGATTAATTTGGAATTGTATCAGCTTATATATCAATCCGTTTATCCAAGTTGTGTCAAAAGCTTTCTCAATGTCGAGGAAGACTGCTATTGTACTACGCTTGGCGTTGAATCCAGTGACTATTTGGTCTATAAGCCTCGCCAGTTGCAGCGGTGTGCTGTGTGAATTTCGAAATCCAAATTGATGGTTGGGTAATAGTTCTTTGTTTGAGACTTCAATTTTTAGTTTGGCCAAAAGTAGTTTTTCTAGGATTTTTCCCAGAACTGGTAGAAGACTTATTGGACGCAAATTGTCTGGATTACTTGGATTTTTTCCTGGTTTCGGTAGCACAATAACTTTAGCCATCTTCCAAGTTGCAGGGAAGTGATTAAATTTGATACAGTATTTAAGGATAGTAAGGAGTCGAAGTAGCGCTTTGCGCGGGAGATGCTTTAAGGCTAGGTTACTTATACGATCATGTCCAGGTGCACTTGAAGTGCGAAGGGCCTGGACGTGAATGCGTAGGTCAGCGAGTGGATGTCAGGTCTTTCATTTGGGTAGGGAGCAGCTAGGAAGGTGTCTACTCTATTATTGACTTCAGCTTCATGAACTGGCGACGTTAACTCTTGTGGTCTGAATCGATTTGCGAAATTTTCCGCGAGAACTTGTGCTTGATCATAAGGATGATAAGCCCAAGTTCCATTGTTCTCAATTGCAGTCGGTTTAGAAGGTCCGCGGTTTAATTTAATTCTTTTTATAATCTCCCAAGGCGGAGTTTTTTTGAGCATTGAAATTGGATAGGGAATTTTCCCATTGCGTAATTTTGTGATCTCGCAGTCTTTCTTTGACCAGTCGAGCATAGGAATTGTACTCCTGTTTCATTTGTGGGTGTCCATAGAGTCTGTACTGTTTGAGGGCTCGTCGCTTATGCTCTAGGTAGTCAATAAGTGTTTGATCTGTTTGATTTGGACGTGTAGTGTTGTTTCTTGTTGTAGTTATGTCGAGGGCTGTTTGAATAGAAGCCTGGAAGTCATTTATAGAAATCTCAAGTTCTTCAGTGGAGTTTACTCTTAATCGAGGATTAATTCACTGTGAAAGGAGTCTTGAATAATGATTCCAGTCTGTATTCATTGTGTGAGATTGGAACGGGGGCTGAAGTATGAATCTAGTAGTGAGCTTAAACATGATAGGGACGTGGTCTGAGTTTAGCTCACCAGGCAGTGTATCTATGTGAGGGGAGATGGTAATGTTTTTCAAAAGTGTGATATCTAGAATGTCGGTGCATAAGCCTTGTTGAGTGTTTCTAAAGAAGGTGTGTTCCCTTGGTGCTGAGATTTTGATGTAGTGGGTATTACAGAAGTGTTGTAATACCACACCTGAAGCATTGGGTACCTTCTACATGCATGCGCGATGCTTTGCATTGAAATCGCCTGCCAGTAGGTACCGGGGCGATATCGATGCAAGTATGCGCATGTCATGTCGAGTGAGGGGCCTAAGTGGAGATTTATATATGGAAGCTATGAATATATTCATGTGTTGTGTGATTGGAAGTATAATGCCAGTGGCTTCTATGAAGTGAAGCCCTGGGACAGAAATGTGTCTGTGGGATATGGATTTTCGGATGCAGATTGCAGTGCCACCAAGGGGGGCATTTAGGCGATCTGTGCGATAAGTGTAGTAATCAGCGAGTCGAAATTTATCCTTTGGTTCCAGATGCGTCTCGCTGATTAAAAGTATGTCTATGTTGTGTGTATAAAGTACAATTTCCAATTCATGGACCTGTGAGGCAATACCATTGGCATTAAATGCCATGACATTAAGAAATTGTCCCTGAGCGTGTCTATACATCGTTAAACATATCGACCACATTGGCTGAGGAACATCATTCGTTCCATGGGATTTTTAATAGTACTTAGCAGGGTGTGTGACGCTGTGTACGAGTACCAAGCTTTGTAAATTAGGAGTGACCGCTGGTGCCTGAACTGAAGCAATGCGTTCTTGTATGCTGGTTTTCGGGGCTTGATTTTTGCCAGAGTTTATTGCAGCACTGAAGGAGGTTTTTGGGGGTTGATTTTCTTACTAGTAAAAGTGAGTGCAGTTACTGTCTTATTTTGTTTTGGTTCCCTATTTCTGAGGTAGGCCTGTTGAGCCTCTTCAAATTTAGGGCATTTCCTGAAGGATGCAGGGTGTCCTGATTCTCCGCAATTTGCACATTTGAGTTTGCTAGTGTCGATTCGTGCTTCCTCACGAACTGGGCATTGTTTGTGACTATGTTCCTTGGCGCATATAACGCATCTAGGAGCCAGGTTGCACCCTGCAAAGGTATGGTTAAATCTCTGGCATTTAAAGCATTGCTTCAGGCCAGAGCGTGGTCTATATGGTTCAAATGAGACCACAGTGCAGTAAAGTTTTTCCAGGTGATAGATCTCTTTGGATCTTTCATTGTTGGCAAGTTCAACAATGTACAATGGGTACTTATATATGGACCCGTCCTCTAGTTTTTTTGTCACTTGCTTGATGCCTTTAACTTCAAAGTCCAATTCAGTTAATTCGGTTTTTATATCCTCTGTATCTACATTCGAGGGCAGCCGTTTGAGCATGACCCTTAGGGGAAGGTCTTTTTTCAATTGGAAGGTGTAGTATTGCCTTCCAATCGAGTCAAAGTACTTTATTACTACACTGTGGTCTTCCTGTGTGCTAGTGTAACATCTTAGACCTTCATGTGTACTAACAACTTTAAGGTCTTTTTTCACTAACATTTTAAGTGCCCTGTAAATTTTGACTAGGTCAGTGTGACCTATGAGTGTTACAGGCGGTGGCCTGGTTTCTTTCTTTGGAATATTATTGTTGATTTTTACACTAGAAGGTCCAGATCTTGGTGGCTCTTCACGTGTGTTATCTGTTGTGGTGTGTGAGGATGGTTTCTCTCTATGTGAGAGGCCATTTTCCTCGTGTGTTTCTGTAGCTGATGATACTTGTGTTACATCCTTACCTGTGGTTGGTTTCTCTTTTTTGTTGTTAGAGCCACCAATATTTGTTTTCTTTGTGTATTTTTTCTCCTCGCTTGGTACAATGTGCATGGAGGGCCCAGAAATTTCCTCATCGCTTGACAATATAGAGAATTTATTGTACAACTCAAGCGGTGAGGTATCAGCACTGGCTGAAGTTTGCCTTGGCACTTTTGGGTCTTTAGGATAGTCTTTATTTTTACGTTTAATGATTTTTTTGGTTTGGAATTATTAGTTAATTCAGGGAATTCCTTGTCGACATTTGAGTTGATTTGAATTGCCGTGGGTTTTGGAATTTCTTTGATTTTCGTAGGTACATTTTTGCGACGTTTTGACATACATTCATTTTGAATTTCTAGATAAGTATCTTTCACTATTTTTCTACGGTTTCTAGATAATAATCTAGATCTCTAGTTGCAACGTTTAATTCATCAATTTGGTTTCTACATTGATAGGCAAGATCTTCAGCCAGTTGCGAAATAGCAAAATCTGGATAGATGTCTAGGAAGTTCATTATGAATATTAGAAGACCTCTAATTTCAGTGGCTGTTTTTAGGTATTTTGATTTAGGATGCAAGCCTTTATTGTCTATTAAACATTCAAAATCTCTCAGAACATCTCCCCAGATTTCATCTACTTTCTGGCGGCCCTCGTCAATATCCATATTTTCCTCATGCAAATTACTCATGCTTGGAATGTTGCTTGCCATTGCAAGACATAGTTCAGACACTTATATACTATAGGCAATTACACGACTTACCAGCGTGTAATTTCACAGCAATGACACTATCACTGATTTGAATTTGTACGTATACCAGCTAAAATTTAACACCGAATACACGGGAACGGTGTCTTTTTCACTTGGCCCTTTTGGGCCCACACTTTTGGGGCGTAACGGATTTGTAATCACGTAAGCACACTGAACAACACTTTAAATATACTGCCACAAGCACTTCGTCTTCTTTGTTTGCAGCAGCCACTGAAGACCACGTGGTGACCGTTCTCTATGGGGTTCCGCAGCGAAGTCCTTCATTGATTGAGATTGTTCTTTTGGTACAGAGTTCCAGGTGGTATCGACCACATTTTTGTTCACACAATTTGCACAGATATGCTGCATTTGGTTCATGGAAAGTTGGATTGTTACAGATGATATAATGAAATCCATGGATCGCCATTCTTGTAGATATGTGTCTCATCTCGAAGTTTGCTGCTGTCCAGGACCGATCAATCATGGCCCCTGTGGCATAGAATTCTGAATGTATTTCGTCTCTCTTTTTGATCATTGTTGTTAGGAATGTTTCTGATGCTTTGATGCTGGGTAGGAGTATTTGAAGTCTGATGTCTTCAATGAGGTGGGATTCTCTTGCCAGTAGATATACAAACCTGGATCTTGATGTTTTTGACACTCATATCGCCTACTTTATGTAGGTAGATTTTATCCTTTCTAATGTGGCTAGGTTATTTGTCGTGAGATGAGGCCAGATAACTTCTATGGCGTAGGATATTATTGGCATAATTTTTGTTCTGAATAGTGCCACGGCAATTTCTAGGCTGAGTTGTTTGATGTAGTTTATTTCGTGCATGGCCATTACTGCTTGTGCACTTTTCTCTGTTATGTGCTTTGTGAATCATCTGGCACTTGCTTGGATGGCGACGCCCAGATAATTGTAGTCGGATACTACCCTTAACTTATTTCCTTGTATGAATATTTCTGCCGACGCAGGTATCTTGCCATCATTTCTTAGTACCATCATTTCAATTTTTAATATATTTATTTCAACATCATGTCTGGAGCACCATTCTTCCAGGTTGTTTACTGTTTCCTGCAGTTTTTTTTACGTCCTTTGACCCTACCACTATGTCATCTGCGTAAGCATAGGGAATTACTCCTTTCCTTTGCGTTATTCTCCCTATTTTTTCCGCTGCTAGGATGAAAATTAAGGGACTTAGAGGGTCCCCTTGGAGTACCCCGTTGGTTTGCAATATCGGGTCTGATACAGAGACGTTGTCTGATATTATTATTTCGTTCCATTGTAGCATTGAGATTATGATTTGTTTCCATGCGTTGTTCTTAGTTAAGACTTCTTCCAATTTTCGCTTTCTATTGATAAAGTCAAATGTTTTTGTGAAGTCTATGAATACTACATAGAATTTTTCTTTTTCTCCTAGGGCTTCCCATGCATTTCTTAGTAGTAGTTCTATTGCTGTCAGTGTTGATCTTCCCTTTCTGAATCCTAGTTGCGTTTCTGGTAGCTGTTCATCAATTTTATCTTTTATTCTTTCTGTTATTATTTTTGTGAATATTTTGAAGGGAGTGTTTTCCAGAGCTATTCCCCTGTATTTGTTGGCGTCCTTTGAGTCTCCCTTGCCTTTATATAGTACCCTTATGGTTGATTGTCTCCATTGTTCTGGGATGGATCTCATTTCAATACATTTACTGTAGAACTTTGTCCATATTGGAGCTAGTAGATGGGCCGTGTCCTTTATGTATTCGTTGTAGAGGTTGTCGGGCCCTGCTGCTTTTTTTTTTGGTGTTATGAATGATGATGTTTACTTCTTCCAGTCTTAATGGTTCCCATTCCAGCGTTATTTATGGCGCGATTCTCTTAGTGCATTCTGACTTGTCGGTTATTCCTTCCCTGATTAGCATGTTGCAGAAGTGTGTTTTCCATTTGTTAATGTTAATGTAGTGTGTTTGGTTACATTTCCTGAGCCATAGGGCGATGCATGGGTCTTTGCTGCCTCTTCGACTAACTTTTTGCCTTCTTTCTCTCAGTATTCAGTCTTCTTTTGTTGTAGCATTTTCTTATAATTCTTTCTTTCTTCTGCGTATTTGTGTAGGATTATATGGTTTGAGCAGTTCCCTTTTAGTTCATGTAAGGTTTTTAGTACATATTTTCTTAGTGTATAGCATTCCCCATCGAACCATTGCTGTGATTCTCTGTTCGTTTTCGGTTTTGCTGCTTGTTTTAGGAAGTCTCCTAAGGCTTGCATAGCGTTGTCTATTCTTGAGTCGTCTATTAGCGTTTCTGTTTGATCTAGCCTCTGTATTTCATTTTCTATATTTTGGATGTCTATTTTCCTTGATAGTGCCTGTTTTTCTCTTCTTTGTGTTGTTTGCCATTCACCTTGGATTCGTATTTCCATTGGTATATGTTTACGAAGTGGGGTGTGGCTGCCTGTCCATATGGGATTTATCGTTCCTTTGATTGGTCCTTTTATGAGTGCAATGTCTATTGCACTTTTGCCGTTATGAGAGATATATGTTGGGATATTTCTTTTGTTTATTAGGGTTAGCCCTTCTTCTTGTAGTTTGTCCAATAATACTTTGGTTTTATAGTTTGGTGTGTCCAATCTACAGTTTGAGTCTCCGGCGATTATCATCGGATTGTTCTGCTTGTTCTGCGCGACTAGTTGGCCGATTTCATCAATTATATCAAGCGCCGTCATGTTTGGGTGGAAGTAGGCTGATATTATTGTGATATATTTTGTTTCTATTTGAAGTGTGTGTTCCTGTAGGGTGGATGAGATTATTGGTGTAAGTCTCGAGTTTAGCAGTATGATTATTCCTCCGATAGGTCTTTCCCTTTCACTTTGTTTTGTTTTTAAGTGTATACAATAGTATTCTGGATGTTGCCAGCTAACTGTTAAGAATGTTTCCGTAAGTATTACTATATCATATCCCTTCAGGAAGTCTTTGGGAGCCAATTTTGTTGCATTTTTTAGCCCTTCAATATTCCATAACAGTCCACCGCTATGATCTCGGGGTAGCGTGCTGCCTTGTCACGCAGCGGTCCCGGGTTCGATCCCCGGTCGGGACAGTTTTTCTGGGTGAGGTTTTTACCGGGGGGTTTCCCCACCTGTAAGACAAATGTCAGGAAAACTTTAAGGCCCAAACGATCCCCGAAATCATATGGCCATCGCAATCATCATCATTCATATTCATCTTAGGTTAAACTTTGGATTAGGGACTCTCCTGGCGCACCATTATCATCATCATCACCCATCATATCATCGGGGCAACGTAACCCCGCCTTCCAGGAGCCCCAACCTCAGAAGTGGGTTACAAGTACGCCATGCCAGGAGAGAAACCAGGAATGTTGAAAGACAAACCTGGGGCATTTGGAAATAAAAATATTCCATAACATGACTTATACGTTTTCTGTTTCTTTTGATTTTTCTCTTCTTTTTTTGTATATTGTTCTCTTGTGTTTTGTTTATTTGTGTTATTCCAGTGTGTATCCTTATTGTCTTCGAGAGAGGCGCAAGAAACGAAATATTTTAACTATGATCCCTTCCGGCCAGAATTCGGTTTCGTTTACCCTTTCTAGTGCTTCGAAGGGGATTTCTACTTTAAATGATTTTGTATTTCTGTGTGTCTGGATTTCTTCGCATGATATATTCTTTTTGATTCCCCGTTTGTAAAAGAATTTCTTCATTGCGTCCGTTGACTATTTCGTAAGTTGGCTAACATGATTTGAGAGGAAATTTACTTTTTTTGTAAACACTGTTTATACTTATGATTTGATTGTGAAATCGGAAATTGATTTTTGGTGCTGGTGTGATACTGTGATTTTTTTAGTTTGCAAACAATGCCTAGATTCAGTAATAGAGTTTACCAAAAGAAGAAGCCTCCAGGTAGGTGGGGAAGCAAAAAAATGAGAAAAGCAGCCACCAATGTTCCTGAAAATAGTGTTGTTGTAAGTAGTGAGGTTAGGAGTTAAAATGGGCTGTGGTGTATAAACCGTCGCACACAATTTTCCATGTAATATTCTTATGCCACTGATGCACTAAACACTTTTCAACCTTTTATAATAACGTTTGGTACTATTTTAAACATTTTGGAACCATTTTATAAACATTTCTTACGATTTTTAAATATTCTAAATTACGCGAATATTGTACATCGAGTCCTACAGGCGCGGAAATGCTTCATGTAACATCCGCTAGGCGACTCTCACATCGCAGTTACCAACATTTGAAAATAATTCGAAACCATATTTAGTGTTAGTGTACGTAAAATAAGTTTATAATTTGTTAAATAATATGCATGTAAATTGTTTTGTTAGGTTAGGAAATGGGAAGTTAGTTTACGTCCATTTTTTTTAGCGTTTGGGAATTTATTCCCAAAGTTGGTTATGCCGACTTCAGAGCCATCTACCGGAAGCTACAACAATCATTACAGCAACTCCTGCAACTCGCGCATGCGCACTGCGATTCTATAGAACTTAGAAGAATTCATGTCTTTGAAATCATCCGATTCCCAATACCTAAATTTGTCGGTCCACCCAATCTCCTGGTTGTAGATGTTTCTCCTTCATGTATAAATATATTCCCTGACTCCAGGAGGTTTTAGGTCTTCCCCTGCCTCGTCTTCCCTCAGGTTTCCATTACAAAAAAAATTTGGTACCAATCCTCTTCCATTCATTGGACATGTCCGTACCATCTTAATTGCTGAGTTTTAATATAATCTAAAATATTGTTTTCAATCTTCATTTTCTCCCTTATAACTGAGTTCCTAATTTTTTCTCTTCTTGAAATTCTTGCTGCCCTTCGTACAAAATCCATTTCCGTTGCCAAAAGATATTTACTTGTTTTTGTTGTTAATGGCCAAAGTTCTGCTCCAAAAGTAATGATGTTTTAACAATTGTATGACATATATTTATTTTTATTTTTATTACTTTCATTTTTATCCCACAATATTCCATTGAGGCAAGCAATTGCAAATTTTCCTTTATTATTTCTATTTCTTATTTCCTCATCATAACTTCCACTTTTATTTATTTTAATTCTTAAATATGTGATCTCACTATAAGATTTTATTGTTTCTCCAGTCTCAAAAATTAAATTTTGTTCTGGTTCACCAATTGATAAATATTTTGTTTTCTTCATGTTCAAAGTTAATCTACAATCTACAGACTGTGTCCGGGATTTATAATTCAAAAAATCCGGTCTAAATCCAAAATTTCAAAATTGACTTTTCCAAGGTTATAGGGTTACAGTTTAACCCAAAAAATGTCAAAATTTTCGAAAATTCAAGAACTGCAAAAATTCAATCTAGAGACTGTCCGGGAATTATAATGCAAAAAATCCGACCTAAATCCAAAATATCAAAATTGACTTTTCCAAGGTTATAGTCTTACAGTTTAACCAAAAAATGTCAAAATTTTCGAAAATTCAAAAAGTGCAAAAATACAATCCAGAGACTGTGTCCGGGATTTATAAAGCTATAAATCCGGTCTAAATCCAAAATTTCAAAATTAAGTTTTCCAAGGTTATAGTCTTACAGTTTAACAAAAAAATGTCAAAATTTTCGAAAATTCAAAAACCGCAAAAATACTATCTCGAGACTGTGTCCGGGATTTATAATGCAAAAAATCCGGTCTAAATCCAAAATTTCAAAATTGAGTTTTCCAAGGTTATAGTCTTACAGTTTAACCAAAAAATGTCAAAATTTTCGAAAATTCAAAAACTGCAAAAATACAATCTAGAGACTGTGTCCGGGATTTATAATGCAAAAAATCCGGTCTAAATCCAAAATTTCAAAATTGACTTTTCCAAGGTTATTGTTTTACAGTTTAACCAAAAAACGTCAAAATTTTCGAAAATTCAAAAATTGCAAAAATACAATCTAGAGACTGTGCCCGCGATTTATAATGCAAAAATTAGGTCTAAATCCAAAATTTGAAAATTGAGTTTTCCAAGGTTATATTCTTACAGTTTAACCAAAAAATGTCAAAATTTTCGAAAATTCAAAAAGTGCAAAAATACAATCTAGAGACTGTGTCCGGGATTTATAATGCAAAAAATCCGGTCTAAATCCAAAATTTGAAAATTGACTTTTCCAAGGTTATAGTCTTACAGTTTAACCAAAAAATGTCAAAAATTTGGAAAATTCAAAAACCGCAAAAATACTATGTAGAGACTGTCCGGAATTTATAATGCAAAAATCCGGTCTCAATCCAAAATTTCAAAATTGACTTCTCCAAGGTTATAGTCTTACAGTTTAACCAAAAAATGTCAAAATTTTCGAAAATTCAAAAAGTGCAAAAATACAATATAGAGACTGTGTCCGGGATTTATAATGCAAAAAATCCGGTGTAAATCCAAAATTTGAAAATTAAGTTTTCCAAGGTTATAGTCTTACAGTTTAACAAAGAAATGTCAAAATTTTCCAAAATTCAAAAACCGCAAAAATATTATCTCGAGACTGTGTCAGGGTTTTATAACGCAAAAAATCCGGTCTAAACGCAAAATTTCAAAATTGAGTATTCCGAGGTTATAGTCTTACAGTTTAACCAAAAAATGTCAAAATTTTCGAAAATTCAAAAACTGCAAAAATACAATCTAGAGACTGTGTCCGGGATTTATAATGCAAAAAATCCGGTCTAAATCCAAAATTTCAAAATTGACTTTTCCAAGGTTATTGTTTTACAGTTTAATCAAAAAACGTCAAAATTTTCGAAAATTCAAAAATTGCAAAAATACAATCTAGAGACTGTGCCCGCGATTTATAATGCAAAAATTAAGGTCTAAATCCAAAATTTGAAAATTGAGTTTTCCAAGGTTATAGTCTTACAGTTTAACCAAAAAATGTCAAAATTTTCGAAAATTCAAAAACCGCAAAAATACTTTCTAGAGACTGTGTCCGGGATTTATAATGCAAAAAATCCGGTCTAAATCCAAAATATCAAAATTGACTTTTCCAAGGTTATAGTGTTACAGTTTAACCAAAAATATGTCAAAATTTTCGAAAATTCTAAAACTGCAAAAATGCAATCTAGAGACTGTGTCCGGGATTTATAATGCAAAAAATCCGGTCTAAATCCAAAATTTCAAAATTGACTTTTCCAAGGTTATAGTCTTACAGTTTACCAAAAAATGTCAAAATTTTCGAAAATTCAAAAACTGCAAAAATACAATCTAGAGACTGTGCCCGCGATTTATAATGCAAAAATTCAGGTCTAAATCCAAAATTTGAAAATTGAGTTTTCCAAGGTTATAGTCTTACAGTTTAACCAAAAAAATGTCAAAATTTTCGAAAATTAAAATAGTGCAAAAATACAATCTAGAGACTGTGTCCGGGATTTATAAAGCAAAAAATCCGGTGTAAATCCAAAATTTCAAAATTAAGTTTTCCAAGGTTATAGTCTTACAGTTTAACTAAAAAATGTGAAAATTTTCGAAAATTCAAAAACCGCAAAAATACTATCTAGAGACTGTGTCCGGGATTTATAATGCAAAAATTCAGGTCTAAATCCAAAATTTCAAAATTGACTTTTCCAAGGTTATAGTCTTACAGTTTAACCAAAAAATGTCAAAATTTTCGAAAATTTAAAAACTGCAAAAATGCAATCTACAGATTGTGTCCGGGATTTATAATGCCAAAATTTGAAAATTGAGTTTTCCTAGGTTATAGTCTTACAGTTAAACAAAAAAAGTCAACATTTTCGAAAATTCAAAAAGTTCAAAAATACAATCTAGAGACTGTGTCCCGGATTTATAAAGCAAAAAATCCGGTCTAAATGCAAAATTTTAAAATTAAGTTTTCCAAGGATATAGTCTTACAGTTTAAGCAAAAATGTGAAAATTTTGGAAGATTCAAAAACCGCAAAAATACTATCTAGAGACTGTGTCCGGGATTTATAATGCAAAAAATCCGGTCTAAATCCAAAATTGCAAAATTGAATTTTCCAAGGTTATATTCTTACAGATTAACCAAAAAATGTCAAAATTTTCGAAAATTCAAAAAGTGCAAAAATACGATCTACAGACTGTGTCCGGGATTTATAATGCAAAAAATCCGGTCTAAATCCAAAATTTCATAATTGACTTTTCCAAGGTTATAGTCTTACAGTTGAACAAAAAAATTTCAAAATTTTCGAAAATTTAAAAACCGCAAAAATACTATCTAGAGACTGCGTCCGGGATTCATAATGCAAAAAATCCGGTCTAAATCCAAAATTTCATAATTGACTTTTCCAAGGTTATAGTCTTACAGTTTAACAAAAAAATGTCAAAATTTTCGAAAATTTAAAAACCGTAAAAATACTATCTAGAGACTATGTCCGGGATTTATAATGCAAAAAATTCGGTGTAAATCCAAAATTTCAAAATTGAGTTTTCCAAGGTTATATTCTTACAGTTTAACCAAAAAATGTCAAAATTTTCGAAAATTCAAAAACTGCAAAAATACAATCTACAGACTATGTCCGGGATTTATAATTCAAATAATCCGGTCTAAATCCAAAATTTCAAAATTGACTTTTCCAAGGTTATAGTCTTACAGTTTAACCAAAAAATGTCAAAATTTTCTTAAATTCAAAAAGTGCAAAAATACAATCTACAGACTGTGTCCGGAATTTATAATGCAAAAAATCCGGTCTAAATCCAAAATTTCAAAATTGACTTTTCCAAGGTTATAGCCTTACAGTTTAACCAAAAAATGTCAAAATTTTCGAAAATTCAAAAAGTGCAAAAATACAATATAAAGACTGTGTCCGGGATTTATAATGCAAAAAATACGGTGTAAATCCAAAATTTCAAAATTAAGTTTTCCTAGGTTATAGTCTTACAGTTTAACAAAGAAATGTCAAAATTTTCGAAAATTCAAAAACCGCAAAAATACTATCTCGAGACTGTGTCCGGGATTTATAATGCAAAAAATCCGGTCTAAACCCAAAATTTCAAAATTGAGTTTTCCGAGGTTATAGTCTTACAGTTTAACCAAAAAATGTCAAAATTTTCGAAAATTCAAAAACTGCAAAAATACAATCTAGAGACTGTGTCCGGGATTTAAAATGCAAAAAATTCCGGTCTAAATCCAAAATTTCAAAATTGACTTTTCCAAGGTTATTGTTTTACAGTTTATCCAAAAAAGTCAAAATTTTCGAAAATTCAAAAACGGCAAAAATACTATCTCGAGACTGTTCCGGGATCTATAATGCAAAAAATCCAGTCTAAATCCAAAATTTCAAAATTGACTTTTCCAAGGTTATAGTCTTACAGTTTAACAAAAAAATGTCAAAATTTTCGAAAATTTAAAAACCGTTAAAAATACTATCTAGAGACTATGTCCGGGATTTATAATGCAAAAAATTCGGTCTAAATCCAAAATTTCAAAATTGAGTTTTCCAAACTTATATTCTTACAGTTTAACCAAAAAATGTCAAAATTTTCGAAAATTCAAAAAGTGCAAAAATACAATCTAGAGACTGTGTCCGGGATTTATAATGCAAAAAATCCGGTCTAAATCCAAAATTTAAAAATTGACTTTTCCAAGGTTATAGTCCTACATTTTAACCAAAAAATGTCAAAACTTTCGAAAATTCAAAAACCGCAAAAATACTATGTAGAGACTGTCCGGAATTTATAATGCAAACAATCCGGTCTAAATCCAAAATTTCAAAATTGACTTC
Source organism: Diploptera punctata (assembly GCA_030220185.1). NCBI lineage: Eukaryota > Metazoa > Arthropoda > Insecta > Blattodea > Blaberidae > Diploptera > Diploptera punctata. The sequence goes on from JASPKZ010007614.1 coordinate 1,291,189, forward strand.
TCCAAGGTTATAGTCTTACAGTTTAACCAAAAAATGTCAAAATTTTCGAAAATTCAAAAAGTGCAAAAATACAATACAATATAGGGACTGTGTCCGGGATTTATAATGCAAAAAATCCGGTGTAAATCCAAAATTTCAAAATTAAGTTTTCCAAGGTTATATATAGTCTTACAATTTAACAAAGAAATGTCAAAATTTTCCAAAATTCAAAAACCGCAAAAATACTATCTCGAGACTGTGTCAGGGATTTATAACGCAAAAAATCCGGTTCTAACCCAAAATTTCAAAATTGAGTTTTCCTAGGTTATAGTCTTACAGTTTAAACAAAAAATGTCAAAATTATCGAAAATTCAAAAACTGCAAAAATACAATCTAGAGACTGTGTCCGGGATTTATAATGCAAAAAATCCGGTCTAAATCCAAAATTTCAAAATTGACTTTTCCAAGGTTATTGTTTTACAGTTTAATCAAAAAACGTCAAAATTTTCTAAAATTCAAAAATTGCAAAAATACAATCTAGAGACTGTGCCCGCGATTTATAATGCAAAAATTAAGGTCTAAATCCAAAATTTGAAAATTGAGTGTTCCAAGGTTGTAGTCTTACAGTTTAACCAAAAAATGTCAAAATTTTCGAAAATTCAAAAACCGCAAAAATACTTTCTAGAGACTGTGTCCGGGATTTATAATGCAAAAAAAATCCGGTCTAAATCCAAAATATCAAAATTGACTTTTCCAAGGTTATAGTGTTACAGTATAACCAAAAATATGTCAAAATTTTCGGAAATTCTAAAACTGCAAAAATGCAATCTAGAGACTGTGTCCGGGATTTATAATGCAAAATATCCGGTCTAAATCAAAAATTTCAAAATTGACTTTTCCAAGGTTATAGTCTTACAGTTTAACCAAAAAATGTCAAAATTTTCGAAAATTAAAATAGTGCAAAAATACAATCTAGAGACTGTGTCCGGGATTTATAAAGCAAAAAATCCGGTGTAAATCCAAAATTTAAAAATTAAAAAGTCTTACAAGTTTAACTAAAAAATGTGAAATTTGACAACTTCAAAAACCGGTGAAAATTCGATCTAGAGACTGTGTCGGGATTTATAATGCAAAACAAATTCAGTCTAAATCC